>OY783193.1:14397945-14844995 GCA_963678675.1 Xiphydria camelus | reverse complement strand
AGAGAGAGAGAGAGAGAGAGAGAGAGAGAGAGAGAGAGAGAGAGAGAGAGAGAGAGAGAGAGAGAGAGAGAGAGAGACGTTCTTCACCGATCTGCTTACCGGATGAAAAGTATTTTTTATCAAACATAATACGTCAATGAATATATCGCGAATGGGTAGGCTAATAAAATATGCTCAAGACTACCCTTAAAACTGCATAAACAGGTGAGCTGATATGAGCAATTTGCACCGATCTGCTTACCAATTAAACTATATATGAAAATGAAGATAATTTTATTGCAAACACGATGGTATAACCCTACCTGCAAAAAGTCGGTCATGAATCACGGTTGTAAGGCTTTGAAATTTATCGGAGCTAGCCAAGATGCGCGTACTACAGGCAAATTTGCTATAGGACGCAACGTAGGAAGTGGGCGCGACGCGACGGTTAGATGAGAGAGAGTGCGTACATGCTACTTCCTCGTACGATTGACAAAGATAACACTACTAAAATGTCGAGAAAAAGCGACTACGAGCGACTCGCTGTTTACATCCCTCAGTTTGCGGAAAAATGCGTGCTCCATTATAATTAATGTAATGTAGTGTTATCTTTTTCAATCATTATTTTTTTCAATCAATTACTGTTGGATCCCTGGTAAAATTATTTTCGTTCAAGATTCAACTAACTTTGCATTTTTATTTTTGCCTGTCTGGAAGGGACAATTTATTACTTTATGGCTCTTTCTCGAAAGTACAGAAAAAGGAGAAAAACGTTCTTACCGGGTGTTTTCGAGTGAAAGTTTTTTCCGAACATGTGAGAAACAGACAGTCGAGGCGATGGCTCATGGGGTGGGTTTGTAACGCATTAAAAATATTTGAAGGTAAAGACGGAATTCTGGACTTTTCCTCTAAGTGAGATTTCATAAGTTGAAATGATAAATTGTTAACCCTTAAATGCATATTGTTGCTTTTTGGCAACACACTGCCTACTATACCTTTCAAACTCACACTAGAGCAAATATCGACTTGCTGCATAGAGTGTCCGTTGGGCTACGTACTGCTTTATAATAGGCTATAAGCATTTGTTGGTACATGGCGCTCATGTCACTGTATTATTGACATTTCCCAGTCTGCAGACAACCGGCGAGCAACGGGATAAGAAAATGAAATGCAAGCTGCCTAACTGCAAAGGACTTACCTATACCAAGTGTGAGAAGTGCGATGTAGAATTATGTTTCAATAAACGTAATAATTGTGTCAAAAAATTTCACACGTAATGTAATGTCATACTATGTACTTAATGCATGATATTGCCATTTGGCTACATACCCTTTTTTCGAAAAAAAAAAAACGGTTCAAAGTGAAATATAATGTTTATTTTTATTTCTCCCTGTATTAGTTTTGTAAAATCTTCCAGTTTTTCATTTTTTTATTTTTAAACAAAAAATCATGCATTTAAGGGTTAAGAAAAATTCTTCTTGGAGTCTTTGCGTTGTTTAGGTTACTGTTATATAAAATCTGGGCACTCTCTCTCTTATTCCAGCAACATACAAGTTTTTGGAAGGCTCTAATATTGTATTTGTTGTAATATTGTTATAATATTTGTAAAGATTGTTATTGTATTTATTGTTTTATAATAAAGTTTTTTTACACCGCCAATTTGTTAATGATTTTTTATCGCTCTCTAAAAAATGTAATTTTTCTGTTAGTTTGCTGTGGATTTTTATAGAATAGATAAAATTTATCGAATAATTATCACTAATATATTATTATTCTGATAGAAATATGAATATTATTATATATTTAATAATATAATATATTTCATATATTTAATTGAAAATATATTTTGAAAAATCTTTCTCACATTTTAATATTTTATATTTAATTTAAAATAATTAAAAGTTTACTGCCATTACCTACTCCATCGTAGTCGCTTTTTCTCGGCATTTTAGTAGTGTTATCTTTGTCAATCGTATGAGGAAACAGCATGTACGCACTCTCTCTCATCTAACCGTCGCGTCGCGCCCACTTCCTACGTTGCGTCCTATAGCAAATTTCCCTGTAGTACGCGCATCTTGGCTAGCTCCGATAAATTTCAAAGCCTCTTACAACCGTGATTCATGACCGATTTTTTGCAGGTAGGGTTATACCATCGTGTTTGCAATAAAATTATCTTTATTTTCATATATAGTTTAATTGGTAAGCAGATCGGTGCAAATTGCTCATATCAGCTCACCTGTTTATATAGTTTTAAGGGTAGTTTTGAGCATATTTTATTAGCCTATCCATTCGCGATATATTCATTGACGTATTATATTTGACAAAAAATACTTTTCATCCGGTAAGCAGATCGGTGAAGAACGTCTCTAGTTCGGATCTTAGACTATAAACTCCCTTCCTCTTCTCCATCACCCGACTATACTCTCGTCATCACTCTTCTCTACTCGCCCATTCGCGAGTGCCGCAGGAACAGCAGTCTTACAAATGCGCGTGTAATGTCCACGGTATCCATATAGATGTTTCGGGGATGAACTATTATGGAGCGGTTGAACTTTCCGAAGTCTTGGCAAATGTTCCGTGTCTTGAAAGAGTCGGAAGGTCAGATGCGGGAAGAAACGAGCGAGATTTATTCGTGACGCGGCGGCCCGCGCGGTCGGAATGGTTCACCGCGCATTCCATATCGGTTTGCGAGGGCGTTGATATACGAAAAATTGTAGCAAGGATCATATCTGTGGTATTAACAATAAGGCAAAACCCGATGTCAAAAAAAAAGCGATTTTTTGTTTTTAATGTCAGTGCGTACAGTCAGCAGTGAAGAATATGATGGCAAAACCCGATATGGCTCAAAATCACCTACAACTTGTAGGATAACAAAATAATATTCCGATTACGCTCTACGTCTTTGAATTGGTCGGTGGTTTGAAGCGTCTCCTGAAAGATCAACTTTCTTGACATATCGGATTTTGCCTTAGTACCACAGATATATCGCGGTACGAGGGAGAATGAATTTGCGTTATGTATGACAAACTGAAAATTGACTCGAATTATCGTTCGCGTGAATTACTCGATTATTTATTTACAATCTTGCTTCTGTGCAAGATTATACACTCGAAAAAAATTCGCTAAATCAACTAAACGTTTAGTTTAAAAGTCGTAATTAAATATTTTATTGACTAAAATAATGTTCATTTGTCCTGAGGAAGTATTGTACTTTCTTGGCTCAAGTGATATATTTTCTCCGATAATTGTATTTTGCAAGGTTAAGAAAATATTTTTTCGATGCAAATGAATATTATTTAGTCCAATGAAATAATTAATTACGACTATTCAACTACACATTTAGTCGATTTTATAAAATTTTTTTCCTAGTAGGGTAACGCGGACCAACATTGACACTGGGTTAACATTGACACGTTTTCTGAATATTATTACTTTCTGTTAATAACTAGTATAATACTGTTCTTGTCTACCTTAATAAATACCGCATATGGACCGCCACTTGACGCCGCGCGTGAATATCAGCGCTTTCATAATGATCACCTGATTCAGTGTCGTTAAGTTCTCACATGGGCGTGCATGTCCTATTTTCGACGAAGAAAACTGTTAGAAATATCGTTGTACATTAGGTCTTTTTAAAGTGGCAAAAATTTATAAATAAAATGACTATTATAATTTAATCTCTATAGAAAATCACCCACTCATGTCAATTTTGGAATGTAATAAACAAAAATTGAGATTTTTAACCGATTGTATGCAGTATAGACGAAAATTTTAACAGGTGTCAATCTTAAACAGAATATGGGGTAAGATTGACATCTGACTTTATTTGTTTTTAATCATTGTTCAAAAACGATAAGTAGCAAAATAAAATGAGTCTTATATCATGTAAAAAGAGAGTCAGGCTTGCTTATGCATATATTATCAATTCTGATAACTTCAGTTTGCAATATATTTTAGACCAGTGTCAATGTTTACCCCTTTTCTTATAGGATGAATTTTTTGAAGTGAAACTTTTATGCTGGGGGTACTAAAATCGCGCGCCCGACACGACGCGTCCGTAACGAAACCCACACACTCCAGCGCTTCCGACCGTGACTCACTCATATAGCGCTCTTGACCCTGCTCCAATACACCGTTCTCAACTCTGCCCCATTCCACCGCTCTCTACCGTACGTAGACGCCGTACTAGTCTAAGATCCGAACTAGAGACGTTCTTCATCGATCTGCTTACCGGATGAAAAGTATTTTTTGTCAAACATAATACGTCAATGAATATATCGCGAATGGGTAGGCTAATAAAATATGCTCAAGACTACCCTTAAAACTATATAAACAGGTGAGCTGATATGAGCAATTTGCACCGATCTGCTTACCAATTAAACTATATATGAAAATAAAGATAATTTTATTGCAAACACGATGGTATAACCCTACCTGCAAAAAATCGGTCATGAATCACGGTTGTAAGGCTTTGAAATTTATCGGAGCTAGCCAAGATGCGCGTACTACAGGGAAATTTGCTATAGGACGCAACGTAGGAAGTGGGCGCGACGCGACGGTAAAGGTGCGTATACATCTGCGAGCCGAGCGTGAGCTGAGCGTGAGCTGAGCGGAGCCGAGCGACTCGCGAGTCGCTCATGAGCCACTTGTTGAAATTAATGCTTCCCACTTGAGACTAACGCTTATTCGAAGGATCTCTGTTAAAAAACAGATACTGTGACTTGACCCCTCGCAATCCAGACCTGTAGACTAGGGCGACGTGTGAAAGAATACTTAAACCTAATTATCTTCAGATAATATTAAATAAGTTTATTGAAGAGGTGACAAGGATTGATTTTTGTAATAACTCCTCAAATATACCAACGTTAAAAAAGTACGTTATCTTTACGTCGTTTACCTGCGTTCTCACAATAGAAGTCAATGAATTTAATACTTGCATGCATTATAAAAGAGGAAAATGTATTTCATCAAAATTTTTAAGAGAAAAAACCCCTTCAATAAATAATATAGGGTGAATTGAAGTATCATAGTTTTCTGTACATTACAATTTTCAAGAAAATAATAGAATAAAAATGAAAGCTACATTGAACAGTAGAAAACAATATTTATATATTACATTATTTATTCTAATTCCTTAATGTTAATAAGATAAACCACATATAATTCATTATTGAGATTAATGTATATACAAGGTGTAATAAGACTGCTAATTGGGATGGCCTTTACATTATTTATTTGATGACATTTGTGGAAAAAGCCGGAGCTGTTGTATCTAAAATTATCAACTTCTCCTATGTATATGCTGTCATTAACTAGCTTTCGAATGATAGCAAAGTATTCAAATCTACAGTGACAGTATTAGGTTGTTGCGCTTCACATCGACAATGGGCATGTTCACGATTTTTTTTTTTGCTTATTCGTTAATACTTTTTGTGCTTATTAATAAGATGTGTTTGTTTTTTTTTTCTGAGCACTAATTTCTTTTTTTTTAGTGTTTAAAGTTTGACTTCGATTCAAACGAAATCCTTAGTGACGTCACTAAAGCCACTGGCAAGAGCCCAAACCCGGGTTTGTGAATGGTGGAGAATCTGTTGCGCGACTCTGATTGGTCAGTTAAAATGGCGGTGAAAGTGCGACGCTTTAAAACGAATGCCTTTTTTAACATCTCAAAAATACTGGAAAAACATTATTTTAATGACCCATTTTTTACCTACATTACTTTAATACCCTAATCTTCCGATTCATGTACTTTAAACAGCTGTACAAAAAGTTGTAAACATGCCCATTACAATATTTGATGAAGCACCAAATCGAACCCATTTTGGTAACTCAATCATCATAATAGTTGCAAAAAGTATAGGACTACTTCATAGATTTGTTAAATAATGTTAAAAAGAATTCGGTAATTATTTTCATTCGTCTTATAAGGAAGAAAATTATTAAGGCACTGCAACAATTTGAAGTAGCAAAATAAGCATTGCCTTTAGTGTCAAATGAATATACAAATTTCGGCCTTTGCGTTCACCAGAAAAACCGACAGGAGACGAATCACCATGAGTGACTCGTGAGCCGCTCACAGTGAGCCACGGGAGGCGGATCGCAGTGAGCCACTCGTGAGCCGCTCACTGCGATCCGCCTCTCGTGGCTCACTGTGAGCGGCTCACGAGTCACTCATGGTGATTCGTCTCCTGTCGGTTTTTCTGGTGAACGCAAAGGCCGAAATTTGTATATTCATTTGACACTAAAGACAATGCTTATTTTGCTACTTCAAATTGTTGCAGTGCCTTAATAATTTTCTTCCTTATGAGACGAATGAAAATAATTACCGAATTTTTTTAACATTATTTAACAAATCTATGAAGTAGTCCTATACTTTTTGCAACTATTATGATGATTGAGTTACCAAAATGGGTTCGATTTGGTGCTTCGTCAGATATTGTAATTGTCGATGTGAAGCGCAACAACCTAATACTTTCACTGTAGATTTGAATACTTTGCTATCATTCGAAAGCTAGTTAATGACAGCATATACATAGCAGAAGTTGATAATTAGATACAACAGCTCCGGCTTTTTCCACAAATGTCATCAAATAAATAATGTAAAGGCCATCCCAATTAGCAGTCTTATTACACCTTGTATATACATTAATCTCAATAATGAATTATATGTGGTTTATCCTATTAACATTAAGGAATTAGAATAAATAATGTAATATATAAATATTGTTTTCTACTGTTCAATGTAGTTTTCATTTTTATTCTATTATTTTCTTGAAAATTGTAATGTACAAAAAACTATGATACTTCAATTCACCCTATATTATTTATTGAAGGGGTTTTTTCTCTTAAAAATTTGGATGAAATACATTTTCTTCTTTTATAATGCATGCAAGTATTAAATTCATTGACTTCTATTGTGTGAGAACGCAGGTGAACGACGTAAAGATAACGTACTTTTTTAATGTTGGTATATTTGAGGAAAGTTATTACAAAAATCAATCCTTGTCACCTCTTCAATAAACTTATTTAATATTATCTGAAGATGTTAGGTTTAAGTATTCTTTCACACGTCGCCCTAGTCTACAGGTCTGGATTGCGAGGGGTCAAGTCACAGTATCTGTTTTTTAACAGAGATCCTTCGAATAAGCGTTAGTCTCAAGTGGGAAGCATTAATTTCAACAAGTGGCTCATGAGCGACTCGCGAGCGACTCGCGAGTCGCTCGGCTCCGCTCAGCTCACGCTCAGCTCGCAGATGTATAAAGGTGCGTATACATCTGCGAGCTAAGCGTGAGCTGAGCGTGAGCCGAGCGGCTCACGAGTCACTCATGAGCTGCTCGTGAGCCGTCCATTTAAATGAATGCTTCCAAGGAACTTCCAACGACCAGCTAGATACATCTGCGCGAGCCGAGCGGCTCGCGCTCGCTTAATTGGGACGTGGTTTAGAGCGCTGAACTAACGGCTTTGAGCCACTCGTGAGCCGCTCACTGCGATCCGCCTCCCGTGGCTCACTGTGAGCGGCTCACGAGTCACTCATGGTGATCCGTCTCCTGTCGGTTTTTCTGGTGAACGCAAAGGCCGAAATTTTTATATTCATTTGACACTGAAGACAATGCTAATTTTGCTACTTCAAATTGTTGCAGTGCTTTAATAATTTTCTTCCTTATGAGACGAATGAAAATAATTACCGAATTTTTTAAACATTATTTAACAGATCTATGAACTAGTCCTATACTTTTTGCAACTATTATGATGATGGAGTTACCACAATGGGTTCGACTTGGTGCTTCGTCAAATATTGTAATTGTCGATGTGAACAACTTAATCGTCACTGTAGATTTGAATACTTTGCTATGATTCGAAAGTTAGTTAATGACAGCATATACATAGCAGAAGTTGATAATTTTAGATACAACAGCTCCGGCTTTTTCCACAAATGTCATCAAATAAATAATGTAAAGTACATCCCAATTAGCAGTCTTATTACACCTTGTATATACATTAATCTCAATAATGAATTATATGTGGTTTATCATATTAACATTAAGGAATTAGAATAAATAATGTAATATATAAATATTGTTTTCTACTGTTCTATGTAGTTTTCATTTTTATTCTATTATTTTGTTGAAAATTGTAATGTACAAAAAACTATGATACTTCAATTCACCCTATATTATTTATTGAAGGGGTTTTTTCTCTTAAAAATTTTGATGAAATGCATTTTCCTCTTTTATAATGCATACAAGTATTAAATTCATTGACTTCTATTGTGAGAACGCAGGTGAACGACGTAAAGATAACGTACTTTTTTAATGTTGGTGTATTTGAGGAAAGTTATTACAAAAATCAATCCTTGTCACCTCTTCAATAAACTTATTTAATATTATCTGAAGATGTTAGGTTTAAGTATTCTTTCACACGTCGCCCTAGTCTACAGGTCTGGATTGCGAGGGGTCAAGTCACAGTATCTGTTTTTTAATAGAGATCCTTCGAATAAGCGTTAGTCTCAAGTGGGAAGCATTAATTTCAACAAGTGGCTCATGAGCGACACGTGAGCGACTCGTGAGTCGCTCGGCACCGCTAAGCTCACGCTCAGCTCACGCTCAGCTCGCAGATGTATACGCACCTTTACGCACCTTTAAACCATGTCCTAATCAAGCGAGCGCGAGCCGCTCGGTTCGCAGATGTATCTGGCTGGTCGTTGGAAGTTCCTTGGAAGCATTCATTTAAATGGTCGGCTCACGAGCAGCTCACGAGTGACTCGTGAGCCGCTCGGCTCACGCTCAGCTCGCAGATGTATACGCGCCTTTAGATGAGAGAGAGTGCGTACATGCTGTTTCCTCATACGATTGACAAAGATAACACTACTAAAATGCCGAGAAAAAGCGACTACGATGGAGTAGGTACTGGCAGTAAACTTTTAATTATTTTAAATTAAATATAAAATATTAAAATGTGAGAAAGATTTTTCAAAATATATTTTCAATTAAATATATGAAATATATTATATTATTAAATATATAATAATATTCACATTTCTATCAGAATAATAATATATTAGTCATAATTATTCGATAAATGTTATCTATTCTATAAAAATACCACAGCAAACTAACAGAAAAATTACATTTTTTAGAGAGTGATAAAAAATCATTAACAAATTGGCGGTGTAAAAAACTTTATTATAAAACAATGAATACAATAACAATCTTTACAAATATTATAACAATATTACAACAAATACAATATTAGAGCCTTCCAAAAACTTGTATGTTGCAGGAATAAGAGTGCCCAGATTTTATATAACAGTAACCTAAACAACGCAAAGACTCCAAGAAGAATTTTTCTTAACAATTTATCATTTCAACTTATGAAATCTCACTTAGAGGAAAAGTCCAGAATTCCGTCTTTACCTTCAAATATTTTTAATGCGTTACAAACCCACCCCATGAGCCATCGCCTCGACTGTCTGTTTATCACATGTTCGGAAAAAACTTTCACTCGAAAACACCCGGTAAGAACGTTTTTCCCTTTTTTCTGTACTTTCGAGAAAGAGCCATAAAGTAATAAATTGTCCCTTCCAGACAGGCAAAAATAAAAATGCAAAGTTAGTTGAATCTTGAACGAAAATAATTTTACCAGGGATCCAACTGTAATTGATTGAAAAAAATAACGATTGAAAAAGATAACACTACATTACATTTATAATGGAGCACGCATTTTTCCGCAAACTGAGGGATGTAAACAGCGAGTCGCTCGTAGTCGCTTTTTCTCGACATTTTAGTAGTGTTATCTTTGTCAATCGTACGAGGAAGTAGCATGTACGCACTCTCTCTCATCTAACCGTCGCGTCGCGCCCACTTCCTACGTTGCGTCCTATAGCAAATTTGCCTGTAGTACGCGCATCTTGGCTAGCTCCAATAAATTTCAAAGCCTCTTACAACCGTGATTCATGACCGATTTTTGATATGTAAACATCTATGCTATGGCTCTACGGTGGGACCTTCCTGGGAAATCGAGCGTCAGACGTAAACCGTGTACATGTGACTGCGTCAGTGTGTGTGTGGCGCTACTCCGCATACTATTCGCGCAAGCTGGATTATCTCAACGGGAAAACATTTTAGAGAAAAATGTTTAATACAAAACTTTAAGGATTTTCCTGTGGCTACCCAGTGGTCGTATTGGATTTAACCTTGACCGTGACCTTAAGGTAATATCAAATGCTTTCCTAAACCGTTCATCCGATTGCGATTAAACTTTGGGGAATGGTTGGACGCATGCCCGCGAAGGTTTCTAAGTTAGTAAATCTTATACAGGGTGTTCAAAAAGTACCGGTACTGATGATTATTATGCCTTCCTAAACCGTTCATCCGATTGCGATGAAAAGTTGGAGAATGGTTGGACGCATGCCCGCGAAGGTTTCTGAGTTAGTAAATCTTATACAGGGTGTTCAAAAAGTACCGGTACGGATGATTATTATGCCTTCCTAAACCGTTCATCCGATTGCGACGAAAATTTGGGGAACAGTTGGACGCATATCCGCGAAGGTTTGAGTTAGTAAATCTTATACAGGGTGTTCAAAAAGTACCGGTACGGATGATTATTATGCCTTCCTAAACCGTTCATCAGATTGCGATGAAACTTTGGGGAATGGTTGGGCGCATGCCCGCGAAGGTTTCTGAGTTAGTAAATCTTATAAAAGGTGTTCAAAAGTACCGGTACTGATGATTATTATGCCTTCCTAAACAGTTCATCCGATTGCGATAAAAAGTTGGGAAATGGTTGGACGCATGCCCGCGAAGGTTTCTGAGTTAGTAAATCTTATACAGGGTGTTCAAAAAGTACCGGTACGGATGATTATTATGCTTTCCTAAATCGTTCATCCGATTGCGATGAAAATTTGGGGAATGGTTGGACGCATATCCGCGAAGGTTTCTGAGTTAGTAAATCTTATAAGGGTGTTCAAAAAGTCGAACTATACTTGACCTAAATTTGACCTCCGCTGACAATAAAGGTAACATGAAAAAAATGGTCAAGGACACATTTGAACGTGAAACAAATTAATTTGACCTTGATATAACCTTGAAGGTCATGGTCAAGGTCAAATCCAATATGACCATTGCGTAGCCCGGGAAAAATACCAAAAGTTTTGTATTAAAATGTATTTAAACAATGGCGGACGGACAAAATCAATCCACAATCTACCCGTGCGAAGCCGGGACGGGCTGCTAGTAAGTTATAAATCTAATATAATAATAATAAATATTTTATTATAGAAAAAAATTATTTGCAGGTAGGGTTATACCATCGTGTTTGCAATAAAATTATCTTTATTTTCATATATAGTTTAATTGGTAAGCAGATCGGTGCAAATTGCTTATATCAGCTCACCTGTTTATGCAGTTTTAAGGGTAGTCTTGAGCATATTTTATTAGCCTACCCATTCGCGATATATTCATTGATGTATTATGTTTGATAAAAAATACTTTTCATCCGGTAAGCAGATCGGTGAAGAACGTCTCTAGTTCGGATCTTGTACTATTAGTAGGAATCGGAGTATGAGGAGGTGAAGAAGGATGAGGGGGGGGGGGGGGGGGCAATTCTTCGCTTCGGTGCGCGACTCATGAAAATTTACGTCATACGAATACGGCCCGTACCACTTTGCCTCTAAATCAAAGGGGCCAATACCGGCGCAGTCGGCATGAACCTCGTTAAATGCAGTTTCCATTCTACCGCGAAAGCTTCGGGATCCGTTCTTCGAGCTTGCCCGAGCGGCCTGTGCCAAATTTCAAAGCAATAGGCGCAATAAGCGAAACAATAGTGCCGGTAAGCACGCTACGCTTTGCGCGGAGCAACTTCGCCTACCGAGAGAACCCCCTTATCTATCTCTCCCCGACGTCGAGTTATTTAAATACCGATATCTCTCTCTCTCTCTCTCTCTCTCCCGGGCGCTTTTCCTATACCCTCACTCTTGCCCTTTCTCTCCGAACCGTTGGTTCCTCCTACACCTACCTCGTCTCCTCGCGCTATCTCGCGCCCCATAACCGCGGCTAAAAGCCCTGCGGAAGGATCATTGTGGAGGAAAAAAAACGAAACTACACCTTTGCGAATCGCGGGTACCTAGGTACGCGACGGTCTCGCTTTGCCCGAGCTTTTGAAAATATTTCCAATGCCCGATCTTTCGCTCAGACGGACTACTAATTTGCCATCCGTCGCGCACGTTCACGTTGAATTCGCGCGTTAATTCTGTATTCACCCTTCGTGTCGCTGGGGAGCGAGTTTTTGACAAGCAGCTGTGTGGCGGTTGGGGTTAATATTTTTCTTTTGAAGTAACGAGATGTTTGTGAAATAGAATCGCGCGTCTTTTGCGGTTATTTCAATTATTAACGTGTTTAGGCCGGAATATTTTGGAAAGCGACGTGTTTTCGAATTCAGAAGTTTTAGGATGGAAGTATTAATTATGTATGCGGTAATGACATTATGTTTATATTTATCGTTCAATATGGCTTAATACATGACATATGAGATTTTTCATTGGTTTGTATTAGGAGGTTGCATTGAAAGCTGCTGTTCTCCTTTAGATGGCTCTAACTACTTATGTCGCACGTGTGCAGCGACTAATACTTCTTGTATCACTCAATATTCAGTCGTTAAACTGCCAATTTTTGTTAATATGAATCTATGTCTACAGCCTGAGGAAATGGAATGCGACAAGTTGTTTTTTCGATGTGTACTTCTACACTACTCAAATTTAAAAAAAAAAGTGCTGCTGCAGCTCAGCAATTACTTGTTCATACTTATGCTGAAACTGTTCCATCAGAAACAGTATGCAGACTGGTGTCGTCGCTTGAAAAGTGGATACTGTGATGTTCACGATAAACGTCGTCCAGGTCAAACAAAGAAGTTCGAAGATGAACAACTGCAAGTTCTATTGGAAGAAAACCCTACTGAAACGCACAAAGAATTGGCTCAACAGCTTGAAGTCGATAAATCTACAATTTCATGGCATCTGTATGCCACGGGAGAGATTGAAAAAGAAGGAAAGTGGCTGCCATATGAATCGATCTAAAATGCCATTGGTAATCGTCTAAACATCTCGATTTCTTTGCTTGCAAAGCATAAAAAGAACAGTTTTTTTATAGCGTATCGTAACCGCTGATGAGAAATGGATCTATTTCGACAACCCGGAACGAAAAAAATCATGGATTAATCCTGGCCAACCATCAACGTCGATACTAAAACGAAACATCCACGGTCACAAAACAATGCATTCAATTTGGTGGGGCGGGGTGGAAGGTGTCGTTTACTATGAGCCGTTGAAACTGAGTGAACAATTACTATCGAACGTTATCAACAACAATTGGAACGTTTAAATAATAATTTGATGCGAAAACGACTATCAATTGCATGAAATCGCCGAAAAGTGATTTTTTTTCAAGCCAACGCTCAGCCTCATGTTGCTTGAGCCGTGAAAGAAACATTGATGCAGCTTGTATGGGAAGTTCTCCCGCACCCAGCGTATTCTCCAGACCTGGCCCTAATTGATTATCATTTATTTAGATCGATGCAACACGATTCGGAAGATATACACTTCCATAATTATCAAAAAGTCAAAAAATGGGTTGCTGAGTGGATTAGCCCAAAAAGTAGACAATTCTTTCGTGGCGGAATTCAACTTCTGCCAGGAAAGTAGGAAAAAGTTATAGCTTCCGAAAAGGCAAATACTCAATTTGTCACTCAAACCTTTCTTCAATAACAAAGCCATATCCCAACAAATAAAGATCCGAACATTCAACGCCATAATAAGAAGCGTCTGCACCTACGCCATCCCTATCTGGGGTTCAGCCACCCCACCCAAACTCAACAGACTCCCAGGGAACGTACATAAAACTCTTCCGAGGCTCTCTAAACGCTCCTTGGTACATAAGAAATTCTCAGTTACTCCAAGAGACTGGTCTTTCCTCTCTGCATGAAGCTGCTGTTATATACGCAGTCAATCTCCGCAACTTCATGAGGAGTCATGAAATCCTTTACATCCAAGAGCTGAGCGTTTACACCTCCAAATCCAAGGATAAAATCCGTAGGCCCTGTGCACTCATCTCTAACCCTAACATACCTTAGCTTCGCATTTGCGCAAGCGGCCTCTAGCAAGTGCTAGTAGGTCCCCAAATTCCAAATCAGGTTTAAAACCCCCGGGTTGGCAACCAACGAGGGGGTGGTTTAGTCGGTAGGCACTTCACAGTGAATCCGACACTACCCTTCCTCGGGTATCTTAGGAAGATTCCTCTCCTCGTACCATCATCAAAACAAAAGGGACAGCGTAACTTTTTGAATACTCTTCGTCCGAGGTCTTCTGGGCTCCGGAGAGTTTATGCAGTCGCTACTGTAAATGTAGCGTTATCACAGTCTGCATGAAATATGCACACCCTTGCTGCAAACAGTCAGCAACAGTGGACGTAATTGCTGTAATTCTAACGACTAGACGTGCAGAAAAACTGCACGGCGTGCCAACAGAATGTGTCTCTAACTGGCATATGGACATCTTTACTAAGACCAACTCTACATGCTTAAAAAAGACATATTATTCGTAAGCGGAACCTATCTGCGACAAGAGGAAATTCTTCTCAATTCACGACCCTAATACAATTCTGCTTATAGGAAAATTAAATTCCTCTTCATATCTAACCCACTTGCGGTACGCAAATTATTAACTTGACGTAATTAGACAAATATACAGGCTAGTATCAGAAGTCTTCCTCTTGTGGTAAGAATATTTTTCCTCCTTGTCAAAACTAACCTGGCTATTTCGTTATCTCAGTGAGAAATGTGGTATCACGTTTGTTTATTTGGCGCCAAAAATATAAATATACGAAATATATATTATATTGTTAACTCTATGAACCAATATAAATCCATAAATCTCTTTTATTTACTATAATTTTAATACACCTGCGGCAAATGATTCTGATCGACCGGCTTTGGGCGACGGTACTTTATTGAGTCGACCGTAGCTGAAAGATTCGAGTAAATCTTAGTGTTTTGGCATGAAGATAAAAATTTGATTGGTGCTTCAAGGCAAAGCAAGAAAATTCGTTCATACCGTTCAACTAAGGTTCACTCAATAGAAGTACCATCACACAAGGCGGGTAGATCAGAATCATTGACCGCAGGTGGTACACCGCAGGTTCACCACAGGTGGAACCGTAGTTGAATGGTACGAACGTATCTTCTTGTTTTGCCGTGAAGCACCAATCAAAAATAACCTTCATGCCAAAACACTAAGATTTACTGGAATCAGATGTACACCTGCGGTCAATGATTCTGATCTACCCGTTTTGGGTGACGGTACTTCAGTTGAGTTGACCGTAGTTGAAGGGAATGGGCAGATCTTCTTGTTTTGCCACGAACCACCAATTAAATGTAGCCTTTATACTAAAACACTTTGTAAGATTCACTCGAATCATTTAGCTGCGGTTGACTTCATTGAAGTACCGTCACCCAAAGCGAGTCGATCAAAATCATTGACGCTAGGTGCACATAGCTGACATAGACGCTTATTCACAGTCATACAGTCTACCCGTTTTGGGTGACGGTACTTCAGTTGAGTTGACCGTAGTTGAAGGGAATGGGCAGATCTTCTTGTTTTGCCACGAACCACCAATTAAATGTAGCCTTTATACTAAAACACTTTGTAAGATTCACTCGAATCATTTAGCTGCGGTTGACTTCATTGAAGTACCGTCACCCAAAGCGAGTCGATCAAAATCATTGACGCTAGGTGCACATAGCTGACATAGACGCTTATTCACAGTCATACACGGAACGACATTGGGCTGTGGTGATGCGAGATTATAGACCAAGGCATGGCAGCACTGTCAGCCTAAATACAAATAGATTACGTGTTCGCAGCAAGCGGACTCTTTCACTTGTTTGAAAAAACTTTGATATACTTGCATCAAATGGAAAAGTCATTCGAGAGGAATGATTATTTTCTTCTTACGTTAAGCAAACACCGTACCATAGAAAAGGAAATTAATTTTCTTCCTGATATATATGTATATACACAAGAATTCTCATCACTTGCAGCAAGACCCTACCTTCTTATCGTAAGAAAAATTCTTCTCGTATCATACAGAAATCTTATACTCTTAAATAGAGCGATCCGTTTGCGGAAACATCTTTTTTTTTAAGTGTACCAGACGGTATTTCTGCTATAGTATTTCCGGAATCACGGATACTGTCGCTGGTGACTTTTCAAAATGTAATTCTTAAATGTACCAGCCAATGAACAATTAATAGTATCTTATGTCATAACGCGGGAATTCCGAGGTTTTTTCAAACTGTGTTTAATTAGGTCGTAACACGAGGCATGGTTTCCTCGTCCTCTCACCATGCCTCGTGCTACGACCTAAACACAGTCTTAAAAATCCGAGGATTTCAGCCGAATGTGTGACATATACCATATGTCGCAAGGAAAACCGATCAGGTGGGGGCCGTCTAAATTTGAACTCGGCACTGCTTGGACGATGCTCGATTGATTCATTAAGAAATTCAGAAGGCCCCCACCTGATCGGTTTTCCGTGCGACATATGGTACTATTTTTCCTCGCGAATACCCATTTCTCTCAAAACAAAACAAACAGAAGTATACACGGCTCATTTCACGTTGCGTTTATTAGTTTGGAAAAAGGACTCATTTCGGACTAAACAATCTTTTGACAGCCTGCGGACTCCCGGTCGGTGTCATGCGGGAAAAACGCCATCTTACGGTCTAAAAATAGGCTGGAAAAGGCCTCGAAATGGGCATGAGTGAGGAAAATTTCATATCTTCATTAGCTATAGCGGCCTTTGCCTTGTCTAATGAAGCCACGATAATTAATTATTCATTGGTCAGTATGATTAAATGTGATATTTTGAAAAGTCACCAGCGACAGAATCCATGACCTCGGGAGTACAAGTCTATAAGAGAAACCCTCCGCGGTTATTTCACAATCTGATAACCAGTCTACCAGAAAGAAATCTGTCCACTGTGACATCTCTACCTGTAAGTAACATACCCCCACAAAAACAGATTCTCTGTAAAAAAAGGCGGCATGTTCATTCAGTGCCAACAAAAATTGATACGTAAAATACTCTCCAAAAAAGATTTGAAATCAATTAAGATCGCCATGTTCAAGATTTATGTATTCAAAGTAAAAGGCATCATTTGAAAGGAAAATTATTGTAAATCAAGTTACTAAAAAATTCGACTAAAAAATTTATAAAAAATTTTAATAAAAAAGAACTTGCCGCGTTTAAGTTTTCATATTTTGTCCACTATGCCGAATAATTGGTAGTGCTTGGACGGTGCTAGAGTGATTCATAAATTGCACTGCCGAAATCAAATTCAGAGAAATTCAGAAGGCCCCCGCCTGATCGGTTTCCCGTGCGACATTCGGTATACTGGTGGTATCATATAAGTGCATGAATTTATTTAAAATCATAAGTGCATAAATATCGAGTATAATCCTGTCTGAATTTTTTATTTTGAAGGAAAAAACGCGGCAAGTTCTTTTTTATTAAAATTTTTTATAAATTTTTTTAGTCGAATTTTTTAGTAACTTGATTTACAATAATTTTCCTTTCAAATGATGCCTTTTACTTTTAATACATAAATTTTGAACATGGCGATCTTAATTGATTTCAAATCTTTTTTGGAGAGTATTTTACGTATAAATTTTTGTTGGCACTGAATGAACATGCCGCCTTTTTTTACAGAGAATCTGTTTTTGTGGGGGGATTTCACTACTTTTTGTAATTTATTCATGAGAAAGATACGTACATGTAGAAGAATAGCTTTTTATTACCACAAAATTAAAGTCTCACATTTTATACCGATACGAGCCAATTAATTATAACTACGTTACTTTTGATTTATTCTCGTGATATTTTGAAAAGGATTTATAGACTAGAGAGCCCTTATATTTTTCACTTTGCCTTAGTATTTTGGAGAAATAAAACATATACCGCTTTCGAATTTACAGACCATCGGATTTCTCTTATATTTTGGTCGTCTACAGAAATCCATGAAGACGTTTTACCTTGAACTCTCTCTAAGTCTACTCTTCCAATGACCATGACGAATTGTTTCATCACATATAAAGATACCACTTATGACAGTATATATCGTCCCCTTCCTGCAAAAAGTCACTAACTAACATATTTTGTAAAATTCACCTAACTGGACCTAGTAGCTTAATTTTATTAAATCTTTAAATGGTAAAACTCACTTGTAAGTGCTAAATGCGTTGGAAGTGAGCATGCGCGCATCATGAAAAGTCATTAACCGAAATATAATACCGATATTATAGAGCAGAAACTACCTACTAAGTCAGTTGATGATAAATGTTAGTTAGTGACTTTTTGCAGGAAGGGGACGATATGTTGTTACATATATTAACTCGAGACGTTGGAATAGTTTTAAGAAATCATTTTGCATGCACCGCTGAAATTTCGCCCCCTTAGGTACTCGTAAATAAATTTAATTTAATTATTACCACATCATTTACAGCTTCGATGCTGACCTTACGACTCATTTCAGTCCGAGTAGAACATTATTGCAAATATCATCATAAACGTTGCCAATGCGAATAAAAATCATCTATTAACTGTTGCAGATCAAGTATTCCGTTGTGGTGGGGGTTCTGATTGGTCTACTCGCTAAGATGCGTATACGTTTCTTAGCGAGTAGACCAATCAGGACCCCCACCGCAATGGAATACTTGATCCTGATTGGTCTCTTCGCTGAGTTGCGTGCACGCAAAGATACGAGTGACACGAGAAAGGCCCCCCCGATCACAGCGTAGCTGTCAATTCGGGAGATAGAAGCATCTAACCTCGAAATCAAATGTAAAAGTGATAAGATAATAATTATTCGGGTTTCTTCGGTGAGTTTCTCCAAGTGTTTAAAGTAGTTACTCCATTACTGTAATCCAATTCCATTGTATTCCTTATTTTTCTGCCACGACTTTGATTGTTGATAGTGGATGGATCAGCCAATAAATTTGATTTTTATTCACTATCAACTATCAAAGTCGTGGCGTAAAAATAAGGGATACAATGGAATTGGTTTACAGTAATGTAGTAACTACTTTATTATTATTTTTTCTTTATCGATATAGTCCCTCTTTCGTATTATACTATCCCACAAGTTCGAATTTATTATATATACCGACCTGTCAAACGTGAAGTGTACATGTACGTCACTTTTATCTCATTAAATATTACTGCAGACTCTGACATGTCATCTCGTACAGGTGCAACCGAAGAGGACCTAGCTCGTGTCCTGTCCGTAAAAAGATGACTCGATGGATATCGAAGAATGTCAGACTTGTCACCGAGCGCTTATTACTCACGGTACATTTATTGCAATATGCGCTTTTCATTTCAATTATTCCTGCTTTAAATAACTTTCACTTCTTTCAAAGAATTTACCTTGTACAAACTGTTCATCGTAGGGTGCAGCGATCAATGATTGTGACTAATCGTAGACAAATTATTCCTGCGATGATGTTCCAGTTGCAAAGCATACACTAGCAAGTCAGCTTACAGCATCCGATGTTTAGTATCAACTTTACCTCTTTTGGAACACCCATCACCCGAGCATAGTCACGATTATGTTAATGTTAATCGCAGAAAGACCGTGAGCTCGGGCACATTATCGCAGTAGTAGTTCGGTACGCCGAATTGCCTTTTAGTTTTAATAGACGAATTTGTCTACGACGAGTCGCTAATATCGATCGCTGCCTCTTACCACGAACAGTTCATAAAAGGTTATTACCTTGAAAGAAGTAAAAGTTATTTAACACTGGAATAGTTGAATGAAACGAGAAGCGCGTATTGCAATTAATGTACCGTGGGTTATAGGCGCTCCGTGACAAGCCGGACATTCTCCGATGTCCATCGAGTCATCTTTTTACGGACAGGACACGAGCTAGGTCCTCTTTGGTTGCACCTGTACGAGATGACATTAGAGAAAATCGTGAGTCTTCATGAAAATCTTCTAACGTACTCGTTCTGCAGTAATACTTAATGAAATAAAAGTGAGGTACATGTACACTTCACGTTTGACAGGTCGGTATATAAATTCGAACTTGGGATAGTATAATACGAAAGAGGAAATATATCGATAAAGAAAAAATAATAATAAAGTAGTTACTACATTACTGTCATCCAATTCCATTGTATCCCTTTTTTTTCTGGCACAACTTTGATAGTTGATAGTGAATAAAAATCAAATTTATTAGCTGATCCATCCACTATCAACAATCAAAGTCGTGGGAGAAAAATAAGGGATACAATGGAATTGGATTACAATAATGGAGTAACTACTTTATTATTATTTTTTCTTTATTTATATATTTCCTATTTCGTATTATACTATCACAAGTACCAATTTATATACAAACCTGTCAAACGTGAAGTGTACATATACCTCACTTTTATTTCATCTCTTCTTCGCCTCTGGTATAATCATTTACACCCCACAAAGCACGTTTTTGCAAGTAACTTTTCTGTAACATTCCTGCGATATTTTGCAATATTCGTGAATACTACCGTATGTTAGAAATATATATTTCTCGATAAATTCGCGAATGTTGTAAAATATCATAGAAACATTTCGGAATCATTACATCGAAAGATCTCCTCGATAAGGTACAGCTCGATAAGATTGTACTTGTCAGGGCTGAATTATATGGGGTTTTTATAATTATTTTAGGAAATCTCAGAAGAATACAGGTGCAGCATAATATAGATCTGTGCTAGAAAGAATAAGGAATAACCTTCGACGAGCATTCGGGCTGTGGCAACAGAGGTTAGAATCAGCAAGACCATGGCAGGGAAGATATTGAAGGATGGACGCACGTCCATGCACTCGAGGCAGCAAATCTAACTCGCGGAATGAACCAATGCAGCTGGTTCTTGGAACAACAAGTGGGCGATCCCTCGTTCGAAAGAAACCCCCTCGGGTTCGCTCATGATTTGGAGTCCTTCTGGGTGGAATTGAATAGCAGCACGTTTATTTCTGTAACAGATTATAAACAATAAAATTATATCCAGCATTTCACTATTTAAAATATAGAACGAAGGAGGAAATATATCAATAGAGAAAAACTAATGTTAAAGTAATTACTTGATTATTGTGATCCAATTCAATTGCATCTGCTATTCTTCTGCCACGGCTTTGATGGAGAAGAAACATCAAATTTATTTGTGAATCCATCGATTCACCCCATGCTCGCATGACGGTGAAAACAAAAAATAGAATGAACACAAAGATATTTGTCCTTCCATCGAAAGTGAGGTTAAAGTTGTCAGATGGCAATTAAACTTATCTGATGGGAATTATTCTGAGACCGTCTCCTTTCCTGCTCTTGATGCACAGGCAACTAGAGAAAAATACCACTGCATCCGTTCATTATCTCGATTAAACGAAAAAAGTACAAACGATTATTAAACTATATGGAGCGTCTGTCACATTCACCACTATTGAGATTCATTACTCCGATTGCACTGAATTATCACTTTTTATTAACAAGGGCGTCCGAGGATCGAAATAAACGCGAGGGAAATCGTTACGCGAATGGAAATATTTTATTCACTTTGAAAACCATGACCAAACATTCAAGGAATATATTCTCTCACACACTGTCACATACATTTGATGGCGTATGCGTGTACCCGCATCTGTGTAGACATTTCCGATCATGGCCGACTATCGCCGAAGATAGGCGGAATTAGAGTGACATTTTGACATATATATATTGCCCGAGAAATCGGATTCTCTCGACTTTCAGGCGGCAGGGGCGTGGCTTAGCGTTGCTAAGGGCGAATCTCTGTTAATATTTAACTTATAACATTTATTCTGGTCTCTATCAATAGAGAATAGTCGATTTATATGGCGTAACTAAGCATAGTTTTGGTTATAACCGTATATTTATTGAGAAAATTCTATGTAAAATTTGAGGGGTGAAGGGGGGGCAGACATTTTTCCTGTAAAGATACACGGGTGCTCGCTCGCTACGACAGCGCTGTCGGCGTCGTTCTGACGAACTTGAATGAACATGCCGCGAGACACTACCGTGTCTCTTGATTTTCATAGAGATATTACAGTGGAGAGATTTCCACCTGATAGACTTGTCATCAGATGGTGATTTATTAAAGGTTGAGTATAGATCGGGTAGGGAAATAACCGCGGTTAAGTTCCTCTCTTAAACTTGTACTACTGTAGAAATGTCGCTTGGGTATAGATGGTTTGAATAGAGATATCCATATGCCCTTCAATTTATATTTTACACTTTTTTTGACTTATTGTCGGTATCGTGTAAGATATATCAATTTCATCATATCCACATAAATTATCAATATTACGTCAACTACAGGCTGAATGAACTTCTAGCATATTTCTTAATGAATTTCGAAGTCTCACCATTATATTATTGAAAGATAAAGTAATAAATGCGTGAATGATAAATTGAAAAGAAACGCTTGACAAACACATTAATTTAATCAATATAATTTCATTAGAAAAGTTCCGTAATTTAGTATAACGTAGCATTTAGCCGATCATTTCTCACCTAAAAAGTCTCGCGCAACCGCGTCCCCTTATTTCTGGTCGATTCGAGTCTCGTTAACTTCAATTGCCACCGGGAATGCTATCTTTATTCCCGCTAAAGTTCTTTATTACGGTTTGGCGACGGGTTTCGATATCTCGTGGAAGAAAGCGATTTCGCGTCATGGAAAATGTCTTCGAGAAGATAACCGAGGCGAGGGCGAAGGGAGGAGTGGGGTAGAGAAGGAGGGAGGCACGAGTATCCTTAATCTGGTTGCGGTATCGGTGACTCGCCGAATCTCCTCGCTGTCTACTACGCTTTGCGGGAATGACTACCCTGAAAACCATTTCGGCTTCTCGGCATTCTCTTTCGCGGTGATATTTCTCACGACGTAAAAATATATGTGTTACGTGAGCGATTATCGGGATGATTGAAGGCGTTGTAAGACTCCCCTGGCAGAAAAGTTCTACATATACGAGTACATACATACATATATTTCCTATACAATTAATATGTGTTTTTGTATATGAAGAGTACAGGGGAAGAACGAGCTTAGTCAATTTTAATGGTTTTGTGCTAGAGAGATTTATATTTTGAATCTTAGCTAGTTTTTCTCCTGTATAGGTATTCTTTTATAACGGATAACTATTGATTTGTTCTGTTATTGCCCTGGAAGGTATATTAAGCTTAAAGATACATAAAAATGCCACTAAATGGTGACAATATCTCAATTTCGATTAAAAATAACTTAGCCTTTTATTTCCCTGTAATCTTCATATGATTTCTATATTAACCATATAAGGGCTATACAGGGTATTTGGTTTAATACACGCCAGTGCAGTGGGGGTTGCATATCGGTTAGCGCAATCGACCCGCTGTGGTTTCCTGTAATTCGGTGGTAATACCGACAGCCAAGAAAAACATTGGTCATCTCATTTCACCACTATTGAGATGACCTATGTTTCTCAAACTGATACGTCTATTTGGTTTATATCTTGGCTGTCGGTATTATCACCGAATTACAGGCAAATGCAGCGGATGGGTGGCGGCAACCGATATGCAACCCGGTCCACTGGCGTGTATACCAAAGACCCTGTACATGGCTTATACAAACATTCAAAAATCTGTATGTAGTCCTTATATGGTTAATATAGAAATTATATCAACCTCAAAAAAAAAGATGTTTCCGCAAACGGATGGCTCTATTTATAAGATTTCTATATGGTATGAGAAGAATTCTTCTTCAAATAAAAAGATAGGTTCTCGCAAGAGTCGGCGAGAATTCTCGCATCAAGAGAAAAATTCATTTTCTTCCATGGTACAGTGCCTGCTTGACATAAGAAAAAATCATTTCTCTCGAATGACTTTTCCATTTGATGGAAGTATCTCACAGTTTGTTGAAACGAATGAAAATATCTGCTTGTGTCAAGTAGGCTTGCAATTGTCGCGGACATGTAGTCTTCTCGTATTTAGGCTGACAGTGCTATCTTGCGTTGGTCTATATCCTCGCATTACCATAGCCCATGCGATCAAGAGACACGGCAGTGTCTCGCGGTATGTTCATTCAAGTAGTTCGTCAGAACGACGCCGATAGCGCTGTCGCCGCGAGCACCCGTGTATCTTTACAGGAAAAATGTCTGCCCCCTTCACCCCTCAATTTTTACATCGAATTTTCTCAATAACGGTTCATTTTTACGGTTATGATCAAAACTATGCTTAGTTACGCCATATAAATCGACTATTCTCTATTGATAGAGACCAGAATAAATGTTATAAGTTACATATTAACAGAGATTCTTCCTTAGCAACGCGAAGCCACGCCCCTCGCGACTAAAAGTCGAGAATCCGATTTCTCGGCCAATATATATAGGGAAGCTGCACGAACCGGCGAACAGTGCCCCCTAGTGATCGCTGTTGGAATATAGTTGGTATAAACAAAACGTGTTAGTAAATTTTTTCAAGTCGGTGTTTTCTTCGTGTAATGTAATTTTTGAAGTATTTTGTGCATTTGTTTCCAAAAATAGACAAAGTTATTCGCTGTGGATTTGAAAAAATTTATTTCAATAATATAACAGACCATCAGAAGTACTAAAAGGAGAGAAATTATGTGAAGCAAAAAATGTGATAAATGTTCAGGAAATAGAACACCATGGACTGTTTTTTATAACTGAACATGTTATAAGACAAATGTCTATAAATTTACCCCCTTTATAAAGTTATTTCCATCTAAGGAACTTTCAAACACAAAATATTCTTTATTTGTTTCGTAAGAGTCAAAACAACACTGTGTTTCAACACTACTTTTTGTACTGACGGGATGGATTATTCTTTCAACCTCTTCATCTTCATTATCAGCTTGTATCACCTGCGTAATTTTAGGGCTGAAAACAGTTTCAGAAGTGCGGTCGCTCCTTTTCATATATCTTTCAAAACGAGAAATAGCCTGCGTCTCCGCTTCTGTTGAAATTTGGGACCGTATCGCAGAGAATATAGTTGGAATATATGCAGGATGAGACTGCATGTTACTTCGTTGGCCTCCGACAAAATGTGCACTACATATTTTTGAATATTTTGTTGGTACCCATAGGGTTCGTTCCAACGAACACGAGAACTGGGTCTGAACTCGACGGAGTGTGCGCAGTCTGATTTTTGGGACGGCTAGATCAGACTACGAACACTCCGTCGAGTTCAGAACAAGCTCTCGTGTTAGTTGGAACGAATCTATAAAGAACCATCCTCACTAAAATATTGCAATGATAATAATTTAGTTCTCAACGACTAATAACCTAAACTTACTTTTTTCGGTTAACAGCTTTTATCCACTGCTGTCGCCTTCCCACAATAATAATTTTGTTCTCAACGACTACTAACCTAAACTTACTTTTTTCGGTTAACAGCTTTTATCCACTGCTGTCGCCTTCCCACAATGATAATTTTGTTCTCAACAACTACTAAACTTACTTACTTTTTTCGGTTAACAGCTTTTATCCACTGCTGTCGCCTTCCCATTTCGTAGGATTTACCCGGGAATGAGTAAAACTTAATATTACTGTTTTCGCAAGAATTTTCAGCATTTTTGCAATTAGTAACATAACAGTTTCGCTCCGATTTAGGCATGGTTCACTTTAAAATCACTATTAAACTCTGATATAACCTGATAATGTCACGAATTGTTTATACCAAGAATATGCAGAGAATCTCTACCGATGGCGCCACTAATCAAGGTGCAGCTTCCGTATAGGTCAAAATGTCACACAATTTCCGCCTCTATTCGGCGATAGTCGGCCAAGATCGGAAATGTGTACACAGATGCGACCCCACGCATACGCCATCAAATGTATGTGAGAGTGTGTGAGAGAATATATTCCTTGAATGTTTAGTCATTGTTTCAAAGTTAATCAATAAAATATTTCCATTTTCGCGAAACAATTTCCCTCGCGTTTATTTCGATCCTCGGACGCGCTTGTTAATAAAAAGTAAAAATTCAGTGTAATCGGAGTAGTGAATCTCAATAGTGGTGAATGTGATAGCTTGTGATAATCGTTTGCATTTTTTTCATATCGAGATAGTGAACGGATGTAGTGGTATTTCTCCCTAGTTGCCTGTGCATCAAGAGCAGGAAAGGAGACGGCAGTCTCTCAGAAGAATTGCCATCAGATAAGTTTAATTGCCATCTGACAGCTTTAACCTCACCTTCGATGGAAGGACAAATATCTTTGTGTTCATTCTATTTTTTATTTTCAGCGTCATGCGAGCACGGGACGACTCGATGGTTTTTCTTCTCAGTCATCTATACAAGCCGTGCCAGAATAGGAGATGCAATGGAATTGGATAACAATAATCAAGTAATTACTTTATCATTATTTTTCTCTATCGATATATTTCCTCTTTCGTATCACAAGTTCCAATTTATACACCGACCTGTCAAACCTGAAGTGGACATGTACCTCACTTCTATTTCATCTCTTCTTCGTCTTCGGTGTAATGACGGTCAATGAGGAATCACTGACACCGATAGGTGCTGAATAAGGCCGTAAATGTCTTCATATTAAAATAAATACGGCTTTATATGGTTTAAGACGAAAACAATATAACATGTATTCGAACTGTACAGAACCGTATTCATTTTCAATACTGAAACTTATACGAACTTATCCGACTTTTATCTACCAATCTGCCAATGCGCGACTCTTTACAAGAACGAAGAAAAGGCTAAAGTAAATCAAACCATCGTTACACCAGAGGTGAAGAAAAGATGAAATAGAAATGAGGTACATGTATACTTCACGTTTGACAGGTCGGTATATAAATTGGAACTTGTGATATTATAATACGAAAGAGGAAATATATCATTTTTAATAATACTGTCATTATTAGAATAGAATTGATTAACTCAGATTAATATAGTTTCTTAATTTCTACGCTGAGCAAGTTCGGTATATTTTAAATAGGGAAATGTTGCATATGATTGTTTGTGTTATTTACAATTTGTTACAGATCGTATGCCAACCCGAGGGGGTTTCTTTCAAACGAGGGATCATCCACTTGTTCCAAGAACCAGTTGCATTCGGCGAGCTGGATCTGCTGTCGCGAGTGCATGGACGTACGTCACTTTAAATGGGGGGGGGGGGGGGGGGGATGAACATATTCATCGTTTAATATCCACCGAACCGTAGACTTGCTGATTTTAACCTCTGTTGCCATAGCCCGAATATTCGTTCGAGGGTTATTCCTTATTCTTTCTAGCACAGAGAGCATCGATATTTTGCTGCACCTGTATTCTTCTGAGACTTCCTGAAATAATTATAAAAACCCCATATAATTCAGCCCGAACAAGTACAATCTTATCGAGCTATACCTTATCGAGGAGACTTTTCGACGTAATGATTCCGAAACGTTTTTATCGAGAAATAAATATTTCTAACATATACGGTAGTGTTCACGAATATTGTAAAATATCGCAGGAATGTTACAGAAAAGTTACTTGCAAATACGTGCTTTGTGGGGTGTAAATGATGATATTTTGTAATTTCCATCGTTACACCAGAAGCGAAGAAGATTTGAAATAGAAGTGAGGTACATGTACACTTCACGTTTGACAGGTCGGTACCTATATAAATTGGAACTTGTGATCAAGAGACACGGTAGTATCTCGCGGCATGTTCATTCAAGTCGTCAAAACGACGCCATCAGCGCTGTCGCCGCGAGCACCCGTGTATCTCTTTACAGGAAAAATGTCTGCCCCCTTCACCCCTCAATTTTAACATCGAATTTTCTCAATAAATATACGGTTATAACCAAAACTATGCTTAGTTACGCCATATAAAACGACTATTCTCTATCGATAGAGACCAGAGTAAATGTTGTAAGTTACATTCTATATTTTGTTTTCAGCGCCATACGAGAACGGGACGGATTAATGGAAATTTGATTTTTCTTCGCAGTCAAAAATCAACCTAGGTAGAAAAGAATTCTCTAGAATTCCGGTACAATGCCACGGTATGAATATCAGGTTCTACCGACATGACATGCTTCGACAAGGTCTGTATCAACTTTAGCGGTATATTGGGGGCACTGCACTAATCCTGTGGCACATTTTTTCTATCTGGGAAAGCATATTATTATGGTAGTACAGCTGTACAGCGTTCCGATAATATACCGTCTTCCCGTACTGACAGTATACATGCATTTTTTACCTCCAATATGCCGGAATTAAAAATCTCTAGAACTCTGCGGTACAATGCCACGGTAGGAATATCAGGTTCTACCGACATGACATGCTTCGACAAGGTCTGTATCAACTTTAGCGGTATATTGGGGGCACTGCACTAATCCTGTTGCACATTTTTCTATCTGGGAAAGCATATTATTATGGTAGTACAGCTGTACAGCGTTCCGATAATATATAATTGGAACTTTTGATAATACGAAAGGGGAAGAATACATCGATAAAGAAAAGATAATAAAATAATTACTTCATTATTGTAATCCAATTCTATCGTATCTCCTACTTTTCTACCACGGCTTTCCCAGATAGAAAAATATGCCACAGGATTAGTGCAGTGCCCCCAATATAATGCTAAAGTTGATACAGACCTTGTCGAAGCATGTCATGTCGGTAGAATTTGATATTCCTACCGTGGCATTGTACCGCAGAGTTCTAGAGATTTTTAATTCCGGCATATTAGAGGTAAAAAATGCATGTATACTGTCAGTACGGGAAGACGGTATATTATCGGAACGCTGTACAGCTGTACTACCATAATAATATGCTTTCCCAGATAGAAAAATGTGCCACAGTATTAGTACAGTGCCCCCAATATACCGCTAAAGTTGATACAGACCTTGTCGAAGCATGTCATGTCGGTAGAACCTGATATTCATACCGTGGCATTGTACCGCAATTCTAGAGAATTCTTTTCTACCTAGGTTGATTTTTGACTGCGAAGAAAAATCAAATTTCCATCAATCCGCCCCGTTCTCGTATGGCGCTGAAAACAAAAAATAGAATAACCACAAAGATATTTGTTCTGTATAAGGGATGAAAATGAGGTTAAAACAGTCAGTTAGGAAGTAACTTATCTGATGCCACTTCTTCCGAGATACAGATGTCTCCTTTCCTGCTCTTCATGCACCAGCAACCAGAGAAAAATGACACTGTTTCCGTGCACTATCTTGATTATTAAAAAAAAATCCAAACGATTTGATAATAGCTAGCTGTCAGAGCGTCTGTCACATTCACCACTATTGATATGACCGATGTTTTTCGGACTGAAACGTCTATTTGGTTCGTGTCCCTGCTATTTGGTTCAAATCTCTGCTATTTGGTTCGAGTACCGGCTGTCGGTATTGTCACCGAATTTTAGAGAACCATCTTGAAATTTTAGGGAACCATATTGGAATTTTAGGGAACCATCTTGGATCCGATGGCGCTAACCGATATGCAATGTGCTACGCTGGCGTGTATTGAAAGGGACAAATTGTATGTAACAACATACATACAGGGTCAGTCGCACTATACACGCCAGCGCAAATGGGTTGCATATCGCTCGGCGCTGAGGAGATACCGATGATTCCTGTATAATTGAATGTTAATTTCGTTAGCCCGGACTCAAACCCCGATAGCCCGGACTCAAACCAAAGAGACGTATCAATTTGAAAAACATCGGCTAACTTTTAGTGTAGGTGATGGGTGCTCCGAAAAATGTGACAGCTGTTTGTGTTTTTATTATTAATAAATAGAAGCCGTGCTATTTTTCTGTAGTCATTCATCGAACATAGATAACAGAAAAGGAGTCGAAATGCAATCAGATAAGTTAATTTCTGAATTACTTCATTTAACCTCATTTTGATAACCTATAAAGAATACATATCTTTGTGGTCACTTCTTTTTTTCTTTCAGCATTGCATATGAGGACGGGACGAACTCTTTGAGGACTAAGCGGAATTAATCTTTCTACATATTGGAGAATCCAAGTCGTGGGAGAAGAACAAAAACATCGGAGTAACTACAATATCGGGGTAACTATAATACTTTATTTCTATTTTTTTCTCATCGGTGCTTGCCCTCTGCCTTCCTACTACAAGTTTCGATTTATATACTAAATTTTATTTTATTTTTAGTTCATCGCCTCCACTCCATCGCCTTCGACTTCTTCTACCCAGTGAGGATTTCTCACGGACCAATAGTGGGCGTTGTTATTATTCACTAATCCTTCGTTGTAGAATTTCGATTCATCTGTGAACAAAATCTTCTGACGAACGAGGGATCGTCCACTTGCCGTTCGAAAAACCAGTCGGAATAGTTCATTCGTCGAGCTGGATCTAGCTAATTGTACGCTGAAACATGCCCAAGTCGTATTCAGCCTTGAGAAGATTTATTTTCAATATTGGACCAAAGGTACGGCAATCCTGTTGCTTCAACTTCCAGGTATATTAATGGTAAGTATTACTGCAGAACGAGTAGGTTAAAAGATTTTCGTGAAGACTCACGATTTTCTGATATTTCATTTCGTACAGGTGCAACCGAGGAGGATCTAGCTCGTGTCCTGTCCGTAAAAAGATGACTTGATGGACATCGGAGAATGTCAGGCTTGTCACCGAGCGCCTGTTACCCACGGTACATTAATTGCAATACACGCTTCTCGTTTCATTCAACTATTCCAGTGTTAAATAACTTTTACTTCTTTCAAGGTAATCACCTTTTATGAACTGATCGTGGTAGGAGGCAGCGATCGATAATAGAGACTCGTCGTAGACAAGTTCGTCTATTAAAACTAAAAGGCAATTGGTGTGCAACTGGAACATCATCGCAGGAATAATTTGTCTACGATTAGTCACAATCATTGATCGTTGCCCCCTACGATCAACAATTCGTACAAGAGGTAAATGCTTTGAAAGAAGTAAAAGTTACTTAGAGCAGGAATAGTTGAAACGAAAATCGCATATTGCAATGAAAGTACTATGGGTGAAAGGCGCTCGGTGACAAGAGTGACATTCTCCGATCCATCGAGTCATCTTTTTACGGACAGGACATGAGCTAGATCCTCTTCGGTTGCACCTGTACGAGATGACATGTCAGAAAATCGTGAATCTTCATGAAAATCTTCTAACCTACTCGTTCTGCAATAATACACTTAGTAATAAAAAGCTATTTCTCCTACATGTACGTATTCTCTTCATGAATAAATTCCAAGAAGTAGTGAAATCCCCCCCAAAAAACAGATTCTCTGTAAAAAAAAAGGCGGCATGTTCATTCAGTGCCAACAAAAATTGATACGTAAAATACTCTCCAAAAAAGATTTGAAATCAATTAAGATCGCCAAGTTCAAGATTTATATATAAAAAATAAAAGGCATCATTTAAAATGAAAATTATTGTAAATCAAGTTACTAAAAAATTGGACTAAAAAATTTATTTAAAAAATTGTTAATAAAAAAGAACTTGCCCCGTTTTTTTCCTTCAAAATAAAAAATTCAGACAGAATTATACTCGATGTTTATGCACTTTTGATTTTAAATGAATTCATACACTTATATGAAGGGTTTCATTCAAAAACAACATTTATCAAAAACGCCAATCCATGTAGTATTGGTAATAATGCCTACTCTTTCGTTGTATCTAGCCGTGTAGTGGTGCCTACTCTTTCATCATATTATATTGAAAGAGTATGCACCACTACACGGCTAGATACAACGAAAGAGTAGGCATTATTACCAATACTATAGGGATTGGCGTTTTTGACAAATGTTGTTTTTGAAAGAAACTCTTCATATATGATACCACCAATATACCGAATGTCGCACGGGAAACCGATCAGGCGGGGGCCTTCTGAATTTTTCTGAATTTGACTTCGGCAGTGCAAGTTATGAATCACTCTAGCACCGTCCAAGCACTACCAATTATTCGGTATAGTGGACAAACTATGAAGACTTAAATGCGGCAAGTTCTTTTTTATTCAATTTTTTTAATAAATCTTTTTAGTCGAATTTTTTAGTAACTTGATTTACAATAATTTTCCTTTTAAATGATGCCTTTTACTTTTTATATATAAATCTTGAACATGACGATCTTAATTGATTTCAAATCTTTTTTTGGAGAGCATTTTACGTATCAATTTTTGTTGGCACTGAATGAACATGCCGCCTTTTTTTACATTCCGTATACGACTGTGAATGAGCACCTATATACCGGCTACGTATAAACTAAAATTATAGTAAATAAAAGAGACTTATGGATTCATATTGTTAAACAGGGCTAAGAATATAATATACTAGCAGCCCGCCCCGGCTTCGCACGGGTAGATTGTGGATTGATTTTGTCCGTCCACCACATTGTTAGTTACGGAAAAATCCTAAACCCTACTATCAAAAAGAATTTTTATAGGGCCCATAGTTTTCATGGTATGAAGCCGAACTGTACTTGACCTTCAAAAAGTCCCGGTACGGCTGAATATCTCAGCGGGAAATCATTTTATAGAAAAATTTTTAATACAAAACTTTTAGTATTTTTCCCGGGCTACCCAATGGTCATATTGGATTTGACCTTGACCATGACCTTCAAGGTTATATCAAGGTCAAATTATTTTTTTTTCGCGTTCAAATGTGTCCTTGACCATTTTTTTCATGTTACCTTTATTGTCAGCGGAGGTCAAATTTAGGTCAAGTATAGTTTGACTTTTTGAACACCCTGTATAAGATTTACTAACTCAGAAACCTTCGTGGATATGTGTCCACCTGTTCCCCAAATTTTCATCGCAATCGGATGAACGGTTTAAGAAGGCATAATAATCATCCGTACCGGTACTTTTTGAACACCCTGTATACGATTTACTAACTCAGAAACCTTCGCGGGCATGCGTCCAACCATTCTTCAAAGTTTCATCGCAATCGGATGAACGGTTTAGGAAGGCATAATAATCATCAGTACTGGTACTTTTTGAACGCCCTGTATAAGATTTACTAACTCAGAAACCTTCGCGGGCATGCGTCCAACCATTCCCCAAAGTTTCATCGCAATCGGATGAACGGTTTAGGAAGGCATAATAATCATCCGTACCGGTACTTTTTGAACACCCTGTATAAGATTTACGAACTCAGAAACCTTCGCGGGCATGCGTCCAACCATTCCCCAAAGTTTCATCGCAATCGAATGAACGGTTTAGGAAGGCATTTGATATTACCATAAAGGTCACGGTCAAGGTCAAATCCAATACGACCAATGGATTGCCAAGATAAAATCCTTAAAGTTTTGTATTAAACATTTTTCTCTAAAATGTTTTCCCGCTGAGATAATCGGCCGTACCGGGACTTTTTGAACACCCTGTATAAGATTTACCAACTCAGAAACCATCGCGGGCATGCGTCCAACCATTTCCCAAAATTTCATCGCAATCGGATGAACGGTTTAGGAAGGCATAAGAGACATACAGACAGACAGACAAACATTCATTTTTATATATATAGATAGATTATATTTCACATATCTATTTTTGACGCCAAATAAACCAATGTGAATCCACGTTTCTTATTGAAATAATGAAGTAGCTAGGTTAGTGTTGGCTATGAGAAGATGCCTTTTCTTGAATTAAGAAGAAAAACATTCTTTGGGTTTTAGTTTTCCTACAAGCAGAGTTCTATAAGTGTCGTGTGTGTGTGTGAATTGAAAAGAATTTCCTCTAGTCGCAGATGAATTCCGTTTACGGCACATGTCTTCTTTTGAGCGTGATATAATCTATACATGACCAAAACTACATACGGATTATACATATACAAAATATATAGAACTTTTCCGCCTGGATCATTATATCGTTTTACGTATTTTCCGATTTTCCTATGGACGAAGCTGGAGCGAACTGTCGGCGTCATTCGTTTGATCCTATAATCATCCGACTGTTCGACGATATCAATAGAGCAGGCACTTTAGTATGTTTGATTGAAGCGGTGTTTAAATCGCGATTGAGATTTTAGTTCAAGCAGGTATAGATTATCCTTTGAGAAAACTTCTCACGAGGCCTTCCACAGTTGGGAATTTTGTATTCGAATCGGTCCACTTACTTTTGCACTTTAAAATCAACTGACTCTTCGTGTTAATTTAACATCATTTGTGTTAATTTTGACATTATTTGTGCCAATTATAACAAAAAATGTTAGATTAATTCAATGAATCGGTTGATTTTAACATATAATTTACAGATACAGATAGGTTTCAACACCAAATTTCCAATTAGGTACGAAAATCTTATTGACGCCCTACAGCTACATTTTTAAACGGAACGATCTTTTATAGTATCTATATCGTAATAAAAAGTGGCCTCAGAATTCGGCTTCCTCACAAATTTATTTTACCGCCGATTTGGAAAATTTGAACAAAATTATTTACCCCTATATTCTTTCATTTATCATTTTCGGCCTCTTTTAAGATAGAAAACGATATTTGAAAATGCAACTACGTCATCGTCTTAATGACTACCTATCTCTCTCTCTCTCTTAGCTGTTCGTTGGCATATCGCTGTCTCAGAATTATAAGGTTCTATGTTCTATAGAAGTTCCACGTAACATAGAAGCTTATAATTCTGAGGCAGCGATGTATGCGTCTTTCCGGCTTTTCGATGACGTCACAATCTTCTAGAGAGAAACACACTTATAGCCTTATAGACTAAGAGCTAGTGACATTTTTCAGTGATTATTTAGTTAAGGCCTATTTTTTGAGAGAATGTTGTGGGGGGCATGTCTAAGTGCCATCCGTGAGGATTAACCTTGATAGCGGTATGGGAGGCTGGCGGAACGCCCCCAACTTGTAAAAAATAGTGCACAAAATTATTATTTAGTTAAGGCTGAAATTTTGTTTACTATACATCTGGTAGTCCACAATTATGAATATAAATTGGCGGATCGATTGGCCGGCATTAAAAAGGTGGCGGATCATCCTAAATATGTCGTGTGAACAATAAAATTTTTATTATTTAGTTAAGGCTCAATTTTTAATATGTTATTGAGGCAACTGTTTCAAGTGGAAATTTAAATTGGCGGAACAAAATATTGGCATTAACTACCTGGCGGAACGGTTTAAACATCCATTGTGCGCGCCTCGATTTCGTGTTGTTTGCCGCAGAATTTTTTGTATTAGGAATGCTTCTAATATAGATAATGATTTTGTTTATTTTCTGGAATCTTTTTAGTAATAATAGTAATTTAGTTTTTCCCTGGAGTTAATATTTTAGCGCTCATTCAATATTGATGAGCTTCAATATATCAATCAAACATCAGTCTTATGTTAGGACACTCAACATTTTATTTGTGATGTCGGAAGTTTTAACAATTTTTAAAACGGATGAATGATATAATTTTTTTTAGAATACCCTTTTGGCATTTGACCGACGATATAGTGCTTTATACAAATATAACGAGGTGCGTGAAGTGGAAGAATATTTTTAACAGAAATTTTTTTAAAGCGAACTAATTTCTTAGAGTAGTTATCGACTTACAAATATATGGTAGGTACTTCGTATAAAGACAATTTTAATACCGTCAGTTGTTCGATCATCTAATCATCTTCTGTGTCCGGCCAGTCAGAATCGTCACCTTCGTCAACAGAATCCAGATCACTAGATGCTCGGGAGCCTACGTCTATAAATTTAAACAAATTGATTAGAAAAATGTAATATTTTTTGTTTATATTTACTGTTAAATCTGCATACCTGATTCAATGTCACTGTTCACATTCTCAAGAGCTCAACCTTCTCAACATTCTCAAGAGCTCTGCCTGGCTTCCACGCCCTTACAGGGTGTGATTACATCTCTTCCCGTAAAGGAAAAAATAAATCATATCAGTTATTGAAGGCGTTCTATAATTATCAAGAGGCATTTGAAGACCTAGGCAAAGATGATGTTGACACTTCAGCAGTGTTTCCTGTTTTGCAAGAATTTATCTGCCGGATGTATGGTGTCAAAAACGCAGACACCGTTAATGAAGCTCGTTTGGTACTCTTTAACGAAGCTTATAAAGTTGCAGATACTACGTACTCATTTGCAAAAAACATCCGCAATTCCGACGCATCAAACTTGCCACCATGCTCAACTGAAGTGCAACAGCAACTATTGCGGAGCTCGTACATTGCCAGTATCTGGCTAAATGCAAATTTGCAACAATCAACGGACAAATCTCCAGAAAACCATGGCTGGTGCATCAACGACGGCAAGTATGAATTCGTCTGGTTTCAAGGAGATCAATTGCCTGAATTTCTTGGAGATGTACTTGTTGAAGATTCCAATAAAAGCAACAATGATTGCAACAGTGACATTGAATCAGGTATGCAGATTTAACAGTAAATATAAACAAAAAATATTACATTTTTCTAATCAATTTGTTTAAATTTATAGACGTAGGCTCCCGAGCATCTAGTGATCTGGATTCTGTTGACGAAGGTGACGATTCTGACTGGCCGGACACAGAAGATGATTAGATGATCGAACAACTGACGGTATTAAAATTGTCTTTATACGAAGTACCTACCATATATTTGTAAGTCGATAACTACTCTAAGAAATTAGTTCGCTTTAAAAAAATTTCTGTTAAAAATATTCTTCCACTTCACGCACCTCGTTATATTTGTATAAAGCACTATATCGTCGGTCAAATGCCAAAAGGGTATTCTAAAAAAAAATTATATCATTCATCCGTTTTAAAAATTGTTAAAACTTCCGACATCACAAATAAAATGTTGAGTGTCCTAACATAAGACTGATGTTTGATTGATATATTGAAGCTCATCAATATTGAATGAGCGCTAAAATATTAACTCCAGGGAAAAACTAAATTACTATTATTACTAAAAAGATTCCAGAAAATAAACAAAATCATTATCTATATTAGAAGCATTCCTAATACAAAAAATTCTGCGGCAAACAACACGAAATCGAGGCGCGCACAATGGATGTTTAAACCGTTCCGCCAGGTAGTTAATGCCAATATTTTGTTCCGCCAATTTAAATTTCCACTTGAAACAGTTGCCTCAATAACATATTAAAAATTGAGCCTTAACTAAATAATAAAAATTTTATTGTTCACACGACATATTTAGGATGATCCGCCACCTTTTTAATGCCGGCCAATCGATCCGCCAATTTATATTCATAATTGTGGACTACCAGATGTATAGTAAACAAAATTTCAGCCTTAACTAAATAATAATTTTGTGCACTATTTTTTACAAGTTGGGGGCGTTCCGCCAGCCTCCCATACCGCTATCAAGGTTAATCCTCACGGATGGCACTTAGACATGCCCCCCACAACATTCTCTCAAAAAATAGGCCTTAACTAAATAATCACTGAAAAATGTCACTAGCTCTTAGTCTATTACGAATAATGATTTATTTGGTCATTTTCTTTTTTGTATGATATTGAATATGAATATAGATTACAAATTGAATTTAAAAATGTGAATATTTCTTATACTTACAAGTACCGAATTGCAAGTCAAACCATGTTGCACCCCTTCGAAATTCCTTTTATGATTATTTGCGGATATATACGCGTCAAATCCGCGATCATTGGGCGATCGAATTTGTCGTGTAGTCGTTTCCCCTTCATTTACGCATTTTTGGGTATTTCAATGAGTGGTGCTAATCTGGACTGTGTAACAGGTTGTTCGATTTCAATCTGCCGAATATGCGGTGACAAACTGAGCGAGCACACCCTCATAATTCTTTCCGGGCTTCGTTCTAGCAGGACATTGATCGTACTCGAAATTTTAATTAAAATAATAACTGTTTTCATATAATATCTATGGGTTTTGTAAAAAGCGGCGCTGGTGTCAAAATATTTTGTTATTTTCATATTCTTTTGTTACATTTTCATTTCCTAAGTCGTTTTTCAATTGCTCGGATAAAAATGACACGATCTCAGAATGATCTTATTCCCATGTCATTTTATTATAATTATCTGTGGCGACCCATCGCGCTACGGCGCCCCGCCGCCAGGTGGCACCACCCTTCGACTCCACGGCTTTCGGTTTCTCGTTAGTGGTCCAACAACGGGCGAGTTTCTATATAAGACCACAACTGCCCGTCTCTCACCGAGGACTACAGAGCGTCTAAGGCAGGAGTCGGCCTAGCCTTACTGACGAGTCCACAGGCCGACTGCGGGACGAAACGCTCCGCCGATCAGATGGCGACCACATCCTTTTCGCCACATAGCCAACAAAAATTGATACGTAAAATACTCTCCAAAAAAGATTTGAAATCAATTAAGATCGCCATGTTCAAGATTTACATATAAAAAGTAAAAGGCATCATTTGAAAGGAAAATAATTGTAAATCGTTATTAAAAAATTCGACTAAAAGAAGTTATGAAAAATTTTAATAAAAAAGAACTTGCCGCGTTTAAGTTTTCATATTTTGTCCATTATACCGAATAATTAGCAGTGCTTAGACGGTGCTCGAGTGATTCATAAATTGCACTGCCGAAGTCAAATTCAGAGAAATTCAAAAGGCCCTCGCCTGATCGGTTTCCCGTGCGACATTCGGTATACTGGTGGTATCATATAAGTGTATGAATTTATTTAAAATCATAAGTGCATAAATATCAAGTATAATTCTGTGTCTGAATTTCTTATTTTGAAGGAAAAAAACGGGGCGTTCTTTTTTATTAAAATTTTTTTATAACTTTTTTAGTCGAATTTTTTAGTAACTTGATTTACAATAATTTTCCTTTCAAATGATGCCTTTTACTTTTTATATATAAATCTTGAACATGGCGATCTTAATTGATTTCAAATCTTTTTTGGAGAGTATTTTACGTATCAATTTTTGTTGGCACTGAATGAACATGCTGCCTTATTTTACAGAGAATCTGTTTTTGTGGGGAGATTTCACTACTTTTTTTGGAATTCATTCATGATGAGAATAGCTTTTTATTACCACAAAATTAAAGTTTCACATTTTATACCAATACGAGCTAATTAATTATAACCACGTTACTTTTGATTTATTCTCGTGATATTTTGAAAGGGATTTATAAACTAGAATGCCCTTATATTTTTCACTTTGCCTTAGTATTTTGGAGAAATTAAACAAACCGCTTTCGAATTTACAGGCCATCGGATTTTTCTTATACTTTGGTCGTCTACAGAAATCCATGTAGACATTTTACCTTTAACTCTCTAAGTATACTCTTCCAATAACCGTAACGAATTGTTTTATCACATGTAAAGATACCACTTATGACAGTATATATGTTGTTACATATTAACTCAAGACGTTGGAATAGTTTTAAGAAATCCTTTTCCATGCACCGCTGAAATTTTGCCCTTACTCGTAAATAAATTTCTCGAGTCACTCGCAAGGTCACGTATACGCATCTTAGCGAATAGACCAATCAGAATCAAGTATTCCGTTGTGGTGGGGGGGGGGGGGGGGCTGATTTGTCTACTCACTGAGATGCGTATACGTTTCCTGATATGGAATACTTGATCCTGATTAGTCTATTCGCTAAGATGCGTGCATGCAAAGATACGAGTGAGTTTGAGAAAGGGGCTCCTGATCTCCCGGCAGCTGTCAATTTGGGAGATCGAAGCATCTAACCTCGAAATCGTTAATTTGTAAATAATGATGAATAATGTATAGAGATATTGTAAAATGAGTAACAGTGAAAAGAAATAATTATTCGGGTTTCTTCGATGAGATTCCCCAAGTGTTTAAAAATCGGTGTCGGATTTTTGCCAATAACTGTTGCTTCAACTTCCAGTGATATTAGTATTACAGCAGAACGAGTAGGTTAGAAGATTTTCATGAAGACTCATGATTTTCTGACACGTCATCTCGTACAGGTGCAACAGAAGAGGATCTAGTTCGTATCCTGTCCGTAAAAAGATGACTCGATGGACATCGGAGAATGTCAGGCTTGTCACCGAGCGCCTATCACCCATGATACTTTCATTGCAATATGCGCTTTTCGTTTCAACTATTCCTGCTTTAAATAACTTTCACTTCTTCCAAAGTATTTACCTTGTACAAATTGTTCATCGTGGGGGGCAGCGATCAATGATTGTGACTCATCGTAGACAAATTATTCCTGCGATGATGTTCCAGTTGCAAAGCATACACTAGGAAATCAGCTTACAGCGTCGAATGTTTAGTATCACCTTTACCTCTTTTGGAACACCCATCACCCGAGCATAATCACGATTACGTTAACGTTAATCGCAGAATAGATCGTGAGCTCGGGCACATTATCGCAGTAGTAGTTCGGCACACCGAATTGCCTTATAGTTTTAATAGACGAACTTGTCTACGATGAGTCGCTATTATCGATCGCTGTCTCCTACCACGAACAGTTCATAAAAGGTTATTAGCTTGAAAGAAGTAAAAGTTATTTAACGCTGGAATAGTTGAATGAAACGAGAAGCGCGTATTGCAATTAATGTACCATGGGTAATAGGCACTCGGTGACAAGTCTGACATTCTCCAATGTCTATCGAGTCATCTTTTTACGGACAGGACCCGAGCTGGATCCTCTTCGGTTGCACCTGTACGAGATGACATGTCAGGTAATCATGAGTCTTCATGAAAATCTTCTAACCTACTCGTTTTGCAGTAATACTTAATATCACTGGAAGTTGAAGCAACAGTTATTGGCAAAAATCGGGCACCGTATTATACTACTATCGCATGTTTCAATTTATATACCGACCTGTCAAACGTGAAGTGTACATGTACCTCACTTCTATTTCATCTTTTCTTCGCCTCTTGTGTAAGGACGGTCAATGAGGAATCACTGATACCGATTAGGGTTCGAGGGTTATTCCTTATTCTTTCTAGCATAGAATCGATATTTTGCTGCACCTGTATTCTTCTGGGACTTCCTAAAATAATTATAAAAACCCTATATAATTCAGCCCTGCTAAGTACAATCTTATCGAGCTGTACCTTATCGAGGAGATATTTCGACGTAATGATTCCGAAACGTTTCTATGATGTTTCGCAACATTCACGAATTTATTGAGAAATATATATTTCTAACATACGGTAGTGTTCACAAATATTGTAAAATATCGCAGAAAAGTTACAGAAAAGTTACATGCAAAAACGTGCTTTTTGGGGTGTAAATGATGATATTTTGTAATTTCCATCGTTACACCAGAGGCGAAGAAGAGATGAAATACCGTATGTCTGACGGCAAGCGCAACAAAACTTCGGCAGTTTTTACCGACGCACAGTGCGGCGACCAATGGAAAAAACCCAAAAAATCAAGTTGTACAAAAACGGTTCTAAAACACACGTAGGTCAAAAGAAATAGTCCCCAAACAAGAAACTAAAGCTTGTTTACGAAAAATTCCACTGGCACCTGTGCAACACCGCTCTGAATATCAGCTTGTTTGAGCAGTCTACGTTACACACAGAGGAGGTGTGCGACGCGGAGATTTCGATTTATTGGAAAATGTGAATTCGCCCGAAAATCATCGGTTTGTTTGCATAGATTTTGTTCATTAGAGTAAGAACTATGTTTTCGACCTATTCTTTGTTACTCTTATTGGTTGTTATTGTTTTAATCGCCTATTTGAATGAGGCCTCATTTTACTTCAACTCCGTCAAAGTTGTTGACTTTCAGAAGGTTTATCTAATGAGTGTCATGAGGTGTCGAGCTAATTCTTGTTCTAACGTACAGAGTACAATAGCCTTTATTCGCTTAAGCAAAATTTGGCTGCTAGTACCTGCTAGCCTTTGATATACAGCATTTTTTAATCCTTGCCGCGTGCCTCAATAGAGGTTCGTACTATTACTTCGGTAATAAGATCGCGGCTTCGGATTCGAATTCCTACGTACCGTTTTAAAATTTTACCCGCTTCTTCGTATCTCTCATAATTTTCAAGATATGTACATAAGTTTATTGTTTAAACAAATTATCAATTCGCTTTCTACGGTAAAATTAATATAATTTAAAGTTCGACCCCCTTTGAAACCCCAATATTATTTCTATTCCGTCGCATTCCTTACCGTTTCGAGATATTTTGAAAAGTTTATTGTCCAAATAAATTTTAAAATAATTTATCGAATTGCTATATGCGGTAATACCATCACGGCTGAAAGTATCTGCTACTTTTTCATACGCAGCAGTGTCTTAATCTTCCGACAGACGATAGTCAGAATTCTAAATATTGATTCTTATCACTCAGTGTCATCGCGATCGAAATACCTGACTAATCTTGGGGTCAATCTATCCATTAGGCGATATATTTCGGCAAATCTAGGCCGCTAATGAGTTCGCAACGTTGTACCTTTTCCAGGAAGGCTAATTGCGAGCAACGGTACCCTTGTCCACTAGATACGGGATGCGAAAAATAACCAACGTCATCCTTTATTCTATTGTCAGTCTCTCCTAGCCAATCAGGGCGCACCGCATCAGCCCACGCTATACCCACCATTTTTCAACTACTGTTAGATGAAGGTATATAAGCCGCAACTAAATACGTATTAATGCATAAACGAAGTGCACCGCTGACCGTACACAGTGTATTCAAAGTGCAAGCGCTAACTTGTAATTAAACGGTTCGTCTTCATATCGTGCATTCGAAACAGCTAAGTGTAAGACACGGTTAAATCATCAAAATACTGTATCTCTTTAACTCGAATATATTACCAATAATATAATGAGTGCAGTGTTAACTCATTTGGATTAACCGCGAGGTTTAAACTACTTCACCACACACACGTTCAAGCAAAACAGCCGAGAGCTTCAAATCCGCCTTGCAGTGGTTTGGTAAGTAATCGTGTCACGAACGAGTGTCTTCAAGATTTACTACTCCACTTAGATCTAGCATTGATCGCACGGTTTCCTAACATTGCTGTTATAGAGAATGTGTACGAATCGGGAACTCTTCGAAGCGTGGTCGTCTGTCCCGGACGACCGATCGTCTGTTGTTGCGGCCTTTATAAGATCCAGGTTTAATTTGAAAGAGAGTTTGGGGGAAAGTGAAGAGGACGATTTACAAAACCATGTTAAAACAACATGTTCAAATATCTACAGAAGATGGCAAAAGTGCAAAAGAAATTGTGACTTTTTTTTAGAGAAAAACAAGGATTGGCTGAATTCTGTGCATACTCTTCCTGAAAAAATAACTTCTTTCAAAAGTACACCGACTACCTCGGTTTCGAACAAAGGTGGAAGACCAAAAAAACCATTTGAAGAATGCGGCACGAAAATAAAGAAACAGAGAGTGGAAGATTTGGTCACAACAAGATCCCGCGAAGAACTAAGCTTTGCCGCAGAATTATCCGGACCAAGCTTGTCAAATGTTGATGTTGCTAAGTGTTTATCGCCAGTTGACGCTTTATCATTGTATCTAGACCTTGACCTAACAGAGAGGAAATATGAGGTTTTGAGGAGTACAGTAAATGCATTACACAAGGACTGTTTTCCTAGTCTGTATGCTATTCGACATACGAAAAAAGGGGTGTTGCCGAAAACAACTGTAACTAAAACATCTGGGGAAGTTGATTTGCAAGATGTTATGAAGAAAACTGTTCATAGCATATCAGAGTCTGTAGAAATAGGGAAAGATACAAGAGGTAAACTGGTGTGTAAATGGGGCTTTGACGGTAGTGGTAGTCACAGTATCTACAAACAAAAATTTGAAAATTCCAAGAATACGGATGAATACTTGTTTTTAATCGCCTTTGTTCCTCTGAGATTAATTGATATAAATTCAGGCGAGTGTCTGTGGGATAATGAAACCCCTGGATCTGTTCTATTTTGTAGGCCCATTAAGTTTGTCTTTTACAAAGAATGTCCTGAGCTTGTTCAACAAGAAGAGATTTCTATGCAGGCTAAAATAAAAAGCCTTGAAGATTGTACTGAGAGTGTATCTGGCTATAGTCTCAAAGTATGCTTCAAATTTCTTTTGACCATGGTTGATGGAAGTGTTTGTAACATTTTGTCAGAAACAAGCTCTACCTCAAAATGTTTTATATGTGGCGCGTTACCTAGTGAAATGAACACCGTTAAATGTTATGAGAAGTCTCCAAATGAGGAAAATTACCGTTTTGGACTATCAACATTACACCTTTGGATAAGGTTGTTTGAATGTCTCTTACATATTGTATACAGGCTTCGTTTTAAAAAATGGCGAGTTCAAGAATATGAAAACAAAGTTTTATTTCATGCTGAGAAAAAACGAATTCAATCTGAGTTCCAATCAAAAATGGGTTTAAATGTTGACCAGCCGAAACCAGGGTTTGGGTCGTCAAATGATGGTAATACTGCGCGGAGGTTTTTTGCGAACTCTAAGCTAAGCTCTGAAATTACTGGAATCAATGAGACTTTGATTCAAAAGTTCTCTGTGATTCTACGTGTTATTGCAAGTGGTTCAGCTGTTGATTTGGAACAATTTAAATTACTCCTTTGTCAAACCAAAGACCTGTATTTACAACATTATTCTTGGTATTACATGCCAAGTACTTTGTATAAACTCTTCTTTCACGCAGTTGACATCATGAAATATTTTGAAATACCAATTGGACAATTGTCTGAGGAGGCTCTCGAAGCTACGCACAAAGTTTTTCGACGCACTAGATTAAATCACGCTAGAAAGTCCTCAAGATTAAATAATTGTCAAGACGTAATAAACAACCTATTGCTGATGTCTGACCCGTATATTTCCATGAACAGGAAAATTGTACGGAGGCGAACAAGAATATTCGATGATGATATTGAAAGCTACCTTCTTTGTAGTGAAAATTCATGCGATTGATGATTCAGAATATTTAGTGCTAAATGTTCGTAAAAATTAATTTTTAATTAATTGTATGTACATATTTTACGCAGGAATGTAATATTTACTTCAAAAAAAGTATTCTTTTAGTTGAGTTTCATATTGCTAATAACGCAACCTGAAAAGTTTAAACAATGTGATATTATTTTACTTCTTTGACGAAATATATATTTCAATGTACAATTAAATGAAAATTCAACAAAATTGTATCACTAAAACTTCGTTATAGTTAAGTTTTCAGTTTTTTCCCTATTTCCCATTGACTCGCCGCACTGTGCGACGGTGGTCGAATCTTGCATTAGGTAAATCCAATGCAATTTTCGACCACCGTCGGTAAAAACTGCCGAAGTTTTGTTGCGCTTGCCGTCAGACATACGGTAGAAGTGAGGTACATGTACACTTCATGTTTGACAGGTCGGTGTATAAATTGGAACTTGTGATAGTATGATACAAAATAGGAAATATATCGATAAAGAAAAAAAAATAATAAAATAGTTACTCCATTATTGTAATCCAATAACATTGTATCACTTATTTTTCTGCAACGACTTTAATTGCTGATAGTGAAGAAAAATCAAATTTATATTGGTTGATCCATCCATTATCAACAATCAAAGTCGTGGCAGAAAAATAAGGGATACAATGGAATTGGATTACAATAATGGAGTAACTACTTTATAATTATTTTTTCTTTATCAATATATTTCCTTTTTCGTATTATACTATCACAAGTTCCAATTTATATACCGACCTGTCAAACGTGAAGTGTACATGTACCTCACTTCTATTTCATCTCTTCTTCGCCTCTAGTGTAACGATGGAAATTACAAAATATCATCATCATTTACACCCCACAAAGCACGTTTTTGAAAGTAACTTTTCTGTAACGTTTTTGCGATGTTTTACAATATTCGTGAACACTACCGTATGTTAGAAATATATATTTCTTGATAAATTCACGAATGTTGCGATACATCATAGAAACGTTTCGGAATCATTACGTCGAAAGATCTCCTCGATAAAGTACAGCTCGATAAGATTGTACTTGTCAGGGCTGAATTATATGGGGTTTTGATAATTATTTTAGGAAGTCCCAGAAGAATACAGGTGCAGCATAATATCGATCTGCGCTAGAAAGAATGAGGAATAAACCTCGACGAGCATTCGGGTTGTGGCAACAGAGGTTAGAATCAGCAAGACCATGGTAGGGAGGATATTGAAGGATGAACGCACGTCCATGCACTCGAGGCAGCAGATCCAGCTCGCCGAATGAACTAATGCAACTGATTCTTGGAACAACAAGTGGATGATCCCTCGTTCGAAAGAAACCCCCTCGGGTTAGCATACGATCTGTATCAAATTGTAAATAACAATCATATGGGGTTTTTATAATTATTTTAGGAAGTCCCAGAAGAATACAGGTGCAATAAGATATCGATGCTATGCTAGAAAGAATAAGGAATAACCCTCGAACCCTAATCGGTATCAGTGATTCCTCATTGACTGTCGTTACACCGGAGACGAAGAACAGATGAAATAGAAGTGAGGTACATGTACACTTCAGGTTCGACCGGTCGGTGTGTAAATTGGAACTTGTAATAGTACGAAAGAGGAAATGTATCGATAGAGAAAAAATAATGATAAAGTAATTACTTAATTGTTTTGATCCAATTCCATTGCGTACGTCCCGTGCTCGCATTGGATTCGTCCCGTGCTTGCATGGCGCTGAAAACAAAAAATAGAATTATCACAAAGATATTTGTCCTTCCATCGAAAGTGAGGTTAAAGCTGTCAGACGGCAATTAAACTTATCTGATGGCAATTCTTCTGCGATACTGCCGTCTCCTTTCCTGCTCTTCATGCACAGGCAACCAAGGAAACAGCACTGCATCCGTTCACTATCTCGAATATTCGAAAGAAATACAAACGATTATCAAGCTATACGGAGCGTCTGTCACATTCACCACTATTGAGATTCACGACTCCGATTACACTGAATTTTTAATTTTTATTAACAAGCGCGTCCGAGGTTCGAAATAAACGCGAGGGAAATCGTTTCGCGAAAATGGAAATATTTTCTTAACTTTGAAAACCATAACCAAACATTCAAGGAATATATTCTCTCACACACTCTCACATACATTTGATGGCGTATGCGTGTGGCCGCATCTGTGTAGACATTTCCGATCATGGCCGACTATCGCCGAAGATAGGCGGAATTTTTCGGACATTTAGACATATATATATCGCCCGAGGAATCGGATTCTCGACTTTTAGGCGCAAGGGGCGTGGCTTCGCGTTGCTAAGGAAGAATCTCTGTTAATATGTAACTTATAACATTTATTCTGGTCCATATCAATAGAGAATAGTCAATTTATATGGCGTAACTAAGCATGGTTTGGGTTAAAACCGTATATTTATTGAGAAAATTCGATATAAAAATTGAGGGGTGAAGGGGACAGACATTTTTCCTGTAAAGATACACGGGTGCCCGCGGCGACAGCGCTGTCATCGTTCTGACGAACTACTTGAATGAACATGCCGCGAGACACTACCGTGTCTCTTGATTATGATCATATTGATGGTTTATAGAAATAATAATCTAACACTTTGTGCTGCCAGGATGGAAAGCTGTACCTCTTTGATTGAAATGAAAATTATCACAACTGCGCCAGTGAATTATTGAATTATTGTAACTTTTTTTTTCTGTTTGAAAACCACGAAAATTAAAACAGGATAATCATCTCATACGTTTATTTCCCTTTCACAAATCATGTAATTAATTTCTCTACGGATATATCGTATTAATAATGAAACTTATTTATGCTCTACTAAATTTTGATCTCAATTATAAATAAATACATGATTGAGATACGATATTAAATGTTATCGGTTTTATAAAAAAAAAAGTTACTGCATTTTATAAATTTATAATTGAGATATGATATTTTATTGGAACGTGTTGACGTTATTAATACCCACAGAGATATTAATTATGCAGCTTATAAAAGGAAAAAAGACATACCACAGTTTTTTACTTAAAATGCTGAGTTAAGTACGTGATTTTCCCACGAAAAAACAGTTATGTTGTTTTAATATTTATTTCATGCAATTACGATGTGTTTGATTTGAATTAAGAGATAAAACTGTTCATCCTTATATGTAGTAAAATGTTATCTTCCTATTTCTAGGATCCATCGATACGTGAGATCTCGTACCTACACCTACCATGTGATTAGTAATAAGTGTCACCGTTCATGTAGTAATTAGGGAAAACAAATGTAGAGTTAATGATTTCTATTTTTATTCTACGACATAAAGATACCCACTGCATCAGTCATCGACAGAAATACGACGTCGGAAAAAATTTATCCAACATTAGAAAAAAGATAGGTATTGATTTTTTATTCCAGGAGGCTCAAGTCGTCTCGGGATTCTTAACAGTTCAGCGCATGCATAGAGTTCACCGGTATTTCACTTTTACTTTCACTTTTAGGGCAAGTTACCCCGATTTAATACACGCAAAGCGTTTCCCAAAATTATGCTCGTCCCTTATTTCGCAAAGTTATGATCCTATGATCTCTAGCATATATTATGTCATTACTAGCAGAGTGCCTTGAGAAAAAAGGTTACGCTACTATACTTATGTGCTGGCCTCAGTCTTTTAGGAAATGCCTTTCTTCTTTCTTATTCGAAAAAATCATTCCCGGCCCCTCTGGAAGACTATCGCCAAAGGTAGTCTCCCACGCTCCGTTAAAAAACGCTATGAAAGAAAATTCTAACTTTCTACGCTAGGTGGTTCCTTTTACTTTTAAAAAGTTGAAGGGTTTCTTTCAAAAACAACATTTATCAAAAATGCCAATCCCTGTAGTATTGGTAATAATGCCTACTCTTTCGTTATATTTAGCCGTGTAGTGGTGCATACTCTTTTGTTATAATATAATGAAAGAGTAGGCACCACTACATGGCTAGATACAACGAAAGAGTAGGCATTATTACCAATACTACATGGATTGGCGTTTTTGACAAATGTTGTTTTTGAAAGAAACCCTTCAGTTCCTGTCTCTAAACTTCTGCGAAAACGGCTTAATTGAAATGTGACAAAAATGTGTAAAAAGAAAAAAAGTTAAGGGCTGCCTATATCTTATGTAAGGTGGCCAGAAGGAGTGACAGAGAAGGGGGAGGTTAATTTTACGTAAGAAATGCTATATAAATCCTTGCTCTCTCTCTCTATTCCTTACATAGGTACATTGAAAAAGAATTAATTTCAATTAAATGTTTAGAAATAATTAACAGCAGTTTTTCAATAACACTGCAAGATTTTTTAAAGCGATATCGTGCATTTTAAACAATTGAAATTGGTCTGAGATGCTCACAAACCTTTTTACATCGAATTTGTTAAATTTAATTTTGTTACGTAATATTATATGGAAAGGAAGGGGCAAAGGGGAGAAATCTTACCGAGTTTTATATTTTGGGAGGAGGGAAGGAGACTCTCCAGAATCACCTTATGTAATTCATGGATAGCCTCTAATTGCTGTACGTGCCACTCGACTACCGCAATCGTCCCAGAAATATGCTCCAGAACTTTCCACTCGACTTTTTGCGCGCGATGATGGATTGGAAAATCGAACTGGGCGACGCGACGCGGTTGGATTTCTTGCTAATTATTTTTCCGCGGGCAACGCGACACCCGTTAAATATGCAGCGCGCCTGTGCGCAAAGTGTGACGTCCCACTTGTTAATTCGCCTTGTTTCGCGCTTATATAATTATAGGGGCTTCGTGACGCGCCCATACGTAGGTATGCATATACCCAGGTAGCAAGCTGACGTAGACTTGACGTCACTTTTAGGGCATATTTCGTCGGCGACGTCATTCTACCAAAAAATGACGTTTTAATGTCGTCATTCAAGAAACGTCTTTAAGACGCCCTAAATATAACGTTAAAAAGACGTTATTTTTACGTCATAATAAAATTTTAAAATAACTATACTTATTATACAATATACATTGAATATTTTTATATTTTTTTATAACGTATAATATAAAAATATTTGTATAGTGTGCTCTACTTTAATTCTCGATTCTTATATCTATGTACCATTTTACCAGTACATTTTTTTGTTATAAATAAAAGTAAGATTTTTTATATTGCGGTCGTTTCTATAAACATTTCTATAATTATTTATTTATTAATATCAATTTGCGTTTATGCAAGAATATTTATCAAAAGATGCAATCATAAATTTAGAGAAATGTTGAGAAAAGAATAATACAATTATAAAATCTTATTTATTTAAGCTCTTTCTTATTGACCGGAAAAGCAACATACATTTATTCATCAAACTTCATATGAACACCAATAGTAATACTTAATACCACAGAAGTGTGCAGCAAATGAGGACTCGAGGACACCGACTGATCGACGAAGTTAAGCAGCAAAAAGTGCGAGTAGTTGGATGGGTGACCGCTCACGATGAAAAGATATACGTCAGCCCTAACCTTTCAGAACCGTCATGTTTCCACAATCACGTTATATTTTTCGTCATGTGCCGTCAGAACTGACCTTCAAAAACCGTCATTTCGACGTTAGTGTGCTAGCTGGAAAATCGCAAAAATTAAACGTCATATTTCACGTCATAAAGAACGTTAGAAAGATGTCATTAAATGACGTCAGTGGGATGTGACTTTCGAATGTACTTTTAACATTATTTATACGTCTTTTACTGACGTCGTCTATGACCAGATCTGACCAAAAAATGACGTTAATTTCACGTTAGTTTGTTACCTGGGTATGTATGCACGCGCATATAATGCGAGTTTACGATGTACAATATTTATTAGCGTCACCTCTGAATTACGGATACTGTGTACCTATGGGCTCGAACTTATTCGGGGCGACTGTACAATTCGAGGCACCAAATTCTTATGACCCATTCGTGAACTGTAATCGTTCGTGAATCGGAGCGCTATTGCTAATTTTAGAATTGCAGTAGATATATACGGGGTGAAGATACCAGTAAATAAATATATACATATATGATCCAGTGTAAGGCAAAGTCCATTTCAGCAGGTTCTGGGTTTACGTAATTTGTGAATGGCCCCTTTTCACAATTAGTCTCCGATAGAATTGCTTTCCCTTAAGATTCGGGATCGATGGTCCTAATTTTATAAATAAAAATGCGGTAATTTATCAGTATCTGATCTTTTGCCCTTTCCACTATTTGACACAATATATGACGATGAGAAAGTATCGAATAAAGGAAAGATATCGCGTGTCTAATGCCGAAAGGGCGTAAACGCGATAAAAGTCGATTGAAATGCTAAAAGGACGTATAATTTTTTATGGCGTAAATCGACGACAAATTTAATGATAAGCATAAATATGACAAAATAAAAAAATAAAGAAACCAAACACAAAAGGGCGTATGCGTTGGCGATACGCCCTTTTTTCGCATTATCTTTATTGAAATTTCACATTTACTAAAGCCAAAAGGACGTATTCGCCAAAAATGTTATTAACTCGTGACAGCTAGGGCAGTCTATAAAAATTGAAAATGAATTCTATACCTATAGAGAGAGTTCAGAACGGCATACTGTAGCGTGATATAGTGAATATTTCACATTAGGAATGTTATTTTGCACTAACAACAGACGGTGGGCATTTTACTAATATTCTAATAACTGTTTTATCACGGGTGATCAAATTACATTCTAATTAACAGCCACTCAATTAGTAGAGATTCTTCTACTTTGGCGGATACGCCCTTCTGGCATTAGAAAATATCAAATTTCGCAAAAGATGGTGCGAAATAGTCGAATCCGCTAGTACTTACGCCCTTTTGCTTTTAACTTTTTTATTTTGGCAGTTTTAGCCGTTTTTCACCTTCATAATTCAATTCAACAGAAAAAAATGCAATGTCAAAAGGGCGTAAAAGTATCCCTTACGCCCTTTTGGCATTAGACACACGATATGTGTTATTTTAGATGAAGAAATATTATAATATTGAAGCCCTGATTTCCGATCGATTAGTCTTCCAATCAAAATTGATGAATTTTGCTGATAATGATGCACTGAATTCTTCTCTCGTTAGAATGTTCTCACATCATGTTATTATAAATTCCGTACTGGAATTGGTCTATTTTAGATCGGAGAAAGGTTCTGTCCATTTCAAATCAAAGCTTTTTCTTATTCCTTATGTATACCCGCAAATAATTATTTCGATTCAGAATTGGCTGATTTTGGCGAAGAGTGCCTCGATTTTCATTAAACCATGATAAAAATCCATTTTAAATTGTGCATTAGAAATATGAAGGCTTTGACGATGGAGATTATTTTGATTTTCCATCATATCTTCTCATTCGCATTCTCGTGAACAATGAACCTGAGCCGGTGAAACTTAGCACGGCTGGAGATTTTCGATTTTCAATCGAAACTGTCCCATCGCGCATTTCGACAAACGGTTATTACGTATCCGAATTGGCCAATTTTTTCGGAAATCTACCGCTTTCCGATTAAATGCAATCATAACCCATTTCTCATCTGCAGGATCGTTCGTCTCTCTTCTTATGATACTTACATACGATCGCATTGGCAGACGCTCGGGTTCCCGAGCAAGATTATGCACAAGAAAATAAATGCAAATGAAACAACAGCTGGCAGTTGCGTCACTCGTTAAAACATTGCACGTAGCTAATACGCACGTATATTATATATACTTAGGTATTTACAATATATGTGTATACGTGAAATTTCAGTTTATACAAGGAGAGTAAGGAGAAGTATATTCCGTACAGAGTTTCAACGTCTCTTGGCACGATTCCTCCTTGCCTTCTCCTTCTCTAACCGTAATCCTAGATCCACAGAAACAGATTCTCTGTAAAAAAAGGCGGCATGTTTATTCAGTGCCAACAAAAATTGATACGTAAAATACTCTCCAAAAAAGATTTGAAATCAATTAAGATCGCCATGTTCAAGATTTATGTATAAAAAGTAAAAGGCATCATTTGAAAGGAAAATTATTGTAACTCGTTACTAAAAAATTCGACTAAAAAAATTTAGGTATAAACAAATTTTCATAAAAAAGAACTTGCCGCGTTTAAGTTTTCATATTTTGTCCACTATACCGAATAATTTGCAGTGCTTGGACGGTGCTAGAGTGATTCATAAATTGCCCTGCCGAAGTCAAATTCAGAGAAATTCAGAAGGCCCCCGCCTGATCGGTTTCTCGTGCGACGTTCGGTATACTGGTGGTATCATATAAGAGTGTATGAATTTATTTAAAATCTCTCATAAGTGCATAAATATCGAATGTAATTCTCTGTAAATTTTTTATTTTGAAGGAAAAAACGCGGCAAGTTCTTTTTTATGAAAATTTGTTTATACCTAAATTTTTTTAGTCGAATTTTTTAGTAACGAGTTACAATAATTTTCATTTCAAATGATGCCTTTTACTTTTTATACATAAATCTTGAACATGGCGATCTTAATTGATTTCAAATCTTTTTTGAAGAATATTTTACGTATCAATTTTTGTTGGCACTGAATGAACATGCCGCCTTTTTTTACAGAGAATCTGTTTTTGTAGGGGGATTTCATTACTTTTTGGAATTTATTCATGAGGAGAATACGTACCTACATGTAGGAGAATAGCTTTTTATTACCACCAAATTAAAATCTCACATTTTATACCGATACGAGCTAATTAATTATAACCACGTTACTTTTGATTTATTCTCGTGATATTTTGAAAGGGATTTATAAACTAGAGTGTGTCCTTATATTTTTCACTTTGCTTTAGTATTTTGGAGAAATAAAACATACCGCTTTCGAATTTACAGGCCATCGGATTTTTCTTATATCTTGGTCGTCTTCAGAAATCCATGTAGACATTTTACCTTTAACTCTAACAATAAGTATACTCTTCCAATAACCGTGACGAATTGTTTCATCACATGTAAAGATACTACTTATGACAGTACATATGTTGTTACATATTAACTCGAGACGTTGGAATAGTTTTAAGAAATCCTTTTGCATGCACCGCTGAAATTTTGCCCCACATTACTCGTAAATAAATTTCTCAAGTCACTCGCAAAGTTACGGATACGAATCTAAGCGAATAGACCAATCAGGATCAAGTATTCCGTTGTGGTGGGGGTCCTGATTGATCTACTCGCTAAGATGCGTATACGTTCCCTGATACGGAATACTTGATCCTGCTTGGTCTATTCGCTAAGATGCGTGCACGCAAAGATACGAGCGAGTTCGAGAAAGGGGGCTCTGATCTGCCGGTAGCTGTCAATTAGGTTGGCTGGTGGTCGAGGAAGTAAACTTCGGCGCCACCGAGCTAAACACCCTTTTTGACCGCCTGATTTGAAATATCGATACCTTGCTTTGAAAACCTCGAAGTGCAATTTTTGACAAAAATTGCACTTACGAAATTTTCAAAGTAAGGTATCGATGGTATCGATATATCAATATGGCAGCCTACTTCATAGTAGGCATTGCAGGAGTAAAGAATGAAAATATAACCTTAATTTATGAATCTATATGTAGTGAAATTGAAATAAAAAATGTTATATAAAATGGTTTTTTCGTGTGCAGTACCGAGTTGTAAAAATAAATCAAGGTTCATGGTTCCTTCTGTAAAAAAATCGAAAGATATTCGTCAAAAGTGGCTCGATTTCTTAAAATATGCATCTCAACATAGAGAAAAGGATTATGCGAAGTTCATTTTACTTCTGATCAATTAATAACTTTTAGCGGTGATGCAGGTAAAAATGAAAATTATTTAGAGCGTGTTCATAAATTGGCTGACAGTACTGTATTCCCATTCCGAAGTATGGGAATGCAGTACTGTCAGCCAATTTATGAACATTTCTGATTTAATTAAATATGTATATTTATAGTACATATGGGGATTGTATTTGAATTTTTATTTTGTAATTCATTTTTACAATTTTTTTACCAGTCACATTAGTCACATTAGTGCAGCATTAATAATATATTATAACCGTTTAAATTTGCCCGCGGGTGTTTGGCTCGGTGGCGCAATCTGCTTCAGTTTTGCCCAGCCATCCTCATTTGGGAGATCGAAGTCTCTAACCTCGAAATTGTTAATTTGTAAATAATACTGAATAATGTGTAGAAGTGATAAATAATCATTCGGGTTTCTTCGATGAGTTTCCCCAAGTGTTTAAAAATCGGTGTCCATAACTGTGGCTTCAACTTCCAGCGATTAAGTAAGTAATTACTGCAGAACGAGTAGGTTACAAGATTTTCATGAAGTTTTTGACGGTTTTCTTGCATGTCCCCTTTCATAAGGTGCAAACAAGGAGGATGTAACTTCTGTCCTATCCTGAAGAAAATGAGTCGATCGACATCAGACATTGTCGAACTTATCACCGAGCGCCTTTCACCCACGGTATTGTCATTGCAATATGCGCTTTTCATTTCAACTATTCCTGCTTTAAATAACTTTCACTTCTTTCAAAGTAGTTACCTTGTACGAATTGTTGATCGTAGGGGGCAGCAATCAATGATTGTGACTAATCGTAGACAAATTATTCCTGCGATGATGTTCCAGTTGCGAAGCATACACTAGCAAGTCAGCTTACAGCGTCCGATGTTTAGTATCAACTTTTGGAATACCCATCACCCGAGCATAATCACGATTATGTTAACGTTAATCGCAAAATAGACCGTGAGCTTGGGCACATTATCGCAGTAGTAGTTCGGCACACTTGTCTACGACGAGTCGCTATTATTGATCGCTGCCTCCTACCACGAACAGTTTATAAAAGGTTATTAGCTGGAAAGAAGTAAAAGTTATTTAACGCTCGAATAGTTGAAACGAGAAGCGCGTATTGCAATTAATCTACCGTGGGTAATAGGCGCTCGGTGACAAGTCTGACATTCTCCAATGTCCATCGAGTCATCTTTTTACGGACAGGACACGAGCTAGATCCGCTTCAGTTGCACCTGTACGAGATGACATATCAGAAAATCATGAGTCTTCATGAAAATCTTCTAACCTACTCGTTCTGCAGTAATACTTAATAATATCACTGGAAGTTGAAGCAACAGTTATTGGCAAAAATCGGACACCGGTTTTTAAACACTTGGGGAACATCATCGAAGAAACCCGAATGATTATTTCTTACCACTTCTACATATTAGTAATCATTATTTACAAATTAACGATTTCGATCTCCCGAATTGACAGGTACCGGGAGATCAGACTTTTGACACTTTTCGCTCAGCTCGTAAGACCGCAGCGCACTCTCCCGAAGCCAACTCTTAAAGCACCGAGCCAACCACTTCCAGCCAAATGTCAGGGAAATCCAAAATCAGGAGTTTTTGCCAGAGGACATTCGGTATATGTTGTTACATACAGAAAAGTTATGATATTTTGTAATTTCCATCGTTACACTAGGGGCGAAGAAGAGATGAAATAGAAGTGAGGTACACGTACACTTCACGTTTAACAGGTCGGTATATAAATTGGAACTTGTGTGATAGTATAATACAAAAGAGGAAATGTATCGATAAAGAAAAAATAATAATAAAGAGTAGTTACTCCATTATTGTAATCCAATAACATTGTATTACTTATTTTTCTGCCACGACTTTAATTGCTGATAGTGAAGAAAAATCAAATTTATTGGTTGATCCATCCACTATCAACAATCAAAGTCGTGGCAGAAAAATAATGAATACGATGGAATTGGATTACAATAATGGAGTAACTACTTTGTTATTATTTTCTCTTTGTCGATATATTTCCTTTTTCGTATTATACTAACCTCTAATATATGCCGGAATTAAAAATCTCTAGAACTCTGCGGTACAATGCCACGGTAGGAATATCAAATTCTACCGACACATGACATGCTTCGACAAGGTCTGTATCAACTTTAGCATTAAATTGGGGGTACTGCACTAATCCTGTGGCACATTTTTCTATCTGGGAAAGCCGTGGTAGAAAAGTAGGAGATACGATAGAATTGGATTACAATAATGAAGTAATTATTTTATTATCTTTTCTTTATCGATATATTCTCTCCCTTTCGTATTATCAAAAGTTCCAATTATATATTATCGGAACGCTGTACAGCTGTACTACCATAATAATATACTTTCCCAGATAGAAAAATGTGCCACAGGATTAGTGCAGTGCCCCCAATATACCGCTAAAGTTGATACAGACCTTGTCGAAGCATGTCATGTCGGTAGAACCTGATATTCCTACCGTGGCATTGTACCGCAGAGTTCTAGAGATTTTTAATTCCGGCATATTGGAGGTAAAAAATGCATGTATACTGTCAGTACGGGAAGACGGTATATTATCGGAACGCTGTACAGCTGTACTACCATAATAATATGCTTTCCTAGATAGAAAAATGTGCCACAGGATTAGTGCAGTGCCCTTAATATACCGCTAAAGTTGATACAGACCTTGTCGAAGCATGTCATGTCGGTAGAACCTGATATTCATACCGTATCATTGTACCGCAATTCTAGAGAATTCTTTTCTACCTAGGTTGATTTTTGACTGCGAAGAAAAATCAAATTTCCATCAATCCGTCCCGTTCTCATATGGCGCTGAAAACAAAAAATAGAATAACCACAAAGATATTTGTTCTGTATAAGGGATTAAAATGAGGTTAAGACAGTCAGTTAGGAAGTAACTTATCTGATGCCACTTCTTCCGAGATACAGATGTCTCCTTTCCTGCTCTTCATGCACCAGCAACCAGAGAAAAATGACACTGCTTCCGTGCACTATCTTGATTATTAAAAAAAAATCCAAACGATTTGATAATAGCGAGCTGTCAGAGCGTCTGTCACATTCACCACTATTGAGATTCACTACTCCGATTACACTGAATTTTTACTTTTTATTAACAAGCGCGTCCGAGGATCAAAAAAATGCGAGGGAAATCGTTTCGCGAATGGAAATATTTTATTAATTTTGAAAAGCAACTAAACATTCAAGGAATATATTCTCTCACACACTCTCACATACATTTTTGATGGCATATGCGTATGGCCGCATCTGTGTACACATTTCCGACCATGGCCGAATACCGCCGAAGACAGGCGGAATTTTTGTGACATTTTTACATATATATATCGCCCGAGAAATCGGATTCGCGACTTTTGAGGGGCGAGGGGCGTGGCTTCGCGTTGCTAAGGAAAAATCTCTGTTAATATGTAACTTACAACATTTACTCTGGTCTCTATCGATAGAGAATAGTCGATTTATATGGCGTAACTAAGCATAGTTTTGGTTATAACCGTATATTTATTGAGAAAATTCGATGTTAAAATTGAGGGGTGAAGGGGGCAGACATTTTTCCTATAAAGATACACGGGTGCTCGCGGCGACAGCGCTGGCGGCGTCGTTCTGACGACTTGAATGAACATGCCGCGAGACACTACCGTGTCTCTTGATCAGGCGAGTGACTCTCACGTGGCACTCGCAACGCTCTTAGCGAGCATTTCCTTCGTCGTGCGGGATTCGAGTCGGAAAATGAATAAATCAAACTTCACTCGTAGGATCGTCGGACGAAGTCAAATTGGACTGACCGTAGCTGGGTAACGTAAGTACGCGAAAGGTCGTTAAGTTCTACCCCCTCTCTCTTTCAATTTTCTTTTCCACTTAGAAGCTTCGTCCCTTTCCGTTTATTCGGATTCTTCTGATTAAATTGAGTGCCTTTTGGGAGAACGTTAATTATTCGCCGCCTATATAAATAGTTACGGAAGTTAATTCCTCGGTATTAACACTGATCTTCGAAAATCTCGTGAATAGGATTCGTTAATTCATTCCTCTTTCATATTTTAAACTGATTGAAACATTTGGAAAATTTGGTTTTCTCACTCATTTTTTTATTTCAAATTCGAAATATTTGGACAAAATATTTGTCGCGTATTTTTTCATTTTTCATTTTCGGCCTCATTTAAGCATGAAAAAAATATTTTAAAATACAGCTACGTCATCGTCTTGTAAAATTATCTCTCTCATACTTATCGCTTGGTATATAAGAGCTTTTCGATAACGTCATAATCTTGTAGAGAAAAGCGCACTTATAACTTTGCGAATAATTATTTCTTCGGACATATTCTTTTTTGTGTTAGATCGAATACGTATACGGGTAAATATCACATAATGGGACCATTACTGTCCTTGGCTAACATTTTTTTAAAAAATAAGTTTTGTGGAAAACTAACCCTGCAAACATTAAATATATTACTGCTATTAAGTTTACACTGAAAAATATGCCATTGAGTGGTACTTTCATTTTTTTAATAACTTCGTAAGCATTTCGTCAGTTCAGTAATCGTCCCCAATTCAAATTGCTAGAATCTTTGGTTCCTCCACATGAGTTTCAAATCACTTTAGAAAATGAAAATTATATTTTCTAGTACAGTTAGGCATGGTTATTCATTACGTTACTTAATACAGGTAGCATCTTTGAAAACCGAAATGTTATAGTAGTATGAACTTTGTCCCCGAATATTTACGTCATTTCTGTAATCGAGAGAAATAGTGGCGTCACCTATCTTAATAACCTCGTAATTCCAGTTTGATGTCATTTTAGTCGTGTTCTCTTTGTCGAAAATAAGTACTGAAGGTAAGTCATCTTAAATATATGAATTATTATCATTTTACATCATCAGACAAGAAAAATATGATTCGTACCTTAATTGACCGTCAGTTCGGTAATCGATTTATTTTTATGTTAACGATATTTAATGAGCACGATAATAGTAAGGTTATGTCGTGCACATGTTGCTGAACATAACCTAAAATTTGTTAGGCCGTATTTATTTTTCTGTAATAGTAGCGGTTAATTGAATGTCAAAATCGTCAGTTCGGTAATCGCTTCTCACACATATTAATTATATATAAAACCCACAATTTAAAATATTGTGCGCAGCCAAGTTGTCATTATTAAATTTAGGCGTATACAATCCATCAATAATCTCGGTCGAGATTATCGAATTAATAAAACCGTCCGACCGTCCGACCGACCCTCCGACCGAGAGTATCTCTACAGGAATTGGAACGCCTTTGCGTTCAGTAGTCAATACGAGATTTTGGTTTTGGCATTTCGTGCTTTCGCTACTGGTTCTGCTGGCGTCGCCACCGTCCGGCCTTCATACTCACGTACACTTCCCTTTGCGGCGACGACCCGTGACCAGTCGGTATTTGTACAAAGCCCAGCCGACGGTAAATTTCAAGGTCCCTGTAACTGTGCGGTTCTGCTCGGGTCGGGACATCATGTACGTGTGTATGAAGGCTCGCACACTAGAACGCGCTGTCCGTACAAGGCTTTAAAGAACGCTCTGTACTGCTTCGTACACCAATACAGTGAGCGTGTAGTAGGTATGTTCGTTCATCTCGACGTAAAGCGAGCAGCGAGAACCCGTGTATCTTTATGTCTGCCCCCTCCACCCCTCAATTTTTGCATCGAATTTTCTCAATAAATATATGTATGGTTATAACCAAAATTATGCTTAGTTACACCATATAAATTGATTATTCTCTAATGATATATTGATTGATTATTCTCTAATGATAGATTGATAAAGACCAGAATAAATTTTTCATTTATACCGGTAGAGATCGAGTCGGTAGTTACACCGTATGTCCCACTCTGTACGGGCCAATTTGAAGTTACCTTCGGGGAGGCTTGGTCGGTACTTGAGTGATTTAATACCGGTAGAAGTCGAGTCGATAGTTAGAGTTGGTGTCAATTCGGGAGATCGAAGCGTCTAACCTCGAAATTATGGATTTAAATGGAATGGAAATTATTCACCATTATTCACAAATTCATAATTTCGTGGTTAGACGCTTCGATCTCCCGAATTGACACCAACTCTAACTATCGACTCGACTTCTACCGGTATTAAATCACTCAAGTACCGACCAAGCCTCCCCGAAGGTAACTTCAAACTGGCCCGTATAGAGTGGGACATACGGCAGTTGGCTTACAGCCCGTAAACACTGTGCAGTTTAGGGGAGGCGGGGGGAATACCGCCCACCTAAGACAAAAATGACTGTTAAAATTTCAGTGACTTTAAGGCAGGAAAAATCATTTTGTCGACATACCTTAGAGTTTTGTCTTCATGAGTACTCCATTTATTACTTAAAATTAGTACAAAAAACATTCGAAAAATGGAAAATAAATTAATCGAAGCAAGTGAGCGGTCTAGGCTCCAATGCTGGCTGTACCGCCCACCGAGCGGCCTAGCCTAGGTAGACCGCTTACCGTATGTATCATGCCAAATTAAACAAGCAGATATACCGACACTGCCGAAACTTTACCGACGGTCAAGAATTTTATAGTTAGAGTTGGCTTGAGAAGAGTGCGCTGTGTGTGCTGCGTGAGAGCGAAAAGTGTCAAACGTCTGATTTCCCGATAGCTGTTAATTCAAGAGATCGAAGTGTTTCGTCTATTATTCAATACTTCGATTTTCCGAATTGACAGCTATCGGGAAATCAGACGTTTGACACTTTTCGCTCTCACGCAGCACACACAGCGCACTCTTCTCAAGCCATCTCTAACTATAAAATTCATGACCGTCGGTAAAGTTTCGGCAGTGTCGGTATATCTGCTTGTTTAATTTGGCATGATACATACGGTAGAGTTTGGATAGGGTCCGCGCTACAGCACGTGCCCAGTCTCCGCGCTACAAAGAGGTTATGTCGGTAAGCTACAAACAGGTTATATCGGTAAGACATGCTGGTATGTCGGTAAGACAGGCTGGTATGTCGGTAAGACAGACTGGTCGGTACTTACAACTTCTACTGGGCGGTACAGGACACATGGACGTACCGTTAATAAAAGTGTCTTTAATATTATTTATAACTGAATAAAAAATCTATCAAAATTCTAAGCTATTCTTAAAACTCTAATTGTTTGTAATTCAATATTGGTAGTAAATTTATAATAAAAAAAGTATATGAAAAAGCTTCAGTTAGGAGTCTCAAATTTTTTATGTTAAGAGGGGGAAATTTTGGTTGCATATTTTACTCAATTAAAATTAATTAACAGTCAACAATGACTTTATAAAATCAATACTGGGGTACACTAATTTACGAAGAAAGCATCAAATCATTCATATTAATCAAAAATAGCGAGAAATGGGGGTGGGCGGAATGGTACGCTGGGCGGTACAGGCACCGGCTCCCCTATTCACTGTTTCCATAATTTTAACAAATCGGTGCAAATCGAATGCTATGTTATGAACATAATAGCCGGTTTGCACCGATTCGTTAAAATTACTGAAACGGTGAATAAACCGCATAGTTTGTTTATTTACGATTTTTATGACTTCTTTCACGAACGAATTGTTCTGGGGGAAATGTAAATATTATCGAAACATTAATTATAAAATCATTACATGTTGATGATTTTATTTATAATTCATAATTTTTTAATCAGTCATCTAGGATGAAAACATTTCTACCGATTTTCCGTTTATCATTGAGTGCGCTCTAGGTGCAAAATTTGATGTTCAATTGTTTTCAAACTGTTAACACGCGATACGTCGGCTGAAAACAATGAATGTGTAGTGACGCGCCACGCCGCTCTTTTCTCCGCCTTGTCGGAAACTACGCGATAAAGCGATCAGGGGCCCCTTTCTCTAACTCACTCGAAAAGTTGCGTATACACATCTAAGCCAATAGACCAATCAGGATCAAGTATTCCGTTGTAGAGGGGGTCCTGATTGGTCTACTCGCTAAGAAACGTATACATTTCTCTTGCGAGTGAGTTAGAGAAAGGGGCCCCAGGGGTCTCCTTACCTGAGAACCCTGCCTACGTCACAACTAAGGGCCTTTGCACACGACGTTTTTTAAACTAGCTGACGACGCGCGTTATACGCGATTAGGACGCTCAGCAAACGCAAGGCAGTCGGTAAGTTGTGACTTTTACACACGATCCTTGCTAATACAACCTGCTAATACGCGCTGATGACGCGCAGCGAACGCGCTCATCAAAAAGGCGCGTCGTCAGCTAGTTTAAAAAACGTCGTGTGCAAAGGCCCTTACGGTTGCCAGCTTTATCGCAGCGTTCCGTACCCCGAGGTACATAGTCGGTACCTCGTCGAACCTTTGTCTCACGGTGTACGGAATTTCGCCGGAAAGGCAGTCGGTCTTGAGCTTCAGATGCGTACAGTTGCGTATTTTTTTTCTATCCACTAAAGTAAGTAGATAACAAACCATACAATAAATGTATAATATTAATAAGCTTCATATCACGCTTCAGTTCAATACACAACCGAACTCGGCGATAATAATAACTGACCACATTCTATCATTTAAAAAAATGTTTCATATTTATCTGACAAAAAGCACGAAAGAAAATTAACGAAAAAAGAAATGAAATCCCCCCCCCCCCCCCCTCCCCTTCAAAACATCGACGATGTATGATAGCACGAATTAATAAAATAGCTCCCTTTCCAAAGTAATCATGTAACAACTTACGAATCACCAAAGATAATGAAAAAATTATGATAAAAAAGTAATGAAATCATTACCGCCAAATTAATGAAAGCAAGTGTGTTGTCAAGGTATGTTGCGTTAATGAGAGAAATAGTACATAATTCCATACAATGGTAAACTTTGCTACAGAGACTAAAAATAATATAGAGGGGAAAAAAACCAAGAGTTCCACTGAAACTGAAAATATATCCTCAGTTAACCATTGTATGGAATTATGTACTATTTCTCTCATTAAGGCAACATACCTTGACAACATTAATTTGGCGGTAATGATTTCATTACTTTTTTGTCACTCAGTGTCAAATACTCGGTTTCATGGGCGTCCTCGACGCATGTGAAATCATCTTTCACACACCAATTCGTGAAAAGTTGCGCAGTGCGTGAAATAACCTGTGCAGTGCGTGAAATCGTCAACCTCGTATTTGACACTTAGTGACAAAAAATAGAATTCGTTATTCGGTTGTTTCGCGCCGTTCTAACGAGTGTGATTGCCGTACTCGCTTCGCTCGTGCGGCAAACTTCACACTCGTTAGAAACAGCGCTTCACGCCCTAATAACGAAAATAACTATTTTATCATAATTTTTTCATTATCTTTGGTGATTCGTAAGTTGTTACATGATTACTTTGGAAAGGGAGCTATTTTATTAATTCGTGCTATCATACATCGTCGATGTTTTGAAGGGGGGGGGAGGTATATTATACAGAAAATGTCAATTGTAAGCTATATTCGACGCAGGCGCAGTAGACTCTATGTGGCTGCACGATGACTCCTGAAGCAATCCTCGAAGAGACTCTCGGATCACGATCCGATATGCACGCTGGTTATCGATCGAATGGCTTCCTTCGATTGCCTGGAGGAGCACGAGTCGTGCTTACTCCTTTGTCCTGGGCCTTCGTCGGAAAGCCCCGTTGCCTTGCCGTCATTAAGGGGAAACTGCCCGCTTCCACCTGGCATCGTGAATCGCCCTTGCTTGGCGCGTCCACTCCTAACGGTGTATTGAAATGCCCTTTCACAATTTACAAATATTTTTTTCCTTAATTGTTTCCTTTCTAATTGTCCCATTATATGATATTTACCCATACAAATTACATACTAAATCTAAAAACATGAATATTTGTTGTGGGCAAATGCCGAATTGCACCGCTCGATGTCTCGAATGTACCCGAGTCGTAAAATTGAACCTGAGTTGGCCCTAAACATCCTACCTCATGTAGGAGGTAAAGGATGAAACCCGGTTTTAAATTACATTGAAATTAGGCCCTGCTTAGCACCTACAAGGTCGAGTTATTTCCCGAATTCGAGGTTTAAAGAGGTAAGTCTATACCGAGATACAAAAATGTTGGCAACAAGTTGGCAACACAATAATCCGGTGTTGTCAACATGTATCCCGTCGACTAGCAACACGCCGACGGATATTTGGCAACAGCCAGTATTCCGAATGTAGGTACAAACCGGGATACAAAATGTTGGCAATATGTTGGCAACACGAGTATCCCGTCGACTAGCGACAATTTAATTGCTACTCGTAAACTGCGGGCGGCATGACATCAAAGAAAGCTGTTGCCTCTTGCTTGTATCCGAGTTTCCCATTGGAAATTGTAAACATCGGAAATATTGCCCTGTCTGGACGGTGCCGTCGACGAAAGACGTTGAATGAGACTAGTGACGTTTCCTTTCGCTAATTTATTTACCTACCTACACCCTGCGACTCGGATTCTGTCACTGATGACTTTTTTAAAATGTTATTTTTAAACGTACTAACCAATGATTAATCAATCATCATGCTTTCTTTGACGAGAGTAGACACCACCATAGCTAATGAGGGCATGAGAATTAATTGTTCATTGATTAGTACATTTAAAAATAACATTTAAAAAAAGTCGCCAGCGACAGAATCCGAGTCGCAGGGTGTATCTACCTACCTACCTACCCACCTACCTACCTACATAGCTGCCTGCCTGCCTGCCTACCTGTTCCGTCGCACGAGGGACAGAATTTCAGAAAGTCGATTCAAACCTCTTAATAGTATCGATCATAAATAACTCACCGACTATGATTAATCGCGTCATCGGCGAAGCGGTTTGTGGGGATCGTATAGGGATCCCGCACGCTGGAGAAACGGAGGAGGGAAAGAACACATGATTCGAAGAAAGATTTTAAGCGGTAATGTTAATGTAGATTTAAAAGGGAAGATTAAATATAAAAGTACGTTACACGAATTTTTATGATGATACTTAGAAAAACGTTCTGTAATTGATTTATTTCTAAACGGTGCACACTACTCTCTATATTTCTTGCATAAATTTTGCATTGAATGCCACATTATACGGGCCGCACAGTGTTCACATGGCAAATCGGACAGCGTATCGCATTTCTCAGTTTACAAAAGAGTACTCTCTCTCATCACATGTGTATGTTCTTTCTAGATTGAAAAGAAAGGCAGCGAAAAATTGACGGCAGTCGTGCATAAGTGGGCATTTTTTACTGAATTCGTCGGATCAATTATTTATAGTTTTGCGTCGCAGTATTTATATGGTGGTTCAGGCTGTATTGAGAAATATAGAAAAACTTTGTTGACGGTTCCATTTTTAAATGTCAACACTCTATTTCGTTTGGACGCTCAACTGGTTCTGACCGCATGTATCCGGATACAAGTCGATGTATCCAACAGTATGTTGCCAACAGCGACATCTTGTTGGCAACACTCAATGTTGATGTTGCCAACAGCGATGTTGATGTAAAGGTACGTTTAGACCAGGATACAAAATGTTGGCAACATGTTGGCAACACGTTTATGGCTGTTGGCAACATCGCTGTTGGCAACATCAACATCGCTGTTGGCAACATCAACATTGAGTGTTGCCAACACGATGTCGCTGTTGGCAACATACCGTTGGATACATCGACTTGTATCCGGATACATGCGGTCAGAACCAGTTGAGCGTTCAAACGAAACGGAGTGTTGATGTTAAAAAATAGAACCGTCCATTGCTGCTGGTGTTAGTGCTGCTTTCATCATAATAGCCTCCCAGAAGCGAAAAAGAAGGTGGAGGCAGCGACAGTTTTTACAAAACGGGACAAGCTATGGTGACAATTTAATGGCGGAGTTACTTGTCATTAAGTGTTCCCTAATTGGCCATCAACTGCATCAGTCATGTATTGAATTCATTTCTTCCCTTTACAAAGCTGATTTAATATTCAAAGTATAGCGGTATCTATTACAATGGGTATTTTGGTAAGGGGTTCATTACGACTCGTCCGGCAATTAACCCTTCAGGTAGCCTAGATTCGCCGAAACATACCTCCGGCGAGGCGGGCGATATGGGACAGGTCAGAATGAGTCATTTTCTGCAGTGCCCGCGGTAATAGATACCGCTATATTTCGAAGCTCCTTTGACGCGGCTCAAATTTACCGACAGAAGCCTGAACGTGGCTTGGTATTCGCACATGCCACTTGGCAGCCGTATGCGCCAAATCACGCATCGGGAGAGTGCCTCTGCCGAGAGAAATAATTACGTGCCTTTCTTTTTAATCTAGAAAGAACATACACTTGTAGTGAGAGAGTACTGCTTTGTAAAATGAGAAATACGATACGCCGTCCGATCTGCCATGTGAACACTGTGCGGCCCATATAATGTGGCATTCAATGAAAAATTTATGCAAGAAATACATGTTATTTATGATCGATACTATTAAAAGGTTTTAATCGACCTTCTGAAATTCTGTCCCTCGTGCGACGGAACATTATCGTATGTAGGTAGGTAGGTAGGTAGGTAGGTAGGTAGGTAGGTAGGTAGGTAGCTAGGTAGGTACGTATATATAGGTAGGTAGGTAGGTTCTAGTCCAAAGAGAGCGATGTTTCCAATGCTTCCCATTTTAAATGGGAAACTCGGATACAAGCAACACAGGCAACAGCTTTCTTTGATGTCATGCCGCCCGCAGTTTACGAGTAGCAATTAAATTGTCGCTAGTCGACGGGATACTCGTGTTGCCAACATGTTGCCAACATTTTGTATCCCGGTTTGTACCTACATTCGGGATACTGGCTGTTGCCGAGTATCCGTCGGCGAGTTGCAAGTCGGCGGGATACATGTTGACAACACCGGATTATCGTGTTGCCAACACCGGATTATCGTATTGCCAACATTTTTATATCCCGGTATAGACTTACCTTTACCAACAGCGATGTTGCCAACAGCCATAAACGTGTTGCCAACATGTTGCCAACATTTTATATCCCGATATAAACGTACCTTTAGTTTTTCCATACCCTACCGGGACTCGAACCTGCGGTCTTTAGGATGAGCTGCTTCGAAACTCGGAATGCTTTTGCACTCTACTAATTGAGCCAACAACTCTTCAATTCGTGTCGGTCGACTCCAGTCATATACAGGGTGTCCCGGAAAATGTGGGAAATCTTCCGGATTCAAATAGAGCATGAAAAAATAAGATGACAAGTTCCTATAAATTTTTTCCTACAGGCCCTCCCTACGAAAATATTTGTCCCTGAAGGACGCCGCTGGAAATCTGTTTTTCTTGAATAACTTTCAAAGTACTTAATAGAATTTTATAAAATTTGAACATGTGTTAGACACTACTAAGGACCGCTTGAAATAATGTCATTGACACATTATTAGCTTGTTTAATTTGTCAGTGGCGGACTAAGTTTTACAACTTAATGCCTAAATTTTTAACACCCTGTGTGATAAGACTTAAAACAATAAAAATCAGGTAGCTTGAACCTTACACTAAAAAAAGCTACTCTTCTTTATTGTCGATAAAGTGGACCGTTTTCGAGAAAAATAATAATAAACGATAAGACCATATCATTTCTCGTCGTATATAATACATTTACCGTATCTTTATATTTTCGTAGGGAGGGCCTGTAGGAAAAAAATTTATAGGAACTTGTCATCTTATTTTTTCATGCTCTATTTGAATCCGGGAGATTTCCCACATTTTCCGGGACACCCTGTATATGACTGGAGTCGACCGACACGAAATGAAGAGTTGGTGGCTCAATTGGTAGAGCGCGAAAGCATTCCCAGTTTCGAAGCAGCTCGTCCTAAAGACCGCATGTTCTAGTCCCGGTAGGGTATGAAAACAAAAACCGACACCACTAGGCGGGTTGGTGGGCGGGTCGGCAGGTAGCAGTATAAAGTCACTGCGTGCGTTCCCTTTTTGGGTCCACGTAATGGTGCCCATCCACGTACAAGCGGACTGCAGTCCGTGGACTGACAGTTCTGATCTGCAGTCCCGAACTGTCATTGATCACACACGTACAATTCTGCGGACTGCAGGCCGTCGTCGGACAGTCCAGGGACTGCAGGCCGCCGGATGATTCGCCATACACGCACAGGTCATGAGTCAGTTCAGTTCGATCAATTGTGTTTGGAAGAAGAAATATATGAGGGGTATAGATGCCAAACCCGCCAAGTCACATTTATAGCAATTCACAGGAAACGTCCAAAACTGGTGCAGACGGCCATTGCCTTGCATTGGCAAGCGTATTTTCTAGCTTATATTATTATTAACGGTTTAAGATGAAATTTGCACCTAAATTAGGTTCGACCTTATGAACGTACTTATGAAGAACAAATTCCAGTATCTACCTCAAATTTGACAAAAATGAACTTGGCGGGTTTTGCATCTATACCCCTTATGTCTAATATTTAACATGGTTGTGAGAAAAGGGAAGCTTATTTTGTTCCTTATAATTATGTTGTTAAGTTATCGACATACGAGAAACCGGCAACGTTTTTAGGTAAAAGAATGCCAATGTACAAATGATCCTGATTATGAATTTAATTTACATCGTGGAAATGAAGAGATTCAATCCGAACGTATCGAATTATTATTGCCAAGAGTTGTTTCTACGCATAAGTATTGCGGTGTTTGCGGATCAACGAACAACATAACTGTCATTCCTTTTGAAGCTCGAAAGCAAGCATATATTAAAAAAACAGTATTTATTCCTATTGGAAATCGATGCTGCAAAAATCATTTGATCAAACAAAAGTTCTACGAAGACGATCTGTGCCTTTTAAAAGTGATTTTTAATTCAAGTTTTGTAGAAACTTCTGATCTACAAAAATTGTTAGATAATCTTGCTGGAGGCCGCGATTCTTTACTTATAGGAATAATATATAAGTAATTTCTCTCTCTTATCCTGAAGATCAAGTGAAATTACTGACTGGTTTCTCATATAAAAATATAAATGAAATACGAAATATGCTTCCTTCTATGCGCGATAATGATAACACAGGTTTACAAAAAAAAAGTCCGGACTATTTGACTGGACCATGGTATTCCGAGGTATCTTTCCGTCCTGAATCCGATCCCGAGGTCATCTGAGTCCCATCATGTCAGGAAAACGAGATTTCAAGGTCATTTAGAGGTTAAAATGACCATTTTTTTTAACTGGACCCGGGACAATTTCTCAAGCGACCTGTTGAGTTGGAGAGGGTAGCTGTTTAGGTCTTGAATACCTTCCAAACATTGGAATGGAGTCCTAAATCTCGACCGGGACTATCACAGAACCACCCCAGTGGTTAAAATGTTGCCATGATCGTTGTATCTCGCGGATTACGATCTCCCTGTCAAGGCATCCAATTCCGGCGATCCGTTCACTGTGACATATTGACAGTGGACCCAGCACTGACCCTAATGGCCTTAGAACCTTGGAGTCATGCTCTGGGTGCTGCTCAGGGCAGTCCCATTTCCTTATTTATTTATTTCGAAATCTCGTTTTCTGACGTGATGTGGCTCAGATGACCTCGGGATCGGATTCAGGATGCAAAAATACCTCGGAATACCATGGTCCGGTCAAATAGTCCGGACTTTTTTTGATGTGTAAACATCTATGCTATGGCTCTGCGGTACGACCTTCCTAGGAAATTGAGCGTCAGACGTAAGTCATGTAGATGTGACTGCGTCAGTGTGTGTGTGGCGCTACTGCGCATACTATTCGCGCAAGCTGGATTATCTCAACGGGAAAACATTTTAGAGAAAAATGTTTCATACAAAACTAAGGATTTTCCCTTGGCTACCCAGTGGTCGTATTGGATTTGACCTTGACCGTGACCGTTAAGGTAATATCAAATGCCTTCCTAAACCGTTCATCCGATTGCGATGAAACTTTGGGGAATGGTTGGACGCATGCCCGCGAAGGTTTCTGAGTTAGTAAATCTTATACAGGGTGTTCAAAAAGTACCGGTACGGATGATTATTATGCCTTCCTAAACCGTTCATCCGATTGCGATGAAAAGTTGGGGAATGGTTGGACGCACGCCCGCGAAGGTTTCTGAGTTAGTAAATCTTATACAGGGTGTTCAAAAAGTACCGGTACGGATGATTATTATGCCTTCCTAAACCGTTCATCCTATTGCGATGAAACTTTGGGGAATGGTTGGACGCATGCGCGCGAAGGTTTCTGAGTTAGTAAATCTTATAAAAGGTGTTCAAAAAGTACCGGTACTGATGATTATTATGCCTTCCTAAACCGTTCATCCGATTGCGATGAAAAGTTGGGGAATGGTTGGACGCATGCCCGCGAAGGTTTCTGAGTTAGTAAATCTTATACAGGGTGTTCAAAAAGTACCGGTACGGATGATTATTATGCCTTCCTAAACCGTTCATCCGATTGCGATGAAACTTTGGGGAATGGTTGGACGCATGCCCGCGAAGGTTTCTGAGTTAGTAAATCTTATAAAAGGTGTTCAAAAAGTACCAGTACTGATGATTATTATGCCTTCCTAAACCGTTCATCCGATTGCGATGAAAAGTTGGGAAATGGTTGGACGCATGCCCGCGAAGGTTTCTGAGTTAGTAAATCTTATACAGGGTGTTCAAAAAGTACCGGTACGGATGATTATTATGCCTTCCTAAACCGTTCATCCGATTGCGATGAGAATTTGGGGAACAGTTGGACGCTTATCCGCGAAGGTTTCTGAGTTAGTAAATCTTATACAGAGTGTTTAAAAAGTCGAACTATACTTGACCTAAATTTGACCTCCGCTGACAATAAAGGTAACATGAAAAAGATGGTCAAGGACACATTTGAACGTGAAAAAAAATTAATTTGACCTTGATATAACATTGAAGGCCATGGTCAAGGTCAAATTCAATATGACCATTGCGTAGCCCGGGAAAAATACTAAAAGTTTTGTATTAAAAATGTATTTAAACAATGGTGGACGGACAAATTCAATCCACAATCTATTCGTGCGAAGCCGGGACGGGCTGCTAATAAGTTATAAATCTAATATAATAATAATAAATATTTTATTATAGAAAAAATTTAACTTCTTTATGTCGAACTACGACGTCATATTCCCCAATTAAAATCGGACCGCAGATAATTGTAAGATGTTTACACATCCTCCGTGAGTACAACGGCACTCACACTTTTTTCTTTTGTAAACCTGTGTAATCGATCAGTGGTTCAAGCGGTTGTTGTATTTCTTATCAAATTAAGAAGTGGGAATTCAAATAGTACGATTTCTTCCTTTTTAATTCAAGCGAGAAATTCAAGCGGGGGTAGTTTTCATATGCTTATCCGGCTATACCCTTTAACATTTCGATAATCTAAATGCGGTATATGCTAACTGCTTAGGGGTAAAAAGGGGTATATGCACCGACGGTTATTGTAGATACCACTGTTTAACTGTGTATGATGCAATACCGCGTTTCACGTTTCAACGGCTCAGAAATTGAAGGATGACGAAAAATTTGCGAAATGGCAGTACGTTACCTCCCGCAATCGATGTCGTAATTGTTGATGGATTTTTTTTAATTCGTCGTATTAAAGATGTGCCAAAGTCGTTCGGCAATATTTCAAAGAAAATTCTACAAATTCTATACAGTTCTGATGCTCCACATGTACATATAGTTTTTCATCAGTATTCTCTGCCTTCAGTCAAAGATTACGAGCGTTCGTTGCGAGGAGGTTTCGAAACTGATTACGAGTACGTCATCTGTGGTCCAAAACAAGCTAGACCAACTGACTTTTCGAAAGAACTTCGAAATGATAAATTCAAAGAAGATTTGGTCGTTTTTCTGATTTCACCCTAGCAAACTCGAGAAGTAGGTACCTTTATTGGTAACAAAAATCTCTTTATCTGTATATATAAAATAAAGTCGGGTTAGTTATACAATTTATAACTAAAGAATGGCTGGACAGATTTTTATGACTTTTGACTCTTGGATTTGTCTCCGCGATGAATAGCAGAATATATACAAACTGTCCCCCGCTATACACGCCAGCGTGGCGGGTTGCATATCGGTTGACGCCTCCGATCCGCTGCAGGGGCCATGCGCCTGTGGCGCCTGTGTCTGGCGCAAGGCGGATAACCGATATGCAACCCGCTACGCTGGCGTGTATTAAAAGGGACAGTCTGTAGGTTCGTCTCAATAAAGCAAATGCCTTGTTGTAAGGTGAATTAAATTAGTTTAAATATAATTAAAATACATTTCGTTTTTAAGTTAACACAACATTTATTGATTCTGAGGCGGTACGAAGTTCGCCGGGTCAGCTAGTTAAGTATATAAAATAGTTTTTCGGATCGACGATCGACTCAAAACTCTGTCCCCCACCAATCGCCTACCAGCCAGCGCGACGACGCTGCCGCCGCCGCTCCCCTTCCCTTCCCTCTTTCCGCCCCCTCCATCACCTTTCCTCCCCCCTGAACTGACAGAAAATTTTTAACATCGATGAAAGTTCAGCACGACAGGCCTGAACTGCAGTCCGTCGCCTGCAGTCCGTCGAAACTGTCAGAAAACTGTGCGTGTGTGGCGGTTGATCTGCAGTCCTGGCCTGTCATGCTAAAATTTTATTGATATGACAAATTGTCTGTCAGTTGCACTCCACGCTCGTTCGACGCTCTTATTCCACGGGCACCGCTATGGTGCCCGGGCGGTTGATGCTTCCACTCGAGCGGTGCCTCTATGGCATTCGGGCGGTTTGGTACTCGATATGTTTTATTTCCGATGTGCGAAAAGATTAGCGGTGCTGCTACAGTGCCATCTACAATTAAAAAGCGGAATCTGCAGGAACAGTAAAAACGAGAAAATTGATGCTGCAGTCCCGAACTGTGAGCGATCCCGCCTTCAGTCCAAATTTCACCATACACGTACAGTTCGCCTGCAGTCCGTCGAAACTGTCAGAAAACTGTGCGTGTGTGGCGGTTGATCTGCAGTCCAGGCTTGTCGTGCTGAACTTTCATCGATGTTAAAAATTTTCTGTCAGTTCAGGGGGGAGGAAAGGTGATGGAGGGGATTGAAAGAGGGAAGAGAAGGGGAGCGGCGGCGGCGGCGTCGTCGCGCTGGCTGGTATAGTAGGCGATTGTTGGGGGACGGAGTTTTGAGTCGATCGAAGATCCGAAAAACTATTTTATATACTTAACTCTAGCTGACCCGGCGAACTTCGTACCGCCTCAGAATCAATAAATGTTGTGCTAACTTAAAAACGAAATGTATTTTAATTATACCTATTTAAACTAATTTAATCAAGAGACACGGCAGTGTCTCGCGGCATGTTCGTTCAAGTAGTTTCGCACTCAGACACGACAGCGCTGATGTCGCGAGCACCCGTGTCTCTTTACACCACAAATGTCTGCCCCCTGCACCCCTCAATTTTTACATCGAATTTTCTCAACAAATATACGGTTATAACCAAAACTATGCTTAGTTACGCCAAATAAATTGACTATTCTCTATTGATAGAGACCAGAATAAATGTTATAAGTTACATATTAACAGAGATTTTTCCTTAGCAACGCGAAGCCACGCCCCTTGCGCCTAAAAGTCGAGAATCCGATTTCTCGGGCGATATATATATGTCAAAATCTCACAAAAATTCCGCCTACCTTCGGCGATAGTCGGCCATGATCGGAAATATGTACACAGATACGGCTACACGCATACGCCATCAAATGTATGTGAGAGTGTGCGAGAGAATATATTCCTTAAATGTTGGGTATTTTTAAAGTTAATAAAATATTTCCATTCGCGAAACGATTAACCTCGCGCTTATTTCGATCCTCGGACGCGCTTGTTAATAAACTGTAAAAATTCAGTGTAATCGGAGTTATGAATCTCAATAGTGATGAATGTGATGGATAGTTTATAATCGTTTGTTTTTTTTTCGATAATCGAGATAGTGAACGGATGCAGTGCTGTGTTTCTCTGGTTGCCTGTGCATAAAGAGCAGGAAAGGAGACGACAGTATCTCAGAAGAACCACCATCAGATAAGTTTAATTGCCATCTGACAGCTTTAACCTCACTTTCGATGGAAGGACAATTATCTTTGTGATAATTCTATTTTTTGTTTCAGCGTCATGCGAGCACGAGACGAATTTATGGCTTTTCTTCTCTGTCACAATCAAAGCCGTGGGAGAAAAATAGGAGATGCAATGGAATTGGATCACAACAATCAAGTAATTACTTTATCATTATTTTTTCTCTATCGATATATTTCCTCTTTCGTACTATTACAAGTTCCAATTTACACACCGACCTGTCAAACCTGAAGTGTACCTGTACCTCACTTCTATTTCATCTGTTCCTTGTCTCCGTTGTAACGACAGGCAATGAGGAATCACTGATACCGATTAGGGTTCGAGGGTTATTCCTTATTCTTTGTAGCACAGCATCGATATTTTACTGCACCTGCTTTCTTCTGGGACTTCCTAAAGTAATTATAAAAACCCCATATGATTGTTATTTACAATTTGTTACAGATCGTATGCGAACCCGAGGGGGTTTCTTTCGAACGAAGGATCATCCACTTGTTGTTCCAAGAACCAGTTGCATTAGTTCATTTGGCGAGCTGGATCTACTGTCTCGAGTGCATGGACGTGTGCCACTTTAAATGGATATTTTGTAATTTCCATCGTTACATCAGAGGCGAAGAAGAGATGAAATAGAAGTGAGGTACATGTACATTTCACGTTTGATAGGTTGGTATATAAATTGGAACTTCTGATAGTATAATACGAAAGAAGAAATATATCGATAAAGGAAAAATAATAATAAAGTAGTTACTACATTATTGTAATCTAATTCCATTGTATCTATCCCTTACTTTTCTGCCACGACTTTGATCGTTGATAGTGAAGAAAAATCAAATTTATTGGTTGATCCATCTACTATCAACAATCAAAGTTGCGGCAGAAAAATAAAGGATACACAATAGAATTTGATTACAATAATGTAGTAACTACTTTATTATTATTTTTTCTTTATCGATATATTTCCTCTTTCGTATTATACTATCAGAAGTTCCAATTTATATACCAACCTATCAAACGTGAAGTGTACATGTACCTCACTTCTATTTCATCTCTTCTTCGCCTCTGATGTAACAATGGAAATTACAAAATATCCATTTAAAGTGGCACACGTCCATGCACTCGAGACAGCAGATCCAGCTCGCCGAATGAACTAATGCAACTGGTTCTTGAAGCAACAAGTGGATGATCCCTTGTTCGAAAGAAATCCCCTCGGGTTCGCATACGATCTGTAACAAATTGTAAATAACATAATCATTTGCAGTTTCACTATTTAAAATATACCGAACTTACTCAACGTAGAAATTAAGAAACTATATTAATCTGAGTTAACCAATTCTAATGACAGAATTATTAAAAATTATATATTTCATCTTTCGTATTATACTATCACACAAGTTCCAATTTATATACCGAATCTATCGTTACACTAGAGGCAAAGAAGAGATGAAATAGAAGTGAGGTATATCTACACTTCACTTTTAACAGGTCGGTATATAAATTTGAACTTGTGTGTGATAGTATAATACGAAAGATGAAATATATCACTTTTAATAATTCTGTCATTATTATCTATAGAATTAGTTAACTCAGATTAATATAGTTTCTTAATTTCTAAGTAGAGTAAGTTGGGTATATTTTAAATAGTGAAATACTGAATATAATTGTGTTATTTATAATTTGTTACAGAAATAAACGTACAGCTATTGAATTCCACCCAGAAGGACTCCAAATCATGTGCGAACCCGAGGGGGTTTCTTTTGAACGAGGGATCGTCCACTTGTTGTTCCAAGAACCAGCTGCATTAGTTTATTCGGTGGGTTAGATCTGCTGCCTCGAGTGCATGGACGTGCGTTCATCCTTCAATATCCTCCCTGCCATGATCTGCTGATTCTAACCTCTGTTGCCACAGCCCGAATGCTCGTCGAAGGTTATTCCTTATTCTTTCTAGCACAGATCTATATTATGCTGCATCTGTATTCTTCTGGGACTTCCTAAAATAATTATAAAAACCCCATATAATTCAGCTCTGATAAGTACAATCTTATCGAGGAAATCTTTCGATGTAATGATTCCGAAATGTTTCTATGATATTTTGCAACATTCGCGAATTTAATAAGAAATATATATTTCTAACATATACGGTAGTATTCACGAATATTGCAAAATATCGCAGGAATGTTACAGAAAAGTTACTTGCAAAAACGTGCTTTGTGGGATGTAAATGATTATACCAGAGGCGAAGAAGAGATGAAATAAAAGTGAGGTACATGTACATTTCACGCTTGACAGGTCGGTATATAAATTGGAACTTCTCTGATAGTATAATACGAAAGAGGAAATATATCGATAAAGAAAAAATAATAATAAAGTAGTTACTACATTATTGTAATCCAATTCTATTGTATCCTTTATTTTTCTGCCACGACTTTGATTGTTGATAGTGGATGGATCAGCTAATAAATTTAATTTTTATTCACTATCAACAATCAGTCGCGGCAGAAAAATAAGGGATACAATGGAATTGGATTACAGTAATGTAGTAACTACTTTATTATTATTTTTTCTTTATCGATATATATTTCCTCTTTCGTATTATACTATCTCAAGTTCGAATTTATATACCGACCTGTCAAACGTGAAGTGTACATGTACCTCACTTTTATTTCATTAAGTATTACTGCAGAACGAGTAGGTAAGAAGATTTTCATGAAGACTCATGATTTTCTGACTTGTCATCGCGTACAGGTGCAACCGAAGAGGATCTAGCTCGTGTCCTGTCCACAAAAAGATGACTCGATGGATATTGGTGAATGTCAGACTTGTCACCGAGCGCCTATATCCCACGGTGCATTAATTGCAATACGCGTTTCTCCTTTCAACTATTCCAGCGTTAAATAACTTTTACTTCTTTCAAGCTAATAACCTTTTTTGAACTGTTCGTGGTAGGTGGCAGCGATCGATAATAGCGACTCGTCGTAGACAAGTTCGTCTATTAAAACTAAAAAGCAATTCGGTGTACTGAACTACTACTGCGATAATGTGCCCGAGCTCACGGTCTATTCTGCGATTAACATTAACGTAATCGTGATTATGCTCAGGTGATGGGTGTTCCAAAAGAGGTAAAGTTGATACTAAACATCGGATGCTGTAAGCTGACTTGCTAGTGTATGCTTTGCAACTGGAAAATCATCGCAGGAACAATTTGTCTACGATTAGTCACAATCATTGATCGCTGCCCCCTACGATGAACAGTTTGTACAAGGTAAATACTTTGAAAGAAGTGAAAGTTATTTAAAGCAGGAATAATTGAAACGAAAATGAGTCGTAAGGTCAGCATCGAAGCTGTAAATGATGTGGTAATAATTAAATTAAATTTATTTACGAGTAAGGGGGCGAAATTTCAGCGGTGCATGCAAAAGGATTTCTTAAAACTATCCCAACGTCTCGAGTTAATATATGTGACAACATATATACTGTGATAAGTGGTATCTTTACATGTGATGAAACAATTCGTCATGGTCATTGGAAGTGTATACTTAGAGAGAGTTGAAGGTAAAACGTCTTCATGGATTTCTGTAGACGACCAAAATATAAGAAAAATCCGATGGCCTGTAAATTCGAAAGCGGTATGTTTTATTTCTCCAAAATACTAAGGCAAAGTGAAAAATATAAGGGCTCCCTCTAGTCTATAAATCCCTTTCAACATGTCACGAGAATAAATCAAAAGTAAGTAAGTGGTTATAATTAATTGGCTCGTATCGGTATAAAATGTGAGACTTTAATTTTGTGGTAATAGAAAGCTATTCTTCTACATGTACGTATTCTCCTCATGAATAAATTCCAAAAAGTAATGAAATCCTCCCACAAAAATAGATTCTCTGTAAAAAAAGGCGGCATGTTCATTCAGTGCCAACAAAAATTGATACCTATACGTAAAATACTCTCCAAAAAAGATTTGAAATCAATTAAGATCGCCATGTTCAAGAGTTATATATAAAAAGTAAAAGGCATCATTTGAAAGGAAAATTATTGTAAATCAAGTTACTAAAAAATTCGACTAAAGAATTTATAAACAAATTTTAATAAAAAAGAACTTGCCGCGTTTTTTTCCTTCAAAATAAAAAATTCAGACAGAATTATACTCGATGTTTATGCACTTATGATTTTAAATAAATTCATACACTTATATGATACCACCAGTATACCGAATGTCGCACGGGAAACCAATCAGGCGGGGGCCTTCTGAATTTCTCTGAATTTGACTTCGGCAGTGCAATTTATGAATTACTCTAGCACCGTCCAAGCACTAACAATTATTCGGTATAATGGACAAAAGATGAAAACTTAAACGCGGCAAGTTCTTTTTTATTAAAATTTGTTTATAAATTCTTTAGTCGAATTTTTTAGTAACTTGATTTACAATAATTTTCCTTTCAAAAATTATGCCTTTTACTTTTTATATATAACTCTTGAACATGGCGATCTTAATTGATTTCAAATCTTTTTTGGAGAGTATTTTACATAGGTATCAATTTTTGTTGGCACTGAATGAACATGCCGCCTTTTTTTACAGAGCATCTGTTTTTGTGGGGTTTCTGTAGACGACCAAAATATAAGAAAAATTCGATGGCCTGTAAATTCGAAAGCGGTATATGTTTTATTTCTCCAAAATACTAAGGCAAAGTGAAAAATATAAGGGCTCTCTAGTCTATAAATCCCTTTCAAAATATCACGAGAATAAATCAAAAGTAAGTAAGTGGTTATTGGCTCGTATCGGTATAAAATGTGAGACTTTAATTTTGTGGTAATAGAAAGCTATTCTTCTACATGTACGTATTCTCCTCATGAATAAATTCCAAAAAGTAATGAAATCCCCCCACAAAAACCGATTCTCTGTAAAAAAAAAGGCGGCATGTTCATTCAGTGCTAACAAAAATTGATACCTACGTAAAATATCCTCCAAAAAAGATTTGAAATCAATTAAGATCGCCATGTTCAAGATTTATGTATAAAAAGTAAAAGGCATCATTTGAAAGGAAAATTATTGTAAATCAAGTTACTAAAAAATTCGACTAAAGAATTTATTAAAAACTTAAAACTTAATGATGAAAACTTAAACGCGGCAAGTTCTTTTTTATGAAAATTTTTTTATAAATTGTTTAGTCGAATTTTTTAGTAACTTGATTTACAATAATTTTCCGTTCAAATGATGCCTTTTACTTTTTATACATAAATCTTGAACATGGCGATCTTAATTGATTTCAAATCTTTTTTGGAGAGTATTTTACGTAGGTATCAATTTTTGTTGGCACTGAATGAACATGGCGCCTTTTTTTTACAGAGAATATGTTTTTGTGGGGGTTCTCTTTACAGCAAGGCATTTGCTTTATTGAAACGAATCTATATATTCTGCTATTTATCGCGGAGACAAGTCCAAGAGTCAAAAGTCATAAAAATCTGTTCAGCCGTTTTTTAGTTAAAAATTGTGTAACTAACCCGACTTTATTTTATATATATAGATAAAGAGATTTTTGTTACCAATAGAGGTACCTACTTCTCGAGTTTGATAGGGTGAAATCAGAAAAACGACTAAATCTTTGAATTTATCATTTCGAAGTTCTTTCGAAAAGTCAGTTGGTCTAGCTTGTTTTGGACCACCACATAGATGACGTACTCGTAATCAGTTTCGAAACCTCCTCGCAACGAACGCTCGTAATCTTTGACTGAAGGCAGAGAATACCGATGAAAAACTATATGTACACGTGGAGTATCAGAACTGTATAGAATTTGTAGAATTTTCTTTGAAATATTGCCGAACGACTTTGGCACATCTTTAATACGACGAATTAAAAAAAATCCATCAACAATTACGACATCGATTGCGGGAGATAACGTACTGTCATTTCGCAAATTTTTCGTCATCCTTCAATTTCTGAGCCGTTGAAACGTGAAACGCGGTATTGCATCATACACAGTCGAACATTGGTATCTACAATAACCGTCGGTGCACATACCGCTTTTTACCTAAGCAGTTAGCATATACCGCATTTAGATTACCGAAATGTTAAAGGGTATAGCCGGATAAGCATATGAAAACTACCCCCGCTTGAATTAAAAAGGAAGAAATCGTACTATTTGAATTCCCACTTCTTAATTTGAGAAGAAATACAACAACCGCTTCAAGCACTGATCGATTATCATTATCGCGCATAGAAGGAAACATATTTCGTATTTCATTTATATTTTTATATGAGAAACCAGTCAGTAACTTCATTTGATCTTCAGGATAAAAGAAATTACTTATATATATATATATATATATATATATATATATATATATATATATATATATATATATAAGGGTTGGGGAACAATGCACGAATTGTTTCTCTGTAAACAAAGTTTTTTCTATTTTATACAAATAAAACCTTAGCCTAACCTAACCTAAACTAATTGATTCCGTACACACAAAACCAATCTAATAACTTAAACTAATTAATCCTACCTGTAAACAAAGAAACAACATTCAAAGTCGTTATTCACCCTGTTGTTTCTTGACAACTATCGTTTAGTCTTAGGTTCTTAATTCTTCTTAATTCTTAACTTTGACTTCTTGCGACATGTTTGCTTCGTAGCTTACATCGTCTTTTCTCACACCACGTGTCCCTTGTGTAATTCGGTTGTCTGTTTCCATAGGAGGTCTGACTTACCGACTCGATTTAAGCGCTAGATTCAAATAGACTTAGGATATTTTCCTTACATCTCCCCCCCTCAAAATTAAAGATATGGTACATAGTTTTGGTACGAAATTACACGAAGTTGTAGTTAAGCGCCCACGGTGTCTGTTTCATTTGGAATGTTAAGTGTTGGGATGAGTTTAGAGATATGAAATAAATTTGATTCTGATTTCTTGTGTCCTGTATCAATTTCGTACATTGATTTTGATATTTTTTTCAAAATTTTGTAAGGACCGATTCTTAATTCCTCTAATTTTGTTCGATTCAGTTGATTACCATTTTCAACATATACTGAGTCCCCAATATTAAAGTTATAATCTTTTCTATTTTTATCATACAATTTTTTATTGTAATCATGGTATTTGGTACTGTTCTCGAAGGCAATTGCCCTATCATGTTCTAGAGTATTGTTGTCTCTTGTTTTTTTAACTCGTTCGGTAATATTGAGGTGTCTTCACCTTGTAATAAATATTTTGGACTGAACTTAGTGACTGTGTGTTCCATTTCATTATATTTTTCTATACACTTGTGTGCTATAGTTGTCCATGCGTATCTTTTTTCCTCATTTATTGCACATCTGATTTTATTTATTAAAGTTTGATTAAGTCTTTCGTTTAAGCCATTAGAGAATGGTGCATTGGCTGCTGTGAAAATCTTCGTGATTTTCTTTTCTTCTAGGTAATTTTTGAATTCTGTGGAGTTTATGCCCGGATATTGATGTGTTAAAATTATTTCTATGTTATGTTATTTGAGTACGTTTTCCGTTAATTTAATGAAATCGTTTGCCTTTTGCGTTTTTGATGTTAATATGTAAGCGAATCTTGTAAAATGATCTACTAGGAGATGTAAGTATTTCTTTGTGGATCGTGAACCACCGAATCCACCTATTGTGTCTATGGAAACTATTTCAAACGGTTTTTTTGCGGGACCGAGATGAGACATTAGACCAATTTTGTCTTGTCCTCTTGATTTATTTTTTATACAAATCTCGCAATTTTTGCATGTGTGCTTTATATTCTCCGAAATATTTTTTGCTGTATAATGTGGCAATATTTTAGTTTGCATTTGTTTTACGCCGATGTGGCAAAAATTTTTGTGAACGTTTTCTATCAATTTCTTAGAAAAATCTTCTGATAGTACTATTTTTTCTTTTTGTCTTATTTTTTTATAGTACAGATTATCTTTGAAGAGTAATCTGTCTTTTGTAGCTGTTATATCGTTATTCTTATTTTGATCTTCTAAAATATCATCTATTTTTATTAAATTTACGATTTTTAATTGATCATCTTCGTTTTCTTGAGACTCTAATACTGGGTTTCTACTTAAGCAGTCTGCTTCTAAGTTGTTTTTACCTGGACGGTATATTATTTCGAAATCATATTGTGATAAATAATAAGTGAGATCACCTAATTCTTCATCTGTTCTAGATTTGATGTTCATTTTTTCCAGTGGTTTGTGGTCTGAAAATACTTTGAATGGTCTATTTATAAGCCAGTATTGCCAGTATTTCACTGATTCTTTAATTGCTAAGCATTCTAAGTAAATTGCTTTTTTCTTTTTTTGTGATTCGTTCAGTTTCTTTGAAAAATATGCTACCGGTTTTTCGATTTTTCCATTTGGCTGTGGTTGTTTTAATATGGCTCCTATACCTTGCAAACTTGCGTCTGTGTATATGTGTATTGGCCGGTCTGGATCGAAGATGGCTAATACTGGTTTCGAGCAAAGGAAATCTTTCATGTATTCGAAAGCTTTTTGACAGTCTTTGGACCAAATGAATTTCTGTCATTTTCTTAGTAAGTTATATAAAGGTTCTAAAATTAATGAAATTTTTGGGACGTATGTATTGTAAAAGTTAATTTTCCCTAGGAATTGTCTGATGTTTTTTTGATTTTTCGGTACTGGAAAATTTTTTATTGAAATGAGATTATACTTTATTGGAGAAATTGAGTTGTGTCTTATAATGTGACCTAAATATTGTACAGAATCTAATGCAAATGTGCATTTTGAAAATTTTAATCTGAATCCTTCTTTTGTTATTGCTTCTAATAGTTGTGATAGGTGATTTATATGTTCTTCGAAGGACTTTGAAAAGATTAGTATATCATCAATATAGTTTAATGTGAAATCTGATAGTTTATATTTTCTTATTATATTACTCAATATTCTCTGAAAAATAGCTGGTGATGTTTTTAACCCGAATGGTAAACAAGTCCATTGAAATTGTCCCTCTTGGGTCACAAATGCCGTTTTCCTTTTGTCTTCAATTCTTAAAGGGATAGACCAAAATGCAGAATTTATGTTAAGTTTCGAAAAATATTTGCAGTTTCTTGTTTTTATTACTAAATCTTCAATTAGTGGGAATGGTTGTGATTGGGGAACTATTATCTTATTCAGATCCCTAAAATCTATGCATAGTCTTGATCTCTTATTTTCATCTTTTTTATATGCTAATGTAACTGGAGCAGAAAAAGGACTGTATGATTCTTCTATTAGATTTCTTTTAAGTAATTGTGAGATTTGTTCCTCTATTTCTTTTTTATCTTCGATGGTGCATCGGTAAGGTCTTTTGCTACAATATTTATCTACTATGAGATCTATTCTGGCTTGGTACCCTTTTACTACGCCTATATCGTATTTGTCTTTTGCAAATATATTTTTATATTTATCTATGAGATTTTTTATTATATTTTCTTCATAATGACTCAAGTGATTTGTTAAGACTTCGAAATTGTCTAAATCCACGTGTTCATTGAAGTTTATTCGATCTTCTTGTTTTTCTGTGAGATCAAAGTGTTTTTATTCTATCTCAAGGTTTTCATTTTGTCTTAGCTTGTATTTTTTTATGCAATCTAATCCTATTAGAAAGTCGTAGTCGAAATTTTCGTGATTGATTATGAATACGTCTATGTATTCTTCTATATTCAATATTTTTACTTTAATTTTTATCAATTCTTGTGATCTATACACACCATTAATTGTTCTTAGGTTAACTTTTTGTTTTAAATTAATCCTTTTTTGTTTCAGATGGACTAATTTTAAATTTATAAGTGAAATATTTGAGCCTGAATCGTAGATAGCGGATACTTTCAAAGTGTTGTTTAATGTTAACGGAAGTCTAATTAATGGTGGAATTACTAGTTTTTTGGATCAGTATCACTTAGTTCTACCTCCAATATTGAATTATTAACATGTCTTGTTTTGTTTTGTGTATCTTTAAACCAGCATTCAGCTTCAGGATGGAAGCGTGTACCTTTGCCCTTATTTGTACAAATTTCGCATGGCTTTTTCTCTGTGTTTTCTTTGTAATTTTTATTCCTTTTGAAGTCTGTTTTCTTGTGAATTAAGTGTTCTAGTTTACCTATTTCGTAGTACAAGTCTTCGGTAATATTTAATTTTTCTCTATCAATTCTATCAGCTACGAAATTTGGCAGGCCCCTAGCAATCAGATCAATCAATGTTCCCTTATCAATAGATTTTCTTGTTTCTAGTAAATTTTTTTCTTTTTTTATCGCATAATCTAGTAAAGAGCCTGTTTGATATTTAAATTGTAGCGCATATCTTATTGGAGACCAACCGGTATTCGCAAATGTAGTACAAAAATTCTTCTTCCAATCTTTCCAGTTCGCTTGAACGGTTAACTTCGCAAGTGTACAACTATACCAATCTATCGCACTTTTTTCCATGAATGATTTTAAAATTTCAATTTTTTCCTCATCCTTAGTTATATCAAACCGTTCGCATTCTTTCTCGAAATTAACTATCCATTGATCCATATTTGAGGTTTTCACGTTAAATTTTTCAATTATGAATTTTTTAGCGATTTTACCAATATTCTTCTCCTTAGATTTTCCTTGGCTTTTTTCAAGTAGTTGTTCTAGCAATTTTATCAATGGTTGTTCTGAAGCCTCAGTTACCCTACTTTCATGTGTGTTTGTTTTTTCTTCTAAATATACGTCATTAAATTGTAAATTTTCTCCCTCATCTAAATAAGTCGATCAATTCTTTAGTTAGATTAATCCATACTTTCCTTGTCTGGCCTCTTTTAGTTAATGTCTTTTTTACTTTAGTATAAGGTGCTGTTTTTCTGATTGCCGCGTGCAGTTGTACATCACAGCAGTGCGTTAGAATTGCGTAAGTTCGGCCGTCCGGTGTGCTGATTGAGGTTATGCACAGCATGTTCGTCCTTGGCTCATCTGCAGCGCAGAGCAACTCGAAAGCGAATTGCAGCTTGTCCATTGTGATTTACAACGAGAATGTTGTTTTATAAGGGTTGGGGAACAATACACGAATTGTTTCTCTGTAAACAAAGTTTTTTCTATTTTATACAAATAAAACCTTAGCCTAACCTAACCTAAACTAATTGATTCCGTACAAACAAAACCAGTCTAATAACTTAAACTAATTAATCCTACCTGTAAACAAAGAAACAACATTCAAAGTCGTTATTCACCCTGTTGTTTCTTGACAACTATCGTTTAGTCTTAGGTTCTTAATTCTTCTTAATTCTTAACTTTGACTTCTTGCGACATGTTTGCTTCGTAGCTTACATCGTCTTTTCTCACACCACGTGTCCCTTGTGTAATTCGGTTGTCTGTTTCCATAGGAGGTCTGACTTACCGACTCGATTTAAGCGCTAGATTCAAATAGACTTAGGATACTTTCCTTACATATATATATTATTCCTATAAGTAAAGAATCTCGGCCTCCAGCAAGATTATCTAAAAATTTTTGTAGATCAGAGGTTTCTACAAAACTTGAATTAAAAATAACTTCTAAAAGGCTCAAATCATCTTCGTAGATCTTTTCTTTGATCAAATGATTTTTGCAGCATCGATTTCCAATAGGAATAAATACTCTTTTTTTAATATACGCTTGCTTGCGAGCTTCAAAAGGAATGACAGTTATGTTGTTCGTTGATCCGCAAACACCGCAATACTTATGCGTAGAAACAACTCTTCGCAATAATAATTCGATACGTTCGGATTGAATCTCTTCATTTCCACGATGTAAATTAAATTCATAATCAGGATCATCTGTACATTGGCATTCTTTTACCTAAAAACGTTGCCGATTTCTCGTATGTCGATAAGTTAACAACATAATTATAAGGAACAAAATAAGCTTCCCTTTTCTCACAACCATGTTAAATATTAGACATAAGGGGTATAGATGCAAAACCCGCCAAGTTCATTTTTGTCAAATTTGAGGTAGATACGGGAATTTGTTCTTTACAAGTACGTGCATTAGGTCGAACATAATTTAGGTGCAAATTCTACCTTAAACCGTTAATGATAATATAAGGTAGAAAATACGCTTGCCAATGCAAGGCACAATGGCCGTCTGCACCAATTTTTGACGTTTCCTGTGCTTGGCGGGTTTGGCATCTATACCCCTTATATATTTCTTCTTCCAAACACAATTGATCGAACTGTACTGACTCATGAACTGTGCGTGTATGGCGAATCATCCGGCGGCCTGCAGTCCACAGAACTGTACGTGTGTGGTCAATGACAATTCGGGACTGCAGATCAGAACTGTCAGTCCACGGACTGCAGTCCGCCTGTACGTGGATGGGCACCATAAGACTGAACATTTCTAGTCGGGTAGGAGGAATAGGGTGTATTCCACTGAAAAATGCACCCCCTTATTTCTTCCTTAAACCTCGGATTCGGGAAATAACTCGACCTTGTAGGTGCTGAGCAGGGAATAGTTTTCAATGTAATTTAAAATCAGGTTTCATCCTTTACCTCCTACATGAGGTAGGATGTTTAGGGCCAACTCAGGTTCAATTTTACGACTCGAGAATCGTACTTTGATAATTGAAGAGGCAGGTAGATGAAGGAGTTAGGTATGTAATATTTTTAGAAAAAATGAGATCACTCAGTGGATTAAAGTGTTATGTCCGAATGTAACTTATGGTAAATCTTGGATAGCTCTAATTCCATTCAAAACCCAGATATTACATAGAGTATGTTTAGTATGCCGTATGTTACTGAAGGGAAGATGGCCTACAAACTCAAATATCTCGAAACCAACTTTTTGTTACATAACCCCTTCATCTACTTGCCTTTTCAATTGTTTTTGAGATTATTGTATTCACTATTTTAGTAAAGTTTGAAATGCCAAGTCTTATTAAAATGAAAAATATGACTCGAAATTTAACTCGATTAGCACGATATCTACAATAATAATCGGGAAATTTTATATCACGGGAAAGTGAAAGAGTCAGAAAAAAAATCGTTATTTTATATTGCAGATTTTATTTCTTTTGAAAAATCGAGAAAATTTGAAAAAATACCTTATAGAAAAATCTGCACCATTGGATATTTTTGACAAAATCAAAATCTATAAAACCGATTGTACGATCAACCTTCTATCTCTAGTATTTTTCTCATACCGATTCCAAAAACCGCAGGCTAATGAACGTTATTATCAAATTATCAGTATCTTGAAATTTCTTTGAGATTTTGTCAATAAATCTGCGAGATTTTTAGAATTAATGTGAAAAATTATATCCGATAAGGTGACCGGTTGATCGCTCGCTCGACTAACCTTTTTGTATATATTTTTCTCGTGTCGATTTCGAGAATAATAATCATTATGTGATTGTATACATACTAAATAATTTTTCACTCCCCATTAAATCATCCAAGAAGATAATTATTCCATTCAATGATTTTTCAAAGCAACGTACTTATCTGTACACCTTTGTGCAAATTAATGAAATCAAAACAATTCTGTTTCATACTGTTCTAATTTAAATGAAATTAACTTGATCATTTATTATTAGTATGATCACGTTTCACCTTAATCAACGGTAGTGTCTCGCGGCATGTTCATTCAACTCGTCAGAACGACGCCGCCAGCGCTGTCGCCGCGAGCACCCGTGTATCTTTACAGGAAAAATATCTGCCCCCTTCACCCCTCAATTTTAACATCGAATTTTCTCAATAAATATACGGTTATAACCAAAACTATGCTTAGTTACGCCATATAAATCGACTATTCTCTATCGATAGAGACCAGAGTAAATGCTGTAAATTACCCAGGTAGCACACTGACGTTAGAATAACGTCTCAGACGTCATTTTTTGGTCAGTATAGGGTTTCAGACGTCAGTTGTCGTAATATTAACGTCACAGGGACGTCATATTTACGACGTACCTTGGACGTCAAAATTCAACGTCTTTTTGACGGAACTTTTCCGTCATTTTTAATGACGAACAAGACTTAGAAAATTTTCCGTCTCCTGCATATATAGGCTTGAAAATTTATTTGCGAATAAATGGACAAAAATTGTAATTTATTCAAATATTAAATCAATAAATTATTTCATTTAGTCTCCAGAGTATGATGAGCAAGTTATAAACTATACTATTTATTAAAAAGCACAGATTATTAAAGTAAATGAAAGACAATCAATTAATGTAGGATGATTAAACATTCACATAATTATTTATTTATTTATTTTTATTTATTTATTATTTATTTCTTGCATAGACGAAAATTGATATTAGTATCAATTTGCGTCTATGCAAGAATATTTATCAAAAGATACAATCATAAATTTAGAAAAATGTTGAGAAAAGAATAATACAATTATAAAATCTTATTTATTCAAGCTCTTTCTTATTGAAAAGTAATATACATTTATTCATCAAACTTCATATGAACACTAATACATAGTTATAATATTCTTAACCACAGAAGCGTGCAGCAGATGAGGACTCGAGGACACCGACCGATCAACGAAGTTAAGCAGCGAAAAGTGCGGACACTTTAGTAGGATGGGTGACCGCTCACGATGAAGATATACACTCGGCGTCTCGGATTCTGTCGCTGGTGACTTTTTTTAAATGTTATTTTTAAACGTACTAACCAATGATTAGTCAATTCTCATGCTTTTATTAACGAGAGTAGACACTACCGTAGCTAATGACGGCATGAGAATTAATTGTTCATTGGTTAGTACGTTTAAAAATAACATTTAAAAAAAGTCACCAGCGACATAATCCGAGACGCCGGGTGTACGTCAGACCTAACCTTTTAGGACCGTCATTTTTTACGTCATCACAACGTACGGTAGAACGTCATTATGACGTGATTTGTCTGACGTCGTGTGGATGTGCAATTAAGCCGTCTTTGCGACGTTAAAATGACGTCATATTTTTCGTCATCTGACGTCAGAACTGACCTTCAAAAAACGTCATTTCGACGTTAGTGTGCTACCTGGGTACATATTAACAGAGATTTTTCTTTAGCAACGCGAAGCCACGCCCCTCGCGCCTCGAAAGTCGAGAATCCGATTTCTCGGGCGATATATATATGTCAAAATCTCACTAAAATTCCGCCTGTCTTCGGCGATATTCGGCCATGGTCGGAAATGTGTACACAGATGCGGCCACACGCATACGCCATCAAATGTATGTGAGAGTGTGTGAGAGAATATATTCCTTGAATGTTTAGTTGTTTTTCAAAATTAATAAAATATTTCCATTCGCGAAACGATTTCCCTCGCATTTTTTCGATCCTCGGACGCGCTTGTTAATAAAAAGTAAAAATTCAGTGTAATCGGAGTAGTGAATCTCAATAGTGGTGAATGTGACAGACGCTCCGTATAGTTTAATAATCGTTTGTATTTTTTATCGCTTATTGATATCATTTTTGTTTGTTTGTTGGAATCTCATTTTTTAGGCAGGTAAGGATCGCCTTTCTCTCTCGACCCACCATTTTACATTTGGGAAATGTTTTCTTGTGGGGGTTTTCTTTTACTTAATGTGATTTTGTATAATACTTTGGTGTCACGGCCGAAAATCCGGCCATATTCGACAAATTACCTGATGCACTTTCTTTGTCAGAATATAAAGGAAAATGCGTGATTGTGCGATCGGTCAAAATTTTCAGTAAGTGACAGCGCATACTTTCTGTACAGTAGAATAATGTTTCAGGTTTCTTGCCTAAAATTAATGACACAGCGAACGCAATAGCAAATAAACCACAGTCAGTATTATTTTCTTTTCTTTGAACCTTCGGAAATCGTATGATATCAAGATTGAAATCAGGATATAATCGTTGGAGAAAAATTTTCTGATGTTCATCGATGTTGCTATTATTCAACGAATCATAAATTAATAATTGATCTTGGCGGCAATCGTAGTAACTGCATACCCAGTGATTTAGTGAAGGCAAAATTTGTATATGATCAGTTTGCGAAGGCACCGGAAAAATTTTAGCAGGTTTTTGGATGTAAATGGTGTCGTAAGGCATGTATTGAGTACTATTCTGGACAATAGAAGTAAAAACACTCATGTGTTTGTCATTAAGACATTCACCGTTCTCAATTTTCTGTATTTCTTCTCGTTGAAGAAGTAGAAGATCCAATTGTGGTAATTTTTGCCACGTTACTACTCTTTTAGTGACCCTTCTCACCACTTGTTGCGAAGCATGCGAATATTCAGATAAAATGTCATTCTGAGAATTTGGTATTGATTGTTGCTCTTCACCAGTTTCTACGGGATCGCTGAGGTGTATGCGATAAAAAGAAGAATGATCAACGTCCATCGTACCAATCAATAGCTCCCTTTATTTTTTAGACTTATCATTGACATCGACACAGATACGAAAATCTAGCCAGCGTAACATCTATAGATTATTTTGAAGTTACGAAACTGAAAGAACCATTATGAACAGCAACGATATGTGTAGCATTGTCGAGCGTCTTGATCTTGATATTCCATCGATTTCCAGGACTTACCAACACAAAATTAGTATCCTTCGCATCCCTTACAGTAACTATATCGCGTGTTCTTCCTCTATCAGCGTCTGTTTTTCATCATCGTCAAAATTCATGTACCATTTAATTATTTAGCCAGTCGAGTCTTTCCAGCTCTGTTTTGAATTAGGATGAATCGTATCTGTCAAACAGAATCTCATTTTTTAGGCTTATCATTGACATCGACACAGATACAAAAATATAAGCCAGTGTAACGTCTATAGATTATTTTGAAGTTACTAAATTGAACGAATCGTTACGAACAGCAACGATACGCGTATCATTGTCGAGCGTCTTGGTCTTGATATTCCATCGAGTTCCAGGACTTACTTCCACAAAATTAGTACGAGTATGTTTCGCATCCCTTACAATAATTATATATACCGCGTGTACTTCTATCAGCTTCTGTTTTTCATCATCGTCAAAGTTCATGTACCATTTAACCATTTAGCCACTCGAGTCTTTCCATCTCTGTTTTGAATTAGAATGAATCGTATCTGTCAAACGGAATTTGCGGTTGCAAATTTCTCCTTTCGTTTCCAGATTATCGTTTATTATTCACATACACATGCCATTATTTTGTCGGATCGTTACGGTTGACAGATGATACCTAGATAATCAATGCTTCGAGAGGCACTGTTTTACCAGCATAGCAGACGGAATAGCGATCTCGCATCAAGCTTGTGGGGGCTATGCCACATAAGGAGAGCAAATCGATGGATCGTGAAATAAACTGCGTTTATTGAACATAGGAGCACAAAGAGCACAAAGAGCATACACGTGATCGCGTCGCGAGAGAGACTCCTGCCGACTGTGTAGTCTCGTGACTACACCTCTTCTCCGTGTGGAGCGCTGGCGGTGTGTGTCGGGTCCCCACACCACCCCCCACCCCCCTAAGTGGAGAGTTGGTGGCTGGAACTCTCCGTTGCTGCTTCATGGTTGAACGTAACCTTCCTCTTGCCTGGGTACGTTCGTGGCGCCTGATCGGGCGCTGCTGGCTGTTGGCTGGTTGTAGGTTGATTTTCGACGGCATCATCAGTAGCAATGTGAGCTGGCTTCAACCGTTCAACGCTGACGTTGCTGTCTTTTCCGTTTACTCAGATGGTAAAGACCCGGTCATCGATTCGCTTGATGACTTCGTGGGGTCCTGAATACGGCTGTTCGAGAGGTCGTTTGACGTGATCGAGCCTCAGGAAGACATGAGTACAGGTGTATAGGTCCCTGTAGCAGAAGGTTTTCTGCTTACAGTGGTGCGCAGCTGGTACCGGCTTGACGTTTCTAATATGTTGTCTAAAGTCCTCTAGGAAGAAGTGTGGGTCCTCTGGAGGGTCTTCGTTCGTGAAGAATTCTCCAGGGATCCTTAGTGTTGTACCATAGAGGTATTCGGCCGGTGATGCTCGCAGCTCTTCCTTGTAGCACGTCCTCAATCCTAACAGAACTGTTGACAGAACCTGTGTCCATTTCTCCGTAGCGTGGCATTTTATTGCTGTTTTTAACGTGCGGTGCCAGCGTTCGATCATGCCGTTCGCAGGAGGGTGAAAAGCGGTGGTTCTGATTCGCTTTCCGCCGACTAGTTTTGACAGCGCCGTAAACAGCGCGCTTTCAAACTGCGTTCCCTGATCGGTAGTAACAATTTTTGGCGTGCCGAATCGGGCAATCCAATGAGTGAAGAAGGCGTTCGCTACAGTTTGTGCTGTGATGTCCCGGATTGGGATGGCTTCGGGCCACCTGGTGAAACGATCGACCATGGTGAGTGCGTATTTGAATCCCTGTGACTCTGGCATTGGTCCTACCAGGTCGATGTGGACATGGTCAAAACGTTGGTCGGGTTCCGTGAATTTCGCTCGCTGCACATGGACGTGGCGACCAATCTTCGATCGTTGGCAAGCGATGCAGTTCCTGGCCCAGAGCGTTATATCTTTGTTCATCGATGGCCAGACGTACCGCTGGGCGATGATCTTCCCAGTAGCACGTCCGCTCGGATGTGACAGATTGTGGAATGCTTCGAAGATTTTACGGCGAAGCTGTTGAGGCACGAAAGGGCGTATATCCGTCGTAGAGACGTCGCAGTAAATGGCCTGGTGGTCTGGACCGTGTGTGAGTTTTTGCAACCGCAGGGATGAGTTTGTGTCATTGATGAGATCTCTGAGCTCGGGATCCTGTGACTGGGTTTGCGCCAGTTCGTTGAAATCGATGGTTGTAGGCATTCTGAAGGCGTCGATGCGTGAAAACGCGTCGGCGACTTCATTCGAAGGGCCTTCGATGTAGCGGATGTCTGTCGTGAACTCGCTGATGAAGGAAAGTTGCCTCAGCTGCCGTGGTGATGCTTTGTCTGAGCGCTGCTGAAAGGCGTAAATGAGTGGTTTGTGATCTGTGAAAATCGCAAATTCTCTTCCTTCTACCCATTGTCTAGAGAATTTGATAGCTTCGTAGGTCGCTGTCAATTCACGATCATACGTGCTATAGTTGCGTTGCGCTGGTGAGAGTTTCTTCGAAAAGAATCCGAGAGGTTCCCAGTCGTTGTTGTTGACGCTTTGTTCCAGAGCGGCGCCAATTGCGGAACTCGACGCGTCGGTGGTTAGACGGAGTTCGGCTGCCTGCACCGGATGAGCTATGATAGTAGCGTCGGCGAGCTGCTATTTGATGTTCTCGAAGGCTGCCTCTGATGCAGGTGTCCATGGAACGGGTCGCTTGTCGTTCTTCTTGGACTCCTTAAGCATGTCGTTCAATGGTGCTTGGACGGTGGCAGCGTTCCTGAGGTGTCGGCGATAAAAGTTGATAGCGCCGATGAAACGTCTGAGCTCTACAATTGTTTGAGGTTTTGGAAACCCTTGCAGCGCTTTGATGCGCTCTGTGAGCGGCTGTGAGCCTCTAACTGATACTTAGTAGCCCAGGAACTGCACGCTTTCTTTCCCCAGTACGCATTTTTCCGTGTTTAAGCATAGGCCGAATTTTACTAACCGCTGGAAGACGGTGTCGAGATGGCGTTCGTGTTCCTCTTCAGATGTCGAGGCGATCAGCAGGTCATCAATGTAGGCGAATACAAAATCCAAATCGCCAATGACTTCGTGAATGAATCTCTGGAAGGTTTGAGCTGCATTTCGGAGCCCGAATGGCATGCTTGTGAATTCAAACAAACCAAAGGGGGTAATCACTGCGGTCTTCTGGATGTCGTCTTCGGCTATCGGGATGTGGTAGAATGCTTTGCGCAGGTCCAGCGTGCTGAAGATCGTCTTACCTGCCAAATTGGTGGTGAAGTCCTGGAGAAGGGCCACTGGGTAGCGATCAGGGATCGTCTGCTTGTTAAGTCTCCTGAAATCGCCACACGGTCTCCAGTCCCCATTCTTCTTTTTTGCCATATGGAGTGGACTGGCCCATGGACTCGTAGAAGGCCTGGCTAAACCTAGTTCAATCATTGCTCTGAAATCCTCCTTAGCGGCCTTGAGTCGATCGGGTCTAAGTGGCCTGACTCGCTCAGTGCACGGGGGTCCAATAGTGTTGATGAAATGTTTGGTTGAATGAACAGCTGTCGCAGTGTTTGATGGGCTTCCGAGAAGTGTCGGATACTTCTTGAGAATCGTCCAATATTTGCTGTTCTGATCGTTGATTGCGGTGATGGAGTTGATGGGTGCTGGAGCCATCAAACCGGTGCTCGAAAGTCCAGTATCTCTGCTGGTGATTCGTCCATTCTTGAGATCGACGATTAGTCCGTGGTGGTGGATCAAGTCAGCGCCAATAATGGGATATGGCACATCGGCTTTACAAAAGATCCATCTGAGTGGGCGTCGTAAACCGATGTTGATCGTCAGCGTTTTTTCGCCGTACGTTTTAATTTTAGTGTTGTTGGCGGCATATAGAGTGAGTGTTCCTTGTCTTGCCTTATCCTTGAGCGTGGCCGGGATGACCGATACATCCGCGCCGGTGTCGACCAAAAACTTGTAGTTGGAATACGTGTCGAGGATGAAAAGTCGGCGAGGAGCGTCTTGGCCACCGCTAGTCGCCGAGTCTAGTGGCGGATACTCGCGTTTCCCTGGTTCTGGATAGGGGTAGGGTACGAGCAGGGTATTGTACACCTCGTTGCGTTGTCTCCAAAGCGCCTGTGATAAAAACAAACTTCCTCGCTCGCTTGCGGATTGCTAGCAAATGTGCGCATCGCACCGCTCTGTGAACGACCGCGTCTGCTGCGGGAGTAGCTGCGTGAACGACGCTGTTTTGCTGAACGGGCCACCTCGTCCAGTTTAGCGGCTAGGTCTTCCATTCTAACGCTTAGTTTTTCCTGATTAGTGCTAAGATTGCCTAGTTGGACACTGAGGGCGTCGACCTTCCGAGCAATGTCGTCGTTGTCCCTCGATGAAATTGGCATCACTTGGTTAACCTCCCTCGTGGGTGTCGGCATTGCTTGGTTACTGTTTCTCGTTGCTATTGGCATTACTTGGCTGTTGTCCGTGCTTACCGCTATGTCTGCGATGCGGTCAGCCAGGCGCGACAAGGCCTCTAATGCGAGGCCATCGGCAGCGGTGAGCGCCACTTGGATGTGAGCTGGCAAGCGGTCCATCCATAGCGTCTTAATTACGGCATTGTCTAACAGGTTACCTCCGAGGCGGTTGATTTCCGCTAATAGTTCTGAGGGGCGCTTACAGCCGAGCTCGAGCCCCGAGACGAGCGTCCTTATGCGCTTCTCTTGTGAAAGCGAGTAATGATCGAGTAAAGCCTCCTTGATTTGGCGATATTTATTGTGGGCCGGAGGGTTTGTAACGAGGTGTTCCACGACCAATAAGACGTCTTGACTGAGTCGATTTATTACTGCGTGGTACTTAGAGCTGCCTGATAAAGTGCGCCGAGCAACGAATTGAGACTCGATGGCGGTGAACCATAGACCAAACTTCTTGTCCCAGAATGGTGGTAGTTCTCCCCTTTCCGTCGCGTATACATCGTCCTCTTAGTGTGCGACCGGCTCCTGGTTCCGTGGTTCGCCGGCTTCCTGACGAAGTAGTGCATCGGCGTTCTCGGCATCTCGTGGGGGAGTCGGCGAACGGTTTACCGGCATGGAGTATTGGCGTTCCATTGTTCGTACGGACTACGGGCGCACGCGTTCACTTTTACTGGCTTCTTTCTCCAAATCACGTCGGGGTCACCAATCTTATGTGGGGGCTATGCCACATAAGGAGAGCAAATCGATGGATCGTGAAATAAACTGCGTTTATTGAACATAGGAGCACAAAGAGCACAAAGAGCATACACGTGATCGCGTCGCGAGAGAGACTCCTGCCGACTGTGTAGTCTCGTGACTACACCTCTTCTCCGCGTGGAGCGCTGGCGGTGTGTGTCGGGTCCCCACAAGCTATCGGAGAAAACGCCATCTGTGTGAAACTCATGACACTAAAAAACACGGGATTCGGAACGGGTTTTATAATTGTTAAATACGGAGAGTGTTTTCAAGTACGATAATAAACATTAACAAGCATCTTTAACGCGTGTCTTGGCAATATTTATATACATATGTGTACCCCAGGATAAAAGTGTATTAAGTTCAATTTTTACAAATTGGACTTAATACACTTTTATCCTGGGGTACAGATATGACATAAGAAGAGCATTTTTTATAGCGCCCGCTGTTGTCTATAACCATTGTCAGCTGGAAAAACGGTAGTGAAATATCGTATAGGTTAAATTTCCGTTCTTTACTGTAAATAAGGCTCTACTGTTCGCCATGGCTATCGCTCTTTCTCTCTCGACCAGGCGAACTAGCGTTCGCCTTAATTTCAGCGATGCATGCAAAAGGATTTTTTGAAACTATTCCAACGTCTCGAGTTAATATTATGTAACAACATATACAGGGTGTTCGAAAAAAACACCGACACAGAAATAGGGGTGATAGGTTACGTCATTACAAGTATTTTGATATAAGGGACCTATACCCGCAAGCGCCCCCCCTTCTGGAGATATCAACTTTTCAAGTTTATAACGACCGAGGTTGATCAAAGTAGAATAATAAGAAACGTATCAAGATGGTAACGAATATTTAATTTTACGAAATACAAAAACAATGTACTACAGCAAATGCTCAAAATGACGGCCACCCATGTCCATGCAACATCGGAAACGATTCTGGATAGATGTGCCACTGCGCAAACTGCTTGCGGAAAGGATAACCGCTTAGCTCAAGTCCTTGTACTTTTCGAAGATGATGCGGATACAAGGAGTTTTCATTTGTTTTTCAATTGTACAAGTAGACAAAAAACTCAGTATTATTCTACTTTGATCAACCTCGGTCGTTATAAACTTGAAAAGTTGATATCTCCAGAAGGGGGCGCGCTTGCGGGTATAGGTCCCTTATATCAAAATACTTGTAATATGACGTAACCTATCACCCCTATTTCTGCGTCGGTGTTTTTTCCGAACACCCTGTATACTGTCATAAGTGGTACCTTTACATGTGATTAAACAATTCGTCATGGTTATTGGAAGAGTATATTTAGAGTTAAAGGTAAAATGTCTACATGGATTTCTGTAGACGACCAAAATATAAGAAAAATCCGATGGCCTGTAAATTCGAAAGCGGTATGTTTCATTTCTCCATACTACTAAGGCAAAGTGAAAAATATAAGGGCTCTCTAGTCTATAAATCCCTTTGAAAATATAACGAGAATAAATCAAGAGTAACGTGACTATAATTAATTGGCTCGTAGTATAATACGAAAGAGGAAATGGAGATGGTGAAAACAAGCCATACCCAAGTAGCAAAAGATATCTGTCAGACATATACAAGATGTCTATATGTCTAGAAAATGACATCTATATGTGGTATAAACATGGTTGAAATCTAGATATAGACAGCGCATAGATGTCTGACAGATATCCTAAGTTGACAAGAATCGATATTCTGTGGTAAATATAATAATTTCATAAAATATAACATTAATAATATTTTTAAAAATGAATTACAAGGATCTAGAGGGTTTTCTCGTTCTCTATTTTTATTAAAGGCCGAGAAGACTAATATAGAGCTTTATAATTAAGTTTATTTAATAGTATTAACTTTTAATTTTAAACAATCATTATATTTACTATAGAATATATATTCTTGTCAACTTAGGATATCTGTCAGACATCTACGCGCTGTCTATATCTAGATTTCAATCACACTTATACCAAATATAGATGTCATTAATTAGACATACATATAGACATCTTGTGGATGTCTGATAAATATCTTTTGCTACTTGGGTAAAGCTATGTACCAAAGGGAGCAAAGGTAAGTTAGCGCCGGACTATAAACAATCTTAATGAATTATATCTCAAAAAATTGCTCGCAATTTGCTCATCAAGAATATAAAATTGCTCTAGCGGGAGCAATTATGAAAGAAAAGTTATTAAACAATTTCGTAGCAAACACTAATTTGATGATTTCTAAGTTATCCAAGTACGAACGGAATCTTTTTTGGCTCAAAAAATTACTCGTAATTTGCTCATCAGGAATATAAAATTGCTCTAGCGGGAGCAATTATGAGAAAAAAGTTATTAAACAATTTCGTAACAAACACTCATTTAACGATTTCTAAGTTACCCAAGTACGGACGGTATCTTTTCTGGGCTCAAAAAATTGCTCGCAATTTGCTCATCACTGCCCCATCTTTTTATTTGCGTTTTATTAACGTTTTTTGCATTAAAAATAATAATTAAATTTTCGACGTTTCGAAGGCCTGGAAAAACGACAGCAGGCGCCGCTAGTTTTGAAACATGAAACTAACACCAGTAAAAACGGTTCTAAATCCAAATCTGAAATAACAGTTCCTACGAAGGACAGTTCCGCTGAAAATGGTAATAAAATCTGAGATATCAGCCAAGTTAGCGTTGTAAATGTTCTTTTCACTTTTACATTATTACCACATATAAAGAGATTCTTACTTGTTAGAGTAGAACATATTTATAAGTCTACTAGCAGCCCGTCCCGGCTTCGCACGGGTAGATTGTGGATTGATTTTGGTCGTCATTTAATGAATTTTTAGCAGATATCTGTACTCATAGGTAGGGAGCCATGCTACGCTAAAAAAACACATGTATTTAATTTAAATTGGAAAGTATATTTCTTTTATTAATTTATCTTAAGGCCAGCGGATAGACAATGTTTTTTATTTTTTTATTTTGAGTAAAAACGTGTAAATTTTTCGGTATGCCAACTCTGGAGCAAGCCACATACAATTGGCCGTGTGAAAAACATGAATTTTCCAAATTTAAGCCAGTAATAGTCAACCATTGACCTTGTGCTTTGTTGATGGTAATAGCAAAAGCAAGACGCAAAGGGAACTGGAGCCGCTTGAATTCGAATGTTAAATCGTTGGAAATCATAGGTATGCGTGAATGAGGACGTCTTCGCCTTTGAATTTGCCAGTGATGATTGTTAACTCGATTAAATTTGGTTGGCACTGAGGGATTTTTCGTGTAACTGATTTGGAATATTATGACAGATGTAAGAGATTCCAAATGAAGGTCATGGTCAAGGTCAAATACAATATCACCATTGTACAGCCACTAAAAAATCCTAAATCCTACTATCAAAAAGAATTTGTATAGGGCCCATAGCTTTCATGGTACGAAGCCGAACTGTGCTTGACCTCAATTTGACCTCCGCTGACCATAAAGGTCACATGGAAATAATGGTCAAGGACATATTTGAACGTGAAATTTCCCGCTCTTTTCATTTCCGGTATATAAAATAGAGGTTCGGATTTTAAAAAATCAATTTTACCTAGAAGATCATTGTCAATGTCAAATCCAGTATGACCATTGGGTAGCCAGGGAAAAATCCTAAAAGTTTTATATATTAAACGTTATTCTCTAAAACGATTTTCCGCTGAGATAATCAGCTGTGCCTGGACTTTTTGAACACCCTGTATAAGATTTACTAACTCAGAAACCTTGGCGAGCATGCGTCCAACCATTCCCCAAAGTTTAATCGCAATCGGATGAACGGTTTAGGAAGGCATAATAATCATCCGTACCGGTATTTTTCGAACACCCTGTATACGATTTACTAACTCAGACCTTCGCGGGCATGCGTCCAACCATTCCCCAAAGTTTCATCGCAATCGGATGAACGGTTTAGGAAGGCATAATAATCACCAGTACCGGTACTTTTTGAACACCCTATATAAGATTTACTAACTCAGAAACCTTCGCGGGCATGCGTCCAACCATTCCCCAAAATTTCATCGCAATCGGATGAACGGTTTAGGAAGGCATTTGATATTACCTTAAAGGTCACGGTCAAGGGCAAATCCAATACGACCACTGGGTAGCCAAGGGAAAATCCTTAAAGTTTTGTATTAAACATTTTTCTCTAAAATGTTTTCCCGTTGAGATAATCGGCCGTACCGGGACTTTTTGAACACCCTGTATAAGATTTACTAACAAAGAAACCATCGCGGGCATGCGTCCAACCATTTCCCAAAATTTCATCGTAATCGGATGAACGGTTTAGGAAGGCATAAGAGACATACAGACAGACAGACAAACATTCATTTTTATATATATAGATAGATTATCTTGTTAAATGTGCTTCGTAAAAAGTCCTTATTTTATTATGATTAAAAAAACAGTATATAGCAAAAAAGATATTGCATGTAACGATAACACAAGGCAATTGAGGAGCTCGCATTTTTCCTTTTCCATCGTCAAAGCTCTCTCGAGCATCCGATGTGATTTGAAACAAGTATAAACAAGTAAGACTTTCTTTATATGTGGTAATATTCTAAAAGTGAAAAGAACATTTACAACGCTAACTTGGCTGATATCTCAGATTTTATTACCATTTTCAGCGGAACTGTCCTTCTTAGGAACTGTTATTTCAGATTTGGATTGAGAACCGTTTTTACTGGTGTTAGTTTCATGTTTCAAAACTAGCGGCGCTACTGTCGTTTTCCCAGGCCTTCGAAACGTCGAAAATTGAATTATTATTTTTAATGCAAAAAACGTTAATAAAACGCAAATAAAAAGGTGGGGCAGTGATGAGCAAATTGCGAGCAATTTTTTGAGCTCAGAAAAGATCCCAACGGTACTGTTTGTTACGAAATTGTTTAATAACTTTTTTTTCATAATTGCTCCCGCTAGAGCAATTTCATATTCTTGATGAGCAAATTGCGAGCAATTTTTTGAGCCCAGAAAAGATCCAGTTCGTACTCGGATGACTTAGAAATCGTCAAATTAGTGTTTGTTACGAAATTGTTTAACAACTTTTTTTCATAATTGCTACCGCTGGAGCAATTTTATATTATTGATGAGCAAATTGCGAGCAATTTTTTGAGACCAAAAAAGATCCCGTTCGTACTTGGATAACTTAGAAATCATCAAATTAGTGTTTGTTACGAAATTGTTTAATAACTTTTTTTTCATAATTGCTCCCACTAGAGCAATTTTATATTCTTTATGAGCAAATTGCGAGCAATTTTTGAGATATAATTCATTAAGATTGTTTACCGTATGTCCCACTCTGTACGGGCCAGTTTGAAGTTACCTTCGGGGAGGCTTGGTCGGTACTTGAGTCATTTAATACCGGTAGAAGTCGAGTCAGTAGTTAGAGTTGGTGTCAATTCGGGTGATCGAAGCATCTAACTTCGAAATTATGAATTTTTGAATAATGGAAATTACTCACCATTATTCACAAATTCATAATTTCGAGGTTAGACGCTTCGATCTCCCGAATTGACACCAACTCTAACTACCGACTCGACTTCTACCGGTATTAAATGTTTCGATTACCGACCAAGGCTCCCTGAAGGTAACTTTCAAACTGGCCCGTACAGAGTGGGACATACGGTACCGTATGTATCATGCCAAATTAAACAAGCAGATATACCGACACTGCCGAAACTTTACCGACGGTCAAGAATTTTATAGTTAGAGTTGGCTTGAGAAGAGTGCGCTGTGTGTGCTGCGTGAGAGTGAAAAGTGTCAAACGTCTGATTTCCCGATAGCTGTCAATTCGGAAAATCGAAGTATTGAATAATAGACGAAACACTTCGATCTCTTGAATTAACAGCTATCGGGAAATCAGACGTTTGACACTTTTCGCTCTCACGCAGCACACACAGCGCACTCTTCTCAAGCCAACTCTAACTATAAAATTCTTGACCGTCGGTAAAGTTTCGGCAGTGTCGGTATATCTACTTGTTTAATTTGGCATGATACATACGGTACATTCGATATAGAAGTCGATAATATAGGGATTAATACATTCGATAGAAGTCGATAATATAGGGATTAATACATTCGACAGAAGTCGATAATATAGATTAATACATTCGATAGATCATTATTTACAAATTAACGATTTCGAGGTTAGATGCTTCTATCTCCCGAATTGACAGGTATCTTTACATGTGATGAAACAATTCGTCACAGTCATTGGAAGAGTATACTTAGAGTTAAAGGTAAAATGTCTACATGTGGATTTCTGTAGATGACCAAAATATAAGAAAAATCCGATGGCCTGTAAATTCGAAAGCGGTATGTTTTATTTCTCCAATATACAGCAAAGTGAAAAATGTAAGAGCTCTCTAGTTTATAAATCCCTTTCAAAATATCACGAGAATAATAATTAATTGGCTCGTAGTATAATATGACGAAAGAGGAAATGGAGATGGTGAAAACGGGCCATACCCAAGTAGTAGAAGATATCTGTCAGACATCTACAAGATGTCTATATTTGATATAAACATGGTCGAAATCTAGATATAGACAGTGCATAGATGTCTGACAGATACCTCGAAATCGTTAATTTATAAATAATGATTAATAATGTGTAGAAGTGATAAGAAATAATCATTCGGGTCTCTTCGATGAAGGAGGCAGCGATCGATAGTAGAGACTCGTCGTAGACAAGTTCTTCTATTAAAACTAAAAGGCGATTCGGTGTGCTGAACTACTACTGCGTTAATATGCCCGAGCTTGCGGTCTATTCTGCAATTAACATTAACATAATCGTGATTATGCTCAGGTGATGGGTGTTCCAAAAGAGGTAAATTGATACTAAACATCGGATGCTGTAAGCTGACTTGCTAGTGTATGCTTTGCAACTGGAACATCATCGCAGGAATAATTTGTCTATGATTAGTCACAATCATTGATCGTTGTCCCCTACGATCAATAATTCGTACAAGATAAATACTTTGAAAGAAGGAAAAGTTACTTAAAGCAGGAATAGTTAAAACGAAAAGCACATATTGCAATGAAAGTACTATGGGTGAAAGGCACTCGGTGATATATCCATATCAGTCTTATAGTGAGTGCAGTGTTCAGTTTATTTCTTATCCGTTTCCACACCTTTGAAACAGAGTGCGTTAGCGCTCCACAGGTACGGACCCGCCATCTACAGACCTGGACCGGCTCGGTAGGCTGACAACAATGCATGTGAGTAGATAAATGTAGCATGGAAGTAAAATCCGGGCTAAGTGCCAAAAAGTAAGTTTTGAGATAATCAAAGAAAACACTTAAAAACACAACCTATAAGCAGTTTTGTGATAAGAATTTTCAAAAAAGGTGTATTCTAATGTAATTAAACAATGAGAAAAATATATATGTAGTGTGTCAATTCTGAGTTCAAAATTAAATTTTTTAAAGCTCAAAATTTCTGAAATGGGTCAGGTGCATAATACTTGTGTTAACCCTTTGCGGTCGGCAGATTTCACCTTTGGGAGTATCAGTAGGTCGGAGTAAATTCAGCGTTTCGCAGTTACTTTTCCGTATATAGGATTAGTCAATAAATAAATAAATATTAAAACACAGAATTTTTTGAAACTGGTTTATAGTGTTTGATACCACTTATAATACGTGAAAATGCAAAACTGTTTATTTCTGTAATAATAAAATAATGTGTGTGGTGTATACAGTGATTAGCTTTTTACCGATCTCAATGACTACGTTTCCACCGCAGGTCTAAATCCGAGATTTAGTAATCCTCGTATTATTCAATCTCAAATATTTCACCGGCGGTGATACCTCTCGGATTAATAAGTCTAATCCTACCAAAGTGGCAGCATTAGACTTATTAATCCTATGATTAGTCACAATCATTGACCGCTTCCTCCTACGAAAAACAATTCATACAAGGTAAATACTTTGAAAGAAGTGAAAGTTATTTAAAGTAGTAAAATAGTTGAAACGAAAAGCGCATATTGCAATGAAAGTACCGTGAGTGATAGGCGCTCGGTGATAAGTTCGATATTGTCTGATCTCCATCGACTCATTTTCTTCGGGATACGACAGGAGTTACATTCTCTCTGTTTGCACCTTATGAAAGGGGACATACAAGAAGACCGTCAAAGACTTCATGAAAATCTTGTAACCTACTCGTCCTGTAGTAATACTATTCCTCCGACGGGAATACACGTACAAGTATACGTGCTAAACGGAGCACGCTGTTGGCACATTATTATTTATAAATTAACGATTTCTAGAGGTTAGATGCTTCGATCTCCCGAATTTACAGCTACTGGGAGATCAGACGTTTGACACTTTTCGCTCGGCTCGTAAGACTAATTCTAACTATGAATGACTAGAGGACCGACCCAACTACTTCCGGCCAAATGTCAGGGAAATTCAAAAGTTGGAGTATGCCATCGGACATACTGTACTTAGAGTTAAAGGTAAAATGTCTACATGAATTTCTGTAGACGACGAAAATATAAGAAAAATCCGATGGCCTGTAAAATCGAAAGCGGTATGTTTTATTTCTCCATACTACTAAGGCAAAGTTGACGTGCGTCATTTTTATAGGTATAAGTCCCTAGTATAGTTAGTCTTTAGAGAGCGCTTGATGCTCCCGGGCAGCGCGCAGTGGGCACTGGCCTGCCCGCTGGGGATTGGTGCGGCGGATCGTCGAGCACGTCACGTCGCGCCAATCAGGGGGACTGCCGCAAGTCGCCCCCACTCGACCGTTACCGACCAATAGGACCGATAACGGTCCCCTCCGCTAGGTATATAAGGACACGCGCGGAGTGCGAGGTCACTCGAGCGTCGAGGGAGACGCCTAGATACCTCCCTCAGTCCTTCTTAGGACTCTTCCAATAGACGACTCGATTCGCATTTGGGTTCCCTTTTCTTTCTCCCCTTTTCCTTCCGCGGCGTTTTCACGCCTTCCCCGACCGCGGCGCCTTCGCGCCTTCCACCGCTTCCTTCCGCGGCGTTTTCACGCCTTTCTCCGACCGCGGCGCCTTCGCGCCTTCCACCGCTTCCTTCCGCGGCGTTTTCACACCTTTCTCCGACCGCGGCGCCTTCGCGCCTTCCACCTTTTCCCTTCCGCGGCGTTTTCACGCCTTTCCTTCGTCTCCTTCCGCGGCGTTTTCACGCCTTCCCCGACCGCGGCGCCTTTGCGCCTTCCACCGCTTCCTTCCGCGGCGTTTCCACGCCTTCCCCGACCGCGGCGCCTTCGCGCTTTCCACCGCTTCCTTCCGTGGCGCCCTTGCGCCTTTCCCTCGACCGCGGTGCCCTCGCGCCTTTTCCCCGACCGCGGCGCCTTCGCGCCTTTCCTTCCGCGGCCCCTTTGCATCTTTCCCTTTTCCGTTCCCCGCACGCGTGTCAAAGTGAAAAATACATATAAGGGCTCTCTAGTCTATAAATCCGTTTGAAAATATAACGAGAATAAATCAAAAGTAACGTGATTATAATTAATTGGCTCGTAGTATAATACGAAAGAGGAAATGGGGATGGTGAAAACAAGCCATACCCAAGTAGCAAAAGATATCTGTCAGACATATACAAGATGTCTATATGTCTAGAAAATGACATCCATATGTGGTATAAACATGGTTGAAATCTAGATATAGACAGCGCATATAGATGTCTGACAGATATCCTAAGTTGACAAGAATCGATATTCTGTGGTAAATATAATAATTTCATAAAATATAACATTAATAATATTTTTTAAAAATGAATTACAAGGATCTAGAGGGTTTTCTCGTTCTCTATTTTTATTAAAGGCCGAGAAGACTAACATAGAGCTTTATAATTAAGTTTATTTAATAGTATTAACTTTTAATTTTAAACAATCATTATATTTACTATAGAATATCTATTCTTGTCAACTTAGGATATCTGTCAGACATCTTCGCGCTGTCTATATCTAAATTTCAACCACATTTATACCAAATATAGATGTCATTAATTAGACATACATATATACATCTTGTGGATGTCTGATAAATATCTTTTGCTATTTGGGTAAAGCTATGTAGGGCAGAAATCGATAATATACCCCGATAGCCAGGTGGCTCCACAGTGGTGGCACTGTGGGACCACGCGGTGACTTTGAGAAACATCACAGTGATGTCTTGGTGCGTGCCCACTGGGGTACCACTGTGGCATCACGCAGTGTACAAAGTGGATAAAGTAGGATATTGCAAAAGGATAAAGTAGGATTTTGCAAAAGGATAAAAAAAGTAGGATTTTGCATGCAGTAACTTTACCGAGGTTTTTCACTGTGTGCCCGTGCAGTGCCGCCGCCTAGTAGTGTCGCTTTTTTTTTTCACACCCTACCGGGATTTGAACCTGCGATCTTCAAGATACGAGATGCTTCGAAACTGGGAATGCTTGCATTCTACCAATTGAACCATCGACTCTACGAGCGCGATGTTGCTCCACTCCGGTCATAATATAGAAACCGGACATGACAGACAGGGAGGCTTCTCCACCTTTTGTATACATTTTGTGGAAAATCACGGAAATCCTAAGCGGATATGTGAGTTCAACTAATTGTTGAAACGTAAGTCTTTCTTTCAATTGCTATTTTTCAAATAGACACCATTTAGAAGTTACGGATAATCCCCTTCGCGCTGCTCTAACCTACAAACGTCCCGGAATGCAACTGTAAACATTCTTGACTCGTGTTTTACATTTTCAGTTTATTGGCGTAAATGATTGAAGTGGTCGCATTTTCTCGTATCCACCTGTATGAGGGGAGAGTGGGGCATTGTCGCCAGTGGGGCAAAGTCGCCACTAGCCTTTTTTTCAGCTACTATAAATTGTATGAACTCGATTTTTTTAGTGGAAGTGAGTCTTAGTGTCCCGACATTACCGACGGAGTTTAGTGAATTTTCAGGTTATGTTGCGTTGTTTATAGCGTGACGAGTGTTTTCAATGCTCAAAAGTAATTGTTGGCGTTCAAAGAGCTTTTTGTCTAGTGTTTATAATTCAGCGTGCAAAACACTCGAGGTAAGTTGTTTTCATTCAGAGAATGTTGCCGAACGCGACCACGGTACTGGTTGTCACATTTATTTCGTATTTCAATATGTTATTGATGTTTGTGTGGAAAAGTGGCGCGTGGGGCATTGTCGCCACTCTGCACGTGGGGCAAAGTCGCCACAAACGGTACCTAATATTAGAAAAGTGAAAGAAGTGAATTCATCATTTTTATTCGGATCAATGTTTCAGAATGTTATTAAATATTATTCCCATCGAATGGATAGTGCATGTACCTATAAATACATTGATACATGAATAAATAAATTGTGAGAATATCAATAATTTTCGGATCGTTGAATGTGAACAAAATTTTTACTCGTTGCTTTGTCTTGTTCGCAGTATCATATGGTACGCAATTATAAACGAAAAACAGTTCTAATTGATGACGAGAAAATTAAAGCAGCCGTTCACGCAGTTCGAATTGATGAAATGGCTGTCAAAACGGTCGCCGATAAATTTGAAGTTTCCAGAGGAACTTTGAGAAGCTGGCTGAAACGGACTACAGTAGAACAGACTGAGAAAAATGCAGTACCAACATTGGTCCGTGGAAAACAGAAGGTACGTTGTTATCTAATTTTCGGTATCTCACTTTTTGATTTTTCAATTTGCGAAGGAAACATTTTGTTAGGTTAGGTTAGGTAGGTAGGTTAATGTGGGTTATTATAGAAAAATAATCACAAAAATAATAATTTAAATTAATAGAATTAATAATTGTAAAATAAATTACCCAACAAAAGCGTACAAAAGTGTTTCAAAATTATAAGAGTTCCTTCTTACACAGGTTTTTACTTCGACAGCTGAGTCGATTTTGGTGGAGTACGTAGGGGAGAGTGGGGCATATTATCGCCACTTTTTTTTGTATGTCTTTATTTGTCAAGAAAAAAATATATTTTTGTAATGTTCTACACATCGTTGGATTCAGAAAACATCTGGCTACGAAATCTATATAGTTGTTTGGACGTTTAGTAATTTATTTATTTATAAGAAGAGAAATTCTGAACTAACAGAAAATCAGGGAATCGTAAAATCGTGGGGCAAAGTCGCCACCCCCCTGGGGCAAAGTCGCCACTTGACTGAAATGTCAAAATAAGTAAAAAAAAATATCATTTTGAATATTTATTCCCACAAAAACAATATATCCAGAAGAAATTAAGTCTAGAGAGCCAGTTTTTTCGACAAAAATTCACATGTCATCTTCTGAGTCGGACAATATCTGATACTTGGCCTGCGATGTTTTTCTCGAGGTACGAGTATCGCATTTACCTGTGCTTGTCGATCGTCGCGTTTTTTTTCGGACGAGCTCTTGGTTTGGGCGTTATTTCCTGTTGTTTCCCTTTTTTAGCATTTTCTTGTTCCATTGTCAATTCGTGCATCATTTCGGGGTCTGTAAGTATCGCTGTTTTACGGCGTTTTCTTCCTTTGCGCGTTTCTTTTCTGGGTCCAGCTTTCGGAAGAGATCGTACAGAGTGCAATATTTGCCTCAAGTCTCCGCTTTCACTGTTACTAGTGACATGTAAGGGCGTTGGTTCAGCAAGTGTGTCTGTAGCTTCAGATGTCTTCGGAGATTCACAAGGAGAAGGGGCCAGAACCTGACTATTTTCAGACGTTGATGCAGGATTTTCGCGGTCGGTCACACTGCTCGGCAGAAACTCATGTTCTTGGAATATATCAGGATTATATGGAGCAATGCCCGTGCATTCGAAGCCAGAGACGATGTTTCGGTGTGTCACGGCCAAAGGCAACGCTTTATTGACGATCGCGGGGATGTCATAAATCGTCATGGGTTTTCCTGGATTAGAGGTCATCCAATAATCACATTGCGCATTAACAGCTGTTTTCAGCGGTCCGTAAACGGTGCGGTCCAACGGCTGCAATTTATGTGAGCAATGGGGCGGTAGAGACAACACAATAATACCGTTTTCCTTGCAAAAATCGAGCCCAGCAATACTCAAGTGGGACTCATGATTATCGAGAATAAGAAGAGCTGGAGCCTCAACAGACGCTCGAACATGAGATTGGAAGAATTTGAGGAAACTCAAGAAGTGTTCTGAGTTTATCCATCCGCTGTGATTTGCAACGCCGACACATCCTGGTGGTCCTCCATTAAGAAAATGGTTCTTATATTTTTTTCGGGGGAAAACGAAAAAAGGCGGCAAAGAACGTCCCCCAGCTGAAACTGCCATGGCCAAGGTCACAAGAGTACCTCGTTCGGCTGAAGTAACTCGACCAACTTGTTTCGAACCACGTCGAGCAATGACTTTTTGAGGCGATTGAACCGTTGTTATTCCAGTCTCGTCCATGTTCCATATATCGAACGACGACAGGGAATATTTATCAAGGACGTTTTTCAGTAGCTTGAAAAACCCACGAACATTTGTTTTGTTGAAATTTGTAGCGCGAGCCAGACTGGTTGCCTCTGGTTTCCTTAATGTCAAAGTGGGGTGTCGTTTTAGAAATCCGCGAAACCATTCGATTCCAGCCATTCGCGGAAGTTCCCATGTAAGGGGTACATCGCAGTCCAATTTTTTTCCAAATTCGTACGCCAAAATCCGCAATTGTTTGGTCGACAGACCATAGTACATGTCATTGCAGGTTTGTACCTATAGATAATCCTGACTTTTCTCTGTATCCGGAGGAAACATTGCAAAGGGCTTGGCTTAGAATATATCTTCGTACGTACAATGAAGCCACAGATGTATCCGAAGATACTGTTACTAAAATTTATACCAAGGTTTAAGTTTCCTCCTTTATCTCATTTCTTCCGGGGTTGCTGGGCGCTTATACAGAGTGAACATTCAAATATCGACTTCGATTTTCTGGAGTAAGTTTATTTAATTATTATCAGATTGTATATAATCAGGATATTTTCATTTTATAATATTCATATTTCATTTGATGATAATCGTTTTGATAATAGGTACGCTTCTTTCAGATTTAACGAACACTTCAAAATGAAGGACGAATGCCTGAACATGAAGTATAAAATTTACGCCAGGATGAAATCATTCCATACAATGAAGAATTTTAATAATTCCCAACGATGTATTCTATATGATACTATTTAATTTTACCAGCTTGTTAACTGGATTTCTGAAGGAAATTATCTCCTTTTATTCAGATTCATTATATGTAACAGCAGTTGAAAAAAATTGCAAATGAAAATACTATGATATAATAGCTTAAGTCGTACAGTATATTATATAAAGAGAATAGGATAATATACACATAATAGAACCATGTACATATTATATTACCAAATAAAAAAATGTTTTCTGTTATCCATCATGTTTTTCCCGCAATTTCTAAAAATTTCCTTTGACCTTTTTTAACGTTATCATCGGAATTAACATTTAAGTTTTTTCTCCGTACTAGCACTTAAACCTTTGCCAGTAAACGATATTTGTTAGAGCAAGAGTTTAGCATATTTTAAAATATCCTTCAATGCCTCCGAATAGAAATGAATCGGTGAATCCAAGAACAGTATAAGTCCAACAAATGACGTTTTGAGTTAAGGTAGGTAGCCAAAATGTTTAAAATTCTAAGCTCCATATATTGTCAAGAACCGATTCCTATCAGTCATAAGAAAATCCACATATTTAGCATCCCTCATTACAGTTTTCAAGAGCTTGAAATGATGGCCATTAACTCATTGTGAAGTTATTATGTTTTTTCATTTTTTCTCGAAACTATCTTTATGCATTTGTACTGTTCTTGGACTCACCGATTCAAATAGAGTGCATCTCGCGCCTTACTACGCATGTGCTAGAAAATCGTCCCAACTCAGAACTAGGGACTGAAATTACCGTTCGAGAACCAGTTCTGTTCGCGGTTGGAACGCTCGTTGGAATCGTTCCATAACTAGTTCTGTGTTTGTTGGAACGGCTGGGTCAGACTGCGCACACTCCGTCGAGTTAAGAACCAGTCCTCGTGTTACGAACCTAGTGACTGCTCTTGAAGGTTCTCATTAAATTTTGTAAAAAATAATTTGATATTTTTCTTTTTCAAAATAAATGTCAACATAACCACGTAACATAAACAAAGAATTTGTAAATAAAAGTAGTTTTAAAAGTGCAAGTGCAATAAACCAAATTCATAAGTGATGAATATCGATATCGAAGATATCTTGTCAGTTCTAGGAGAGTCAAAAATGCCGCTAGTGGAAGGAGAAGCGGTATTGAAAAAGCAGTTTGTATTTTCCTGCGGAATCAAAAAGAGAAACCAAAATGCAGTGAAAATCATCGCTTCTTGCGTACAATCGTCACATGGTACTATTTGCCGTACTGATTTATGTACAGAAGCGTTGCAAAAACATGTTTGCGTCTTCCTCTGGCCCAGCTGCACTTGCACGTTACTTCTTTATTGTTGTTTACTAGTAAGATGTTCACTTCAACTTCGTGAGGAGCACTTGTTACATGTGACGATTGTACGCAAGAAGCGACGATTTTCACTGTATTTTGGTTTCTCTTTTTGATTCAGCAGGAAAATACAAACTGCTTTTTCAATACCGCTTCTCCTTCCACTAGCGGCATTTTTGACTCCCCTAGAACTGACAAGATATCTTCGATATCGATATTCATCACTTATGAATTGGGTTTATTGCACTTGCACTCTTAAAACTACTACTAGGTATTTACAAATACTTTGTTTACGTTACATGGTTATCTTGACATTCGGTCCGCAACGACGGCCATCTTAGGAAGAACGAAACGCCACCATACAGCGGTGTCCGACGCGAATAAAAGTCCCGTACGGCGTCAGCGAATAGACCAATCAGGATCAAGTATTCCGTTCTGGCAAAAACTCGCACTCCGGATCCTCACTGTGGCATCAGAGTAACGTCACTCAGTGACGCCACCGCGTGACTTTTGGGTGAACGTCACGCTTGGCTATCGGGGTAAGGATTAATACATTCGACAGAAGTCGATAATATAGGGATTAATACATTCGATAGAAGTCGATAATATAGGGATTAATACATTCGATAGATCATTATATACAAATTAACGATTTCGAGGTTAGATGCTCCTATCTCCCGAATTGACAGGTATCTTTACATGTGATGAAACAATTCGTCACAGTCATTGGAAGAGTATACTTAGAGAGTTAAAGGTAAAATGTCTACATGGATTTCTGTAGACGACCAAAATATAAGAAAAATCCGATGGCCTGTAAATTCGAAAGCGGTATGTTTTATTTCTCCAAAATACTAAGGCAAAGTGAAAAATGTAAGGGCTCTCTAGTTTATAAATCCCTTTCAAAATATCACGAGAATAATAATTAATTGGCTCGTAGTATAATATGACGAAAGAGGAAATGGAGATGGTAAAAACGGGCCATACCCAAGTAGTAAAAGAGACTTTAATTTTGTGGTAATAAAAAGATATTCTTCTACATGTACGTATTCTCCTCATGAATAAATTCCAAAAAGTAGTAAAATCCCCCCACAAAAACAGATTCTCTGTAAAAAAAAAGGCGGCATGTTCATTCAGTGCCAACAAAAATTGATACGTAAAATATTCCCCAAAAAAGATTTGAAATCAATTAAGATCGCCATGTTCAAGAGTTATATATAAAAAGTAAAAGGCATCATTTGAAAGAAAAATTATTGTAAATCAAGTTACTAAAAAATTCGACTAAAAAAACTTATAATCAAATTTTAATACAAAAGAACTTGCCGCGTTTTTTTCCTTCAAAATAAAAAATTCAGACAGAATTATACTCGATGTTTATGCACTTATGATTTTCAATAAATTCATACACTTATATGATACCACCAGTATACCGAATGTCGCGCGGGAAACCGATCAGGCGACCTGAATCCCTCAGGGGGCCTTCTGAATTTCTCTGAATTTGACTTCGGCAGTGCAATTTATGAATCATTCTAGCACTGTCCAAGCACTGCCAATTATTCGGTATAGTGGACAAAATATGAAAACTTAAACGCGGCAAGTTCTTTTTTATTAAAATTTGTTTATAAGTTTTTTTAGTCGAATTTTTTAGTAACTTGATTTACAATAATTTTTCTTTCAAATGATGCCTTTTACTTTTTATATATAAATCTTGAACATGGCGATCTTAATTGATTTCAAATCTTTTTTGGGGAATATTTTACGTATCAATTTTTGTTGGCACTGAATGAACATGCCGCCTTTTTTTTACAGAGAATCTGTTTTTGTGGGGTACGGACTACGGATAGCGGATGCCGGATGCGGATAAATGGAAAATCGATCTACTAAAAACCTAAAATAGTAGGTTTAAAAATTCGACTCGGGAACCCAAGTCCTCCGTTGAGACTAAAAATGGTCTGTTATTGGCCATTTCACCCAACTTTAGGTTCAAAAGAGGGGCTTATAGGCTGAGTAGGTCAATGGTACAAGGAGAAGAAGAATTAGTAATTTTTACATTGATTTCACACTAAGAAAAAGAATTATTTGTAGCAAGTAAAGGCATCTATTTGGCAGTTAAGTGCGTTGATACAAATAATTAATATTTGTATGAAAGAATAAAATAATTGCTCCAATGAAATAGTTTCTTCTATCGAAAGAAATGATTTTATAGTGTATAATTGTTCGAATTAATACAATGGTTCTTCTAACCAAGTAGTCGTTATTATTTTGTCTCAATAGAATGATGTATTTAAAACGAAGTTACCGATTTCTTTGGAATTAATTTTGACAGACAAGTGAATATCTCATTGATTTAAGTACTTCACTTCATTTGGAGTCAAGAAACTGAATTTGATTGAAGTACTCGTGTATAAATTGCACTAGTACACGTTTCTCAAGTAAACCTTCTTTGAAAGTGAAGAAATAGTTTCTTGAGACAATTCCATATCTATTTCGTCAGAAAAATATTTAATCCCATGTGATTTAACGGTTGATGTGAATGAAATAAATCGTGTACTTATTTCAATGTCATTTTATTTGAAACAACAATTATTTGATTTCATGTCATATACAAAATAGTTTAATCGATCATCAAGTAATGTGTACACAGAGTACGCAGTAGATACTGGATGTTTTACAACATGCGTTATTTACTTAAAACAAGCGATTGCCAAGGCGGGCTGAGAAATCGGTTGTTTTGCTAGAAAACAATAATTGTTTCAATTAAAGAAATGTATAACTTAAGCGAAAGACGCAGTTTATTGTACTGTGGCGACCCGTCACGCTGTAGCGGCCTGACGCCAGATGGCGCCGACCCTCTCGGCCCTCGGCTCGCGGCTCCTGGCCCCCGGCTCTCGGCTCTCGGTAGTTCAACACGATGTGGTGCAGTTATTATACAAGAGGACCACAGAGCGTCTAAGGCAGGAGTCGGCCTAGCCTTACTAACGAGTCCATAGGCCGATTCCGGGACGAAAAGCTCCGCCACGAGATAGGGACATAAAGCGAGTGTTGTAGGCGTTGTATAGTCTAGCTCGTCCGTCAGACTGGCGAGAAGGAACTCAACCCTACACAATGTCTAGTAAACGTTATTTATTAAAGTAAAAAGTGGCTGAATGCTACAGCTCTAGGAACAATGAGGTATATAAGTCTTTGTCGTGAATTAACCTAAACTTACTCTAGCTTAATACTATATATTGCCATCGGCGGAGTGCCGATTACGCTTTGGTGTCAAAGTTGGTCGCTCGTGGCGTAAAAAACCACTCGACAGATTTGAATACAATTTTTTCAGATTGTTGTAGACATAAAAAACTCGTGCTTAATCGAAGGATTTCTTTTTCTGATGAAAACTACTATTTTTTATAAACAGTAAACGAGCGTTTCTTTCCTCGAAAAATTGAAAATCAACTTTCAGATGCTGCCATTTTGCTTCTGTTAAAAAAAAAGCAGAAGATTAACTATTAAACTAATGATTTTTCTTTGTCTTATTAATTTCAGATGATCCAGTTACAATCTATGATGGCCACCGCAAAACACGAATCGTCGGACGGGGTCCAACAAACATGGCGATAACTGCCGTTATATTAAATTTTTCTTTTTCAAATTTTCAACATATTATGTCTAAACTATGTATATTAAGGTAGTATTTCTAATTTCATAAAATGTATTTAATAATTGATTTTAAAAAATTCTTGAAAATACTCATTTTTCGGCGCCGTTGACTACCTCTAACCCCTTAAGGTTTCTCGAGCGTTATACTAAAAATAGTGAGAAATGCTTGAAAATGATTGCATTCGGTAGATTGAAGTAAAAAAAAATTCAGTTAAATTTGCAAGTCTTTTAGGAAGCTCGTTGCAAAGATATTTGAATAATAAAATAACATGTGTTCTTATGGGTTATAGCTAACAAACCGCGATATTTCTGACAAAAATAGTGAAAAAATTCTGAAATTTTTGAACAGCAAGTTTAATGAACTAAAATCATCCATACCAATTTTCACGTTCATTAGGAAGCCCGTTATTTTTTTATTAATTGTTCTTTATAAATTTAACCTTTGATAAGGCAATATGGCTACGTTGCATGACGTACAGATGCATGACCAGATGTTTTGGGCTCCATTTTTGAACTCACAGATACACACATACTACTGTACGTCAAACGTTGTCGCTACATCGCACGAAGAACATACTTTAGAGTGTTACTGTACTTCAGTAGACTAACTTCTAGCAGGAAAAAACTTTTTGCCACAGTACCAAACAAACAATGTATTACGGCAAGTAAATCGTTTCTCAGAGGAATGGTATATGCAATAATATTTATTGAACACTTGTCGAACGCAAGTACACGTAATATTACCGTCATTAAATATTTCTTTGCTTTAAATAAACGGATGATTGACACACCAATGTGTAAGTATTTTATGCAAAGTGCAAGATTCTAGATTCAAAGAAAGGTTGCATTTGCCGTAGAAACTGATTCATCCGTCTTATGAAATATTTTCTTGTGTCGAGTACCTGCGCCCTTCATTGAATGAAATATTTTTTCTCGTCTAATAAAGATGCTCTTCAGTTACTTCATCAGCCCTTTTCTGCAAATATTCCAATAATTCAAATAAAAGCATATTCACTTAATCCAAAGACTGTGTACTAGATTTCACTGCTTGTTTCATTGCTGCAAATAATTCATCAGTCGACTCAAATTCACATTTACTGGAAAGTAAATAAATATTTGTTACAGTGTAATTCAACCACCTACTAGGGACTGTACAAGTAATTCCGTTACTTCAAACAAATAAGATTTATTTGCTATAAGTAATTTTAAATCGAGACATACTGCGGAAAAAATTTAGAGAATTTCAAGACGAAACGATTGCTTTTTATCTCATTTTGTTACGATGAATAGTTCTCGAGATATCACATTTTGTACATAAATACGCGCCATAGCGCCCGCGCGCTCTTGTAATCAAATGCCTCTAACTTCACTAAAAATTGATATTTTTCGATGATTTTTGTTTTGTTTTAAAGGTAATGAAATATTGCAATCATCGGAAATAAAAACTCAGACACTTGCAAAGAAAAGTGGACAACAAAGTTGATTTTCTCGGCCCGTCTACTGTACTAGAAGGTGCGCAAGTGAACCGTTTACAATGAAGTGACGTCACGATACCAGTGCCGCTCATAACGCGGCGTTTCACCGGGGAGGCGTGGCCATGCTACTTTTAAAGTAAAGTTTTTGGGGTAGAAGTTTTTTTTATCAAGTTTTTACTATTGGTACTGTGTTTTAAATAACTTTAACTATTATGTCTGCTGTGTTTCATGCATAATATATGAAAATTCCCTATTGGCGTGAGCAAAATGCTCATAGCGCGCGTGACGCTGGTAATGTTAAAAGCGCTCGTCTGCCCCCGAGCGCCCGATGAAATTCAAGCTCGAAAGGGGCGCTTCCCGGAAATAGAAGGGCACTTTTAATTCGAACGGCCCATCTTAAATATGAACCATCGAATGTGGGACCTGACTCCGATGCGAAGTGTACTCGTAGCGAACCTTTCCGCTACAGGCCGACTGGTTTCGCCTCTTGCGCGATATCGAAAAGGAGGCGAAGTACGTTTCGGCGAGAACGAGCGTTCAAAGGACGTTCGATGCATGGCAGTTTTTGCGTATATGCACGTACGGCTCGTCGACGGTCCGCAAACGGTTACAATGAACATTTCGTCCCGTGACTACGTGCAAGTTTACCCGGGAATTGCGAGTAAAGATCAAAGAGGAGCGAACGTGTATAGGTGGGCGGTATGGCCGCGCGTGAAGCAGAGTCGCGACGAAGCCGCGCGGCGCTGCTCCTCGTTTTTGCCGGCGGTTGATGTTCGTCGGGAACGGCGACTTCGTCGTCTGATGAGGTGGGATCCTTTCTTTTTTCGAGGCCTCTTTCCTCTTGTTCCACGAGAACGGCGAAGGGGGTACTCGTGTTCAACCGAACAAGGAGATGGGTGATTAGGCACATATATCCCAAGGTTACTTTTAATTGGAGCATTAGTTTATGCACGGTTATTATAAACTGAGAAAAAAAACAAAACGTGTGGCCGCCACACGCGGAAGAAGTGAAACTTCGATACCAGTTTCTCTAAATTTGATTCCGATGGTATTAGTTTCAATTGGCTCTACGAAGAAGCATTGTAAAAGACTTGTATAGAGCCAATTGAAACTAATACCATCGGAATCAAATTCAGAGAAACTGGTATCGAAGTTTCACTTCTTCTGCGTGTGGCGGCCACATGTTTTGTTGTTTAAATATAATCGAAGAAGAATCATTTTATGTACCTATCAGTATACAGAATACTCGAGTCCAAATTTGTTCCGAGTAAAAGTAAATTTGCTGCATTTTTCATTAAAATACTCGAAAAATAATCATTTGATATATCGATATACAGAATACTCGAGTTGAAATTTTAATATTAGGTTGGGACCTTCGAAATTTACAAATACTAATATACTTTAAACCTAAATTTTAACTAAGTCCGAAAAACTAAAAATGCAACAAACGAAATACAAACAACTCACAAGTAACTCTGCGCCCTTTAGTCTGGCTTCTCATATCATCTTACGGATACGCCCAAAAAAGGGTCCTAAACGCTAGATTTATGGTGAGCCTAAACAGTCCTCTTATTGTTAGTGGAGGTGCGACACTGCGTCACGTCGCCTCATAATATGAACAATAGCTTTCATCGCCCGAAGAAACCCTCTCGAGCAACGCAAACCAGCTACCCTCTGCACAGTCTAAACAGCGATTGATTTTTGCGTAATTTATTCTTCAGTTTCAAGTTAATAACTATAATATGTGCGATCAAGAGTAGATCTCCTCGAGGTCGTAAATCCCGAAAGCACTATTGCGTGACACGACTAGTGACCGAAAACGTGGAGAGGTAGATTTAAACCATATCGGGGTTAGTTGAAATGATTTAACACTGCACTCACAATATTACTGGTGATTATATTGGATTCAAAGAGATACAGTAATATAATTTAATTTAATAGGGCTTTCCTACAAAATTTGTACACGGGGCGTCTCGACCACTTCTCCGCATGGCAGACCAACAAGTACCTTCACGCGATACCCTTTATACATAACTATTACATCCACGTCGACTGCAGCTGTTCCATCTCGCTGTTTACAAACCGTCGAATATCACTGGTCCAGACGTATGCATCCTCCCGCGCGCGAACACAGTCAGTGAATACTCGCTCTTGGATCGTTTCTAACTCGTACCTATTAGCTGGTAAAGACTGCCGTATGAATGCATCGTTACCTACCGCAATGCGCTCTAGCCCGTCCATCCTGGTACGTAATGTCCCGATCGACCAGTCGCCTAACCACGCGGGATCGTAAATGAAATGCCCCGTCCCAGCGAATACGCGTAGCGTGGAGGGTCACACGTTGCACCTACATTGTACTATTGGCCGATCGCGATAGTCTCTCTCGAGCCGGAAGACTACACCGGCAGACAGATATGCACGCCAATGTTGTGTCGTCCGTAGAGATGACGGGGTGTTAATGGCGCGCGAATGTGAAACGTTGTTGGTGCGGCATCCCGCGTGCGAACGTACATATGTCTGTACCTATACGGAGACGGCGGGGAGTACAAAGGGCTAGCGGTACTGGTATCGTCTGTCTCTTGATTACGTAAGAAAGTGTTTGGTGTACACGGAGAAAATTGAGTAGTAACGATTACTACGAGTATGCTAGATAAAAGCAGGTGACAGCTTCGACAATATCCCACATAGCACGGCAAATGAACAGTCATACTTCTACGTTTCTTCTACTGATATATCGATGGAATCAAGAGACACGGTAGTGTCTCGCGGCATGTTCATTCAAGTCGTCAGAACGACGCCGCCAGCGCTGTCGCCGCGAGCACCCGTGTATCTTTACAGGAAAAATGTCTGCCCCCCCTTCACCCCTCAATTTTAACATCAAATTTTCTCAATAAATATACGGTTATAACCAAAACTATGCTTAGTTACGCCATATAAATCGACTATTCTCTATCGATAGAGACCAGAGTAAATGTTGTAAGTTACATATTAACAGAGATTTTTCCTTAGCAACGCGAAGCCACGCCCCTCGCCCCTCAAAAGTCGAGAATCCGATTTCTCGGGCGATATATATATGTAAAAATGTCACAAAAATTCCGCCTGTCTTCGGCGGTATTCGGCCATGGTCGGAAATGTGTACACAGATGCGGCCACACGCATACGCCATCAAAAATGTATGTGAAAGTGTGTGAGAGAATATATTCCTTGAATGTTTTGTTGTTTTTCAAAATTAATAAAATATTTCCATTCGCGAAACGATTTCCCTCGCATTTTTTCGATCCTCGGACGCGCTTGTTAATAAAAAGTAAAAATTCAGTGTAATCGGAGTAGTGAATCTCAATAGTGGTGAATGTGACAGACGCTCTGACAGCTAGCTATTATCAAATCGTTTGGATTTTTTTTAAATAATCAAGATAGTGCACGGAAGCAGTGTCATTTTTCTCTGGTTGCTGGTGCAAGAAGAGCAGGAAAGGAGACATCTGTATCTCGGAAGAAGTGGCATCAGATAAGTTACTTCCTAACTGACTGTCTTAAACTCATTTTCATCCCTTATACAGAACAAATATCTTTGTGGTTATTCTATTTTTGATGTGTAAACATCTATGCTATGGCTCTACGGTGGGACCTTCCTGGGAAATCGAGCGTCAGACGTAAGCCGTGTACATGTGACTGCGTCAGTGTGTGTGTGGCGCTACTGCGCATACTATTCGCGCAAGCTGGATTATCTCAACGGGAAAACATTTTAGAGAAAAATGTTTAATACAAAACTTTAAGGATTTTCCCGTGGCTACCCAGTGGTCGTATTGTATTTGACCTTGACCGTGACCTTTAAGGTAATATCAAATGCCTTCCTAAACCGTTCATCCGATTGCGATGAAACTTTGGGGAATGGTTGGATGCATGCCCGCGAAGGTTTCTGAGTTAGTAAATCTTATACAGGGTGTTCAAAAAGTACCGGTACTGATGATTATTATGCCTTCCTAAACCGTTCATCCGATTGCGATGAAAAGTTGGGGAATGGTTGGACGCATGCCCGCGAAGGTTTCTGAGTTAGTAAATCTTATACAGGGTGTTCAAAAAGTACCTGTACGGATGATTATTATGCCTTCCTAAACCGTTCATCCGATTGCGACGAAAATTTGGGGAACAGTTGGACGCATATCCGAGAAGGTTTGAGTTAGTAAATCTTATACAGGGTGTTCAAAAAGTACCGGCACGGATGATTATTATGCCTTCCTAAACCGTTCATCCGATTGCGATGAAACTTTGGGGAATGGTTGGACGCATGCCCGCGAAGGTTTCTGAGTTAGTAAATCTTATAAAAGGTGTTCAAGAAGTACCGGTACTGATGATTATTATGCCTTCCTAAACCGTTCATCCGATTGCGATGAAAAGTTGGGAAATGGTTGGACGCATATCCGCGAAGGTTTCTGAGTTAGTAAATCTTATACAGGGTGTTCAAAAAGTCGAACTATACTTGACCTAAATTTGACCTCCGCTGACAATAAAGGTAACATGAAAAAAATGGTCAAGGACACATTTGAACGTGAAAAAAAATTAATTTGACCTTGATATAACCTTGAAGGTCATGGTCAAGGTTAAATCCAATATGACCATTGCGTAGCCCGGGAAAAATACTAAAAGTTTTGTATTAGGAATGTATTTAAACAATGGTGGACGGACAGAATCAATCCACAATCTACCCGTGCGAAGCCGGGACAGGCTGCTAGTAAGTTATAAATCTAATATAATAATAATAAATATTTTATTATAGAAAAAATTTAACTTCTTTATGTCGAACTACGACGTCATATTCCCCAATTAAACTCGGACCGTAGATAATTGTAAGATGTTTACACATCCTCCGTGAGTACAACGGCACTCACACCTTTTTTGTTTTCAGCGCCATACGAGAACGGGACGGATTGATGGAAATTTGATTTTTCTTCCCAGTCAAAAATCAACCTAGGTAGAAAAGAATTCTCTAGAATTGCGGTACAATGCCACGGTATGAATATCAGGTTCTACCGACATGACATGCTTCGACAAGGTCTGTATCAACTTTAGCAGTATATTGGGGGCACTGCACTAATCCTGTGGCACATTTTTCTATCTGGGAAAGCATATTATTATGGTAGTACAGCTGTACAGCGTTCCGATAATATACTGTCTTCCCGTACTGACAGTATACATGCATTTTTTTTACCTCCAATATGCCGGAATTAAAAATCTCTAGAACTCTGCGGTACAATGCCACGGTAGGAATATCAGGTTCTACCGACATGACATGCTTCGACAAGGTCTGTATCAACTTTAGCGGTATATTGGGGGCACTGCACTAATCCTGTGGCACATTTTTCTATCTGTGAAAGCATATTATTATGGTAGTACAGCTGTACAGCGTTCCGATAATATACCGTCTTCCCGTACTGACAGTATACATGCATTTTTTTTACCTCCAATATGCCGGAATTAAAAATCTCTAGAACTCTGCGGTACAATGCCACGGTAGGAATATCAGGTTCTACCGACATGACATGCTTCGACAAGGTCTGTATCAACTTTAGCGGTATACTGGGGGCACTGCACTGATCCTGTGGCACATTTTTCTATCTGGGAAAGCATGTTATTATGGTAGTACAGCTGTACAGCGTTCCGATAATATATAATTGGAACTTTTGATAATACGAAAGTGGGAATATATCGATAAAGAAAAGATAATAAAATAATTACTTCATTATTGTAATCCAATTCTATTGTATCTCCTACTTTTCTACCACGGCTTTCCCAGATAGAAAAATGTGCCACAGGATTAGTGCAGTGCCCCCAATATAATGCTAAAGTTGATACAGACCTTGTCGAAGCATGTCATGTCGGTAGAATTTGATATTCCTACCGTGGCATTGTACCGCAGAGTTCTAGAGATTTTTAATTCCGGCATATTAGAGGTTAGTATAATACGAAAAAGGAAATATATCGACAAAGAGAAAAAATAATAACAAAGTAGTTACTCCATTATTTTAATCCAATTCCATCGTATTCATTATTTTTCTGCCACGACTTTGATTGTTGATAGTGGATGGATCAACCAATAAATTTGATTTTTCTTCACTATCAGCAATTAAAGTCGTGGCAGAAAAATAAGTAATACAATGTTATTGGATTCCCGTGCACCTCACTTACAAAGCCCAATTGACGGGTGTGAGGGGGGGTTGAGCTTCCCCTGCCGGGCGCGTCCCTAGGTGGCGGATAAGGGGAATGACCAATCTGATCAACGCCCCAGTGGCGCGAAAGGATCGGTTAACGGGAGAGATAAGCACTTCCAATGGTGCATAAACCCACCAAAGGGAGAGTGAAGGCTCTCGTCGTGGACCAAAAGCTCCCCCCAAACATAAGGTGTGAGCTACCGTGCTGAGATGTTGTATGGCGCAGGGGGTAAGATGCGTTCCCAAACGGTGCCTCCCAGATACCGGGCGCCCTCTGGGAGTAAATAGCCAAGCCCTGGGTGAACGGACCTCTCCCCAGGTGATACCGCTTATGTCTGACACTCGTGGGACAAAAATGGACCTGAATAAAAAAAGAAACGAAACTACGGAACAACCATCTGGGGCGGAAACGAACCAGATGGGGGACGGAGAAACGGACGGAAGACACAGGGTCGTCAAGCAGAGGTTGAGTGGAGCTGCGAGGCGACGACTGAATAAACAGACGCAAGGGGGGGTAAGGACTGAACAAGTCCGCACAACCCCTGGGACGGCGACAGATGGGGCTTGAGACGGAAGTGGGAGGGGGACTAAGAGATTTAACCCCGAACACCATACGCCTAGCCCCAGCACGACACAGACTGAGAAAAAGACTCGGAATGAGACATACGCACAAAAGGCGACAAGAATGTTCAGGTGGGCCCTTGTACCAGAAGGGTACCCTGATAGACGACTGACGACGGACGAACTGACAGCGACCAAGAGGCTGCTTAAAGCCCAGATCCTGTCAATACCCGACGGCACAAAGATACCCATCTTCGAGGGGATGTGGGAAAGAGACGGTGCGGCCGTAATAGGGTGCACCGACGAAGAGACTGGGATAAGGCTGAAAAGCCTATTCCCAGAGAACAAGATAGGAAACCTCATCTTCAACGTGGTCTCGACCGAGGAGCTCCCTAAGCGACACAGGGTAGTAGTCCACGTTGAGGATGAGGAAATGACAGCCTCGGCGGCAGTACAGTTTCTGGCAAAACAGAATACGGGACTGGTCAAAGAGGACTGGATGATTGTCAAGGGCTGTGAAAGCAAGGGAGCTACTAGTGCCCACTTCGCTGCACTCGTCAATGATAAGGCGTTACGGGTCTTAGAAGCCTGTAACTTCAAACCTCACTGCGGGACTCAGAGAGCAACTGTGAAGTTGCTTGAGAAGAACCGCGGTGGGGATAAGGACAAAATTGAGAAAGACGGGTGAACCCAGATATGGCTCACTCGACACTCAATGTTGTACAAATTAACTTGCATCATAGCAAAAGCGCCTCGGCCATATTGGTCAAGGAGCTAGCGAAGATGCACACAGGCATAGCACTAATACAAGAACCGTGGGTGGTAAATGGTGCTATAAGAGGACTTGGAGAAAGCGGGAGCTTACTCTTCACGAACTCTGAGGATAAGATTAGAGCCTGCATTCTTGTAAAGGGAGTGCAGGCGGTTTTCATTCCACAACTGAGCTGCGGAGACCTGGCGGTAGCTAGGGTAAACCTGGCAGACAGGAGTGGAAGCAAACTAGAGTTTATCATAGGGTCAGCGTACTTGCCCTATGACTCAGCAGAACCTCCACCTACAAGGGAACTCAAAAACCTAGTAAAAGAGGTGAGGAAAAGGAAGGGTGAACTCCTGGTGGGGTGCGACGCGAACTCCCATCATGTAGGATGGGGGAGCACTAACACCAATGCTAGGGGAGAATCCCTTCACGAATACATCCTGGCATCAGATCTGTCTATACTGAAGAGGGGAAATGAACCTACCTTCATGGACCGAAGGAGACATGAAGTGCTGGATATTACCCTATGTTCTGCGGGAGTACTGGATTGGGTGGGGGACTGGAGGGTTTCCAAAGAACCTTCAGGATCAGACCACAGCCAGGTGCTCCTTACGATAAAAGGGCATCGGGAGGGGGCCTCTAAAAGGAACCCTAAAAAGACAGACTGGGATAGGTACGTGAAGGAACTAAAACAGAGGATCCAGGACGTACCTACCCGGTTCTGCAATAAGAATCAGCTCGAGGTGACGGCCAGACGTTTCGCAGAGGCGCTGAGACTGTCATACAAGGCTTGCAGTGTAGAAAATATCCCCAAGGGAACCAAAAAGGTCAACTGGTAGAATAACAAGCTGGCCTCAACTAGAGGCCTGTTAAGGAAAGCTTGGAATAAGGTCAAGAACGCTAAAGACCTAACCAAGAATGAAAAAGCACTGGAGGAGAGAAAATCCCTTCAGAGAAAATATAATAAAGAATTGGCACATGCTAGGAAAACAGGCTGGAGGAAATTCAGCAGCAGCATTGAGGAGTATGCTGAGGCCTCCAGACTAGTTAAAGTACTGGGGGGAAAGAACAACGTAAATGTGGGTTGTTTAATCAAACCAGACGGACAATATACTTGGAGCACGGAGGAAACTCTGGAGCTCCTGCTTGAGGAGCACTTTCCGGGCTTTGAAAGAACGAGAGAATGGAGGCAAGAGAGCAGGTGTGGGCAAAAAGCACCAAACTGGGCTCTTGCTGCTAAAATTGTATACCCTCAGGCGGTTGAATGGGCTGTTAGTACATTCAAACCACTGAAGTCACCAGGTCCAGATGGCATCTACCCCCTAATGCTTCAAAGGGGTCTAGAAGTCATAATTGGACTATTAACTAAACTGCTTAGAGCTAGTGTTGCTCTTGGTACAGTTCCAAGGGTCTGGGGAGAGGCAAGGATTGCCTTCATACCCAAACCCGGAAAAAACGGCTATATTAAGCCAAGAGACTTCAGACCCATAAGCCTAACTTCCTTTGTGTTGAAAACCTTGGAAAGGCTTATGGATAGACACATTAAGAGTTCATACATAGCCGAACGACCTCTATCTCCTGCACAATATGCCTATAGGGAGGGCAGATCCACAGAGACTGCCCTACACCACCTTGTGGCAAGGGTGGGGGAACATATAGAGGAAGGGGGCTATGCTATGGCACTCTTCATAGACATTGAAGGAGCGTTTGATCGCACTGGATACAATGTAATAACCGAGACCATGTCTAGTAGAGGAATACCAGAAACACTAATAGACTGGGCTCGGAGCATGTTGGCGAACAGATTGGTGATCGCCAAGAAAGATGATATAAAGGTAAGGGTGCGACCATCGGGAGGATGTCCGCAGGGAGGGGTTTTGTCACCTCTACTGTGGTGCCTCGTAGTGGACGAACTCTTAGAACTACTGAGGAGGGAAGGATTCCTGGTCCATGGCTATGCAGATGATGCTGCGGTTGTGGTCAGGGGCAACTTCCTTAGTGTACTAAGGGACAGAATGAACTGTGCCGTACGAACAGTGGATGAATGGTGTAAAAAGACCAATCTCTCGGTGAACCCGGAGAAAGTGTCTGCCATGATATTCACTAGAAAATACAAGGTGGATTACCCGGTACCATTAAGGTTCAGGGGGACAAACATCGAGTATGTCAGAACACAAAAATACTTGGGTGTCGTCTTAGACACCAAGTTGCATTGGAAAGAACATATCACATGCCAGATCGCGAAGGTATATGCCTCGCTATGGGCATGCAGAAGAGCAATGGGCAGAAACTGGGGCTTTAGTCCCAGGGTCTGTCTGTGGCTGTACAAAATGGTGTTACTGCCAAGATTACTGTATGCAGCAGTGATTTGGTGGCCAAGAGTAGGGAGGATCAAATCAAGAAACCGGTTGAAAGCCCTTCAGGGCGTGTTCCTGAGGGCTGCAACAGGGGCGATGAGATCCACACCAACTGAGGCCCTAGAGGTGGCACTTGATGTGCTGCCTCTTGACCTTTTGATAAGAGAAAGAGCGGAACTCTCTGCATACAGGATGAACTGCCTTGGGGAGTGGACCAGGGCAAGGACAGCACACACCAGACTCGGCGTGCTTGATCAAGGATCTATGTCCTTGAGACAGGATAAGATAGCCAGGAAATACCAGATCAGGAAGGCCTTTGTGGTCTACCTACCTGAGAGGAATCACTGGGAAATTAGTAAGAGGACTCCGCGTCCCACAGTCAGGCACTGGTACACCGATGGGTCGGGGTACGGGGGTCGCTTTGGGGCGGGAGTCTTTGGAACTCAAGAAGACCTAAGGGTAAGTATCGCCCTGGGAGACAAAGCCACAGTGTTCCAGGCGGAAGTCTTGGCAATAAAACACTGCCTGGAACTACTTGTAGAGCAGCGCACTGCGAACAAGTATATTTATATTTGGTCTGACAGTCAAGCTGCTATAAAAGCACTCCACAGGACAAGCACAAATTCACAGATTGTGTAGGAGACTATGGAAGTGCTAGAGATTCTAGGGAAAACCAACAAGATTACTCTTGCTTGGGTCCCCGGATACACAGGAGTCCATGGTAACCAGATAGCGGACGTACTGGCGAAAGAGGGCACCAGAAAGGAGAACCTCATGCCAGTGGGAGTCCCCTTTGCCATGGGCAGGTTAGAGATTAAGAGGAAATTCCACAGGGAGCATTTTCACCGGTGGACTAATCTAGGAACTGGCAGACAGGCGAGTTATCTAATGCCTCGCCTAGCACAAAAGAGAGCCAGGTTACTAGTGAACATGAACAGGATAAGCCTGAGCATTACAATCAGACTATTAACTGGTCACGGAAAATTCAACTCACACTGCAGGAGACTAGGTCTATCGGAAACGGATAGATGTCGATACTGCAAAGTGGAGAGGGAAGATGCCCAGCACCTGCTGCTGGAATGTCCAGCACTAGGGGCTTATAGACATCGTCTGATAGGCGAGGCTTTTCCTAGCCTGGAAAGGGCTAGAGAGCTAGGGGTGGAATGGATATGTGGACTGGCCAAAAAGGCCAAGATGCAAATCTAAGGTACACCCCTAATCACAGCGGGGCTACAATAAAACTATTAAGTTTTCGGTGGCGTTCAGGGATGATTAGCGTCCTAACCGCTTTTATTATTATTATTATTATTATGTTATTGCATTACAATAATGGAGTAACTACTTTATTATTATTTTTTCTTTATCGATACATTTCCTCTTTTGTATTATACTATCACACACAAGTACCAATTTATATACCGACCTGTCAAACGTGAAGTGTACGTGTACCTCACTTCTATTTCATCTCTTCTTCGCCTCTAGTGTAACGATGGAAATTACAAAATATCATAACTTTTCTGTATGTAACAACATATACCGAATGTCCTCTGGCAAAAACTCCTGATTTTGAATTTCCCTGACATTTGGCTGGAAGTGGTTGGCTCGGTGCTTTAAGAGTTGGCTTCGGGAGAGTGCGCTGCGGTCTTACGAGCTGAGCGAAAAGTGTCCAAAGTCTGATCTCCCGGTACCTGTCAATTCGGGAGATCGAAATCGTTAATTTGTAAATACTGATTAGTAATATGTAGATGTGGTAAGAAATAATCATTCGGGTTTCTTCGATGATAATCCCCAAGTGTTTAAAAACCGGTGTCCGATTTTTGCCAATAACTGTTGCTTCAACCTCCAGTGATATTATTAAGTACTAGCAGCCCGTCCCGGCTTCGCACGGGTAGATTGTGGATTGATTTTGTCCGTCCACCATTGTTTAAATACATTTTTAATACAAAACTTTTAGTATTTTTCCCGGGCTACGCAATGGTCATATTGGATTTGACCTTGACCATGACCTTCAAGGTTATATCGAGGTCAAATTAATGTTTTTCACGTTCAAATGTGTCCTTGACCATTTTTTTCATGTTACCTTTATTGTCAGCGGAGGTCAAATTTAGGTCAAGTATAGTTCGACTTTTTGAACACCCTGTATAAGATTTACTAACTCAGAAACCTTCGCGGATATGCGTCCAACTGTTCCCCAAATTTTCATCGCAATCGGATGAACGGTTTAGAAAGGCATAATAATCATCAGTACCGGTACTTTTTGAACACCTTTTATAAGATTTACTAATTCAGAAACCTTCGCGGGCATGCGTCCAACCATTCCCCAAAGTTTCATCGCAATCGGATGAACGGTTTAGGAAGGCAAATAATCATCCGTACCTGTACTTTTTGAACACCCTGCATAAGATTCACTAACTCAAACCTTCGCGGATATGCGTCCAACTGTTCCCCAAATTTTCATCGCAATCGGATGAACGGTTTAGGAAGGCATAATAATCATCCGTACCGGTACTTTTTGAACACCCTGTATAAGATTTACTGACTCAAGAACCTTTGCGGGCATGCGTCCAACCATTCCCTAACTTTTCATCGCAATCGGATGAACGGTTTAGGAAGGCATAATAATCATCAGTACCAGTACTTTTTGAACACCTTTTATAAGATTTACTAACTCAGAAACCTTCGCGGACATGCGTCCAACCATTCCCCAACTTTTCATCGCAATCGGATGAACGGTTTAGGAAGGCATAATAATCATCAGTACCGGTACTTTTTGAACACCTTTTATAAGATTTACTAACAATAAGAAACCTTCGCGGGCATGCGTCCAACCATTCCCCAAAGTTTCATCGCAATCGGATGAACGGTTTAGGAAGGCATTTGATATTACCTTAAAGGTCACGGTCAAGGTCAAATCCAATACGACCACTGGGTAGCCAAGGGAAAATCCTTAAAGTTTTGTATTAAACATTTTTCTCTAAAATGTTTTCCCGCTGAGATAATCGGCCGTACCGGGACTTTTTGAACACCCTGTATAAGATTTACTAACTCAGAAACCATCGCAGGCATGCGTCCAACCATTTTCCAAAATTTCATCGCAATCGGATGAACGGTTTAGGAAGGCATACGAGACATACAGACAGACAGACAGACAGACAAACATTCATTTTTATATATATAGATTATATATATAGATTACTGCAGAACGAGTAGGTTAGAAGATATTCATGAAGACTCATGATTTTCTGATATGTCATCTCGTACAGGTGCAACTGAAGCGGATCTAGCTCGTGTCCTGTCCGTAAAAAGATGACTCGATGGACATTGGAGAATGTCAGGCTTGTCACCGAGCGCCTATTACCCACGGTACATTAATTGCAATACGCGCTTCTCGTTTCAACTATTCTAGCGTTAAATAACTTTTACTTCTTTCCAGCTAATAACCTTTTATGAACTGCTCGTGGTAGGAGGCAGCGATCAATAATAGCGACTCGTCGTAGACAAGTGTGCCGAACTACTACTGCGATAATGTGCCCAAGCTCACGGTCTATTTTGCGATTAACGTTAACATAATCGTTATTATGCTCGGGTGATGGGTATTCCAAAAGAGGTAAAGTTGATACTAAACATCGGACGCTGTAAGCTGACTTGCTAGTGTATGCTTTGCAACTGGAACATCATCGCAGGAATAATTTGTCTACGATTAGTCACAATCATTGATTGCTGCCCCCTACGATCAACAATTCGTACAAGAAGGTAAATACTTTGAAAGAAGAAAAAGTTATTTAAAGCAGAAATAGTTGAAATGAAAAGCGCATATTGCAATGAAAATACCGTGGGTGAAAGGCGCTCGGTGATAAGTTCGACAATGTCTGATGTCGATCGACTCATTTTCTTCAGGATAGAACAGAAGTTACATCCTCTTTGTTTGCACCTTATGAAAGGGGACATGCAAGGAAACCGTAAAAAACTTCATGAAAATCTTGTAACCTACTCGTTCTGCAGTAATTACTTACTTAATCGCTGGAAGTTGAAGCCACAGTTATGGACACCGATTTTTAAACACTTTGGGAAACTCATCGAAGAAACCCGAATAATTATTTATCACTTCTACACATTATTCATTATTATTTACAAATTAACAATTTCGAGGTTAGAGACTTCGATCTCCCGAATGAGGTTGGCTGGGCAAAACTGAAGCAGATTGCGCCACCGAGCCAAACACCCGCGGGCAAATTTAAACGGTTATAATATATTATTAATGCTGCACTAATGTGACTAATGTGACTGGTAAAAAAATTGGAAAAATGAATTACAAAATAAAATTCAAATACAATCCCCATGTGTACTATAAATATACATATTTAATTAAATCAGAAATATTCATAAATTGGCTGACAGTACTGCATGCCCATACTTCGGAATGGGAATACAGTACTGTCAGCCAATTTATGAACACGCTCTAAATAATTTTCATTTTTACCTGCATCACCGCTAAAAGTTATTAGTTGATCAGAAGTAAAATGAACTTCGCATAATCCTTTTCTCTATGATGAGATGCATATTTTAAGAAATCGAGCCACTTTGACGAATATCTTTCGATTTTTTTACAGAAGGAACCATGAACCTTGATTTATTTTTACAACTCGGTACTGCACACGAAAAAACCATTTTATATTACATTTTTTATTTCAATTTCACTACATATAGATTCATAAATTAAGGTTATATTTTCATTCTTTACTCCTGCAATGCCTACTATGAAGTAGGCTGCCATATTGATATATCGATACCATCGATACCTTACTTTGAAATTTTCGTAAGTGCAATTTTTGTCAAAAATTGCACTTCGAGGTTTTCAAAGCAAGGTATCGATATTTCAAATCAGGCGGTCAAAAAGGGTGTTTAGCTCGGTGGCGCCGAAGTTTACTTCCTCGACCACCAGCCAACCTAATTGACAGCTACCGGCAGATCAGAGGCCCCTTTCTCGAACTCGCCCGTATCTTTGCGTGCACGCATCTTAGCGAATAGACCAATCAGGATCAACCCAGGTAGCACACTAACGTTGAAATGACGTTTTTTGAAGGTCAGTTCTGACGTCAGATGACGAAAAATATGACGTCATTTTAACGTCGCAAAGACGGCTTAATTGCACATCCACACGACGTCAGACAAATCACGTCATAATGACGTTCTACCGTACGTTGTGATGAAGTAAAAAATGACGGTCCTAAAAGGTTAGGTCTGACGTACACCCGGCGTCTCGGATTATGTCGCTGGTGACTTTTTTTAAATGTTATTTTTAAACGTACTAACCAATGAACAATTAATTCTCATGCCGTCATTAGCTACGGTAGTGTCTACTCTCGTTAATAAAAGCATGAGAATTGATTAATCATTGGTTAGTACGTTTAAAAATAACATTTAAAAAAAGTCACCAGCGACAGAATCCGAGACGCCGAGTGTATATCTTTTCATCGTGAGCGGTCACCCATCCAGCTAGTGTCCGCACTTTTCGCTGCTTAACTTCGTTGATCGGTCGGTGTCCTCGAGTCCTCATCTGCTGCGCGCTCCTGTGGTTAAAAATATTATTACTATGTTTTAGTGTTCATATATAAAGTTTGATGAATAAATGTATATTACTTTTCAATAAGAAAGAGCTTGAAAAAATAAGATTTTATAATTGTATTATTCTTTTCTCAACATTTTTCTAAATTTATGATTGTATCTTTTGCGTCTATGCAAGAAATAAATGATAAATAAATATAAATAAAGAAATAAATAAATAATTATATGAATGTTTATTCATCCTACATTAATTGATTGTCTTTCATTTACTTTAATAATCTGTGCTTTTTAATAAACTGTATAGTTTATAACTTGCTCAACATACTCTGGAGACTAAATGAAATAATTTATTGATTTAATAATTGAACAAATTACAATTTTTGTCCATTTATTCACAAATAAATTTTAAAGTCCCTATATATGCAGGAGATGGAAATTGTTCTAAGTCTTGTTCGTCATTAAAAATAACGGAAAAGTTCCGTCAAAAAGACGTTTAATTTTGACGTCCAAGGTACGTCGTAAATATGACGTCCCTGCGACGTTAATATTACGACGACTGACGTCTGAAACCCTATAGGCGGCGAGCGAATTTGCTACCAGCGCCACCATCGGCGACTTTGTACAGTTTCCACGGGAATGAGTTGACTGCGACGTGCCAGCTGTCAATCCTGTTCCATCGCAACGAGCGACGGAATTAGGAGGGTCGATTCGTGCTTCTTGGTAGCATCGACCACAAATAATTCGCCGACTAGAATTAATCGCGTCGTAGGCGAAACGAATATTTCGATAAACATACCTAGGTCGTAAATGTCGCAGTTCCGAACTTTTCTCCGAAGGTAATTTTAGAGCGATTCATAGCAAGCCGTCTCTCGCAGTGCCGGCTTCAATAGGTACCGTCACAAAAGCGATCCGAGCTGGATTAAGGGGAGGAATGTCGGATGCAGTCGATGGACAATTGGGGAATTTTGATACCTGGTTTATCCAGGAAAGCCATACACTGTTCGCGATCGATGTAGAGATTAGATCTAGATTGGCGCGTTACTTAGGTTGCGATGATAGTGAGCGGTAAGAAATGACATAGAAGTCCCCTTGCGACGGAACACATATTAACACAAACTCAAGTCACTTGATACATTTTGTAAATCGGTCACAATGGCGAAGCGGTAGGTTTTGGCGAATTTAGGCTGTCAATGAGCCCGCAGCCATGCACCTTTCCCGGAAGGATTAATTACTGGACGAGTCGTAATGAACCGCTTTCCGCAATACCCATTCTAATAAACACCGCTATCTATCTTCTTCTATCTTCCATATACACGTTTAAATAAAAATGTTATATTCGTTTCTTCAAGGTCTAACGTCGCGGTCTCACAGGGTCATAAACTGGGCGAGAGCACTACATACCTGTATTGTGCATGTGTCACGTCAATGTCGACACGTTGAGACCGCGTCGTAAGATCTCCGAAAGTTCTTTACCGATTGCTTTGAAATTTGAACATAACGTTGCATTCGAATACGAGCGTTTTTCATATATACCTACTCCTTAAGGGGGTAAATGAATAAAAATGTATCTTAAATTTCCGAAAGTTTTTCACCGATTGCTTTGAAATTTTAATACAACGTTGCATTTGAATACGCACGTTTTTTTATATATCTACTATCTATATACCAACTCCCTTAAGGGAGTAAAATAAAGAAGAGATTATTTCGTGATTCACGCGGACAAAGTCGCAAGGGGAAAGCTATTGACTACTTACTTCTAAAGTAACTGAATATGGATTAAGAGTTACTGATGTCTGGCGAATCACACGGTCTTCTATCACAGAAATTTGGGTTTAACCACATTTGTGTGTGTGTACGCTTACTCGGATTTAAAACATGTTTAGAAAAGACTAATTTTAGGCCATTTTTATACGAAGCATCATTATGGTGCATAAATTTTACAGCCTGAAAGCTGAAATAAATTATAGTATCCATTGCCAGCAAGTTGACATTGACACATCAGGTCCTACGGTCACTTAACTACAAGGCCGGGTGTCCACCGGATCGGGCCGACCACAATTGGGCCGATCGCTGGGCACTTGGGTGTATATATATATATATATATATATATATATATATATATATGTCTAAAGGTTACTTTGGGGACACGATATATTTTGGGTTAAATCGATGCAGGAAGGCATTATATATATATTAGGACTACGTAGAAAAAATAATAATGATAAAATGTCAAGATATTTTGAATTTTACGTAAAACAGCTACTATGAGGACATAGCATATATCCGCGAATATGAGGACATTATATTTTGTAAGGAATGGCGACTATGGGGACATTTTATATTAATAGAAAAAAGTATTTGAATCAATTGCGTTTGACGTTCTAAACAAGTAAACACTACTAACTGCTTCTAATTTCCTCTAAAATGTCTAAAACTAGAGACATTTAGAGTTACATATATAATGGTGACTTTGAGGACATCCGCTTGCTGAAATATATAAAATAGAACTAATGGTTCCTTTGAGGACATAAACAGTTGTTTTCTAAGTATTAAATATTTAGCAGATACAAATCTCAATATTGTTACTTAAGCATGTATAACGTATCTGTGTAATATGATTTTCCCCGACAACAGGACAAAACGACAAAAAGAAATTTCAACGCTTCTCTCCTTCACGTCTTTTGAGGAATGAATATATCGCCATATATATTTTCCAGAAGAATAATGACGCAAGTGCAAATTTTGAAATTTTTTAATTAAAAAAATTAAATTAAAAGTCATTTTTAAGACTATTGAGGGATTTAACTAAAAAATTTCAAAATTTGCACTTGCATCATTGTTCTTCTGGAGAAGCGATATATTATCTGGGATGTCACTTTACCGACCACTAGCGGTTCAATAGCATACATACGTCCGACCAGCCGCCCAGGCCGCAAATCCTCCGTGGCAGATTAGTGCAGTCAAAATAACATATGAAATACAAATTAATCCGGATAGGATGAAACCTATACCAATCCATAGGGAAAAATCCCCTGAAAAACATATCAAAAGTTCCCAAAAAACTTTGGTCGGGAAATATGTTTAATTAATGAAAAAGTAACAAGAATCGCGGTCGAGCGTCCTTTGTACGCTAATATTTCTCGTTCAATGGGCTCAATTAAAAAAGTAGAACTACCATTTTGTAGCGTGAAAAATTTACTATAGAAAACAAGCGGAAACCCCTAGCTGGAAATGTTTCGTTTTAGTTTCATTAATGTTTAATCTTCTGAGCGTCTTAAACGCCGAACGATCAGCCGATTATTTGGCGTTTACGACGCTGCAGAAGCTTAAAACATTAATAAAACTGAAACGAAACACTTTGAGCTAGAGGTTTCCGCTTATTTTTTGTAGAAAATTTTCCCCGCTACAGAATGGTAGTTTTACTATTTCATTGAACCCATTGAACGAGAAATATCAGCGTTCAAAGGACGCTCGACCGCAATTCTTGTTACTTTTTCATTAATTAAACATATTTCCCGGCCAAAGTTTTTGGGAACTTTTGATATGTTTTTCAGGGGATTTTTCCCTATGGATTGGTATAGGTTTCATCCTGTCCGGATTAATTTGCATTCCATGGAATAAAATCGCCTATTTTCACTGCACTATACGTCCACTCGACGTGTGCCAAACACTTGCCAGAGCCGTCCTCCAAGTGCTTCGAAACCCGATATGTTTCAAACAGCGGGCATTATACTCTATGTCGGCTGGTGCCAAGACTGTATATGTTTGGTCATTCATTCTTTTATTTAAAACAGCAAAAACCCAAAACACGTCTAGTAGAATCCACCCGCCTAACGGAAGGTTAACCCTCGGTTAGTCGATTATAGGTCCAGCGGACCTATTGTCATACTACCTACCTACCTATTGTGCATAAGAGAAATTTGACGCGTCTAACGGAGGGTTAAATATGTTTTTGAAGGAAAATAAATTAAAAAAGTAAACATTTACACTCAAAAAGTTAAAAAAAAGCTAATTTTATTCCAAAATTATCAAAGCAAAAATTATAACCCTCGTAGAAGGCATCTGTAAAAAAAAACACCCGAATCAGTCTCAAATACTCATAACGCTCATAAAGTTTTCAAAACTACAGCAAAGAGCTAGGTATATACGTATGTCGAGTTAAGTAACTTTGGTACTTGAACTTTGTTTCCTCATAATGAACGAAAGAATGACGTTAGAAATATTTTCTCAATTTCTGTAATTTCGTTCGGAGAAAGTTTGAAAGTAAAGGGCGTGCGAAAGACTCCGAGAAGACATCAGATGCGTCGACGTCCCGTGGTGCGGTCCAGGGACGGACGTACGCGCGTCTCGATGACTTAATTTATGATAGGGCGACGCGCGTCTCGTTTATAGGCCTTCATACACGATACGGTTTACCGGAAGGCAGGTCTTTCGATATGCAAGCCGGCAGGCAAATCGTAGTGGTCATATTGGCCGGAAGGCTCGGCCTGAACTCTCGGCTTTCCGAAAAACTGCGGGCGCTTGAAAATTTACCTCCGGCCATGCTTTTCGCCTGCCTGTCGAAAAGTGTATGGGTGCCATAGAAATATAGGCCAAGAGTTTGTGTGACGGAAAGTATAGCAGAAGTAGGTACACCCGGGGACACGGAATCTGTCGCTGGTGACTTTTTTTAATGTCATTTTTAAACGTACTAAACTAATGAACAATTATTTCTCATGCCCTCATTAGCTACGGTGGCGTCTACTCTCGTTAATGAAAGTATGAGGATTATTAATCATTGGTTAGTACGTTTAAAAATAAAATTTTAAATAGTCACCAGCGACAGATTTCGTGTCCCCGGGTGTACCTAGGCAGATATTGCCTAATTTCGATAATAATCAAGTTCCAGTTGTAATTTGTTGATTAAGTGCATATGCAAATACACTTCTCGATTTATTAACCACTGTTTTACCCATTTCGAACATTTGCGCTTTATCTTTTTCTTTTTTTCAGACAACAAAGCAACTGTTAGTCCTATTAACATAAGATCATATTCCGAAATCATGGGTACAACTTTTCGCTTTGCATTAACAAAACCCTGTTAACTGTCCGTTAGTTGGTAATTGTTGAAAAACTATTCCATGGTTTCGTTAATTAAATTTAGCCGAGTCAGATATAATGCTGTATGATTTTCCTCGGTACATAGAGGCATTATTTTCCTTGTTTCAAAGAAAAATTTACATTAGTTACAATGTCGCATCATATAATTTTTAAAACATAAGAGTGTTCAAGTGACGATAAGAGAGAGGGCCGGTATTATAAAGTCCGGTTAACCGAAGGTTGAACTTCAACCGGCGGTTAGACTGCAGTTTCCGAATACGCTAACCGCCGCATAAACATCGACACGTGCGGTCTCTTTCTCGCTCGAGAGAGAAGTCAGGGCCGCTTAGTCTCTTTCTCGCTCGGGGGAGAAGTCAGGGCCCGATTATAAGAGAGTATGTAGTTGTTTCATTTTACAAAGTGTGTACAGCACCGCATTTTTGAATTTGAGAATAGTTTCTCTTAAAAAATGAATGCACAACATGTAGAAAATATGTCACCTAATTAGGATTATGATTAATATGAATACAATACCTAAATGGGACTATTAAAATAAAAAAATGGAACTCTTTCTCGGAATAGATAATTAAGTTGACATTGCTCAGGAAGAGTAAAAAACATTTGGATGTACATGTATTTTTTAGTTTTATAGCCTAGTATGCTTTCCTATTTTATGTAAAAGTCCGAGTTCCCAAATAACGTGCCGAACAATTTTTTTAATAGTTGGGAATAACAATAAGGAGTCGAGCATGTAATAGTTTCAGATAACATGTAACTGTATACAGGTTATAATATGTTTTTTGTACTTTTTTACCTACTTATGTACCAATTAATGTATAATATTTTGAAAACAAATTAGGTAACTTAATAAATATAATTTCCTTTAAATGTTTTTACTCTTCCTCGGCAATGTTAACTTAATTACTTATTCCCCGAGAAAGAGTTTCAATTTTTTATTTCAATAATCCCATTTAGGTATTTTATTCTTATTAATCATACTCCTAATTAGGTGACATATTTTCTACATATTGTGCGTTCATTTTTAAGAAAAACTATTCGAAAATACGGTGCTGTACACACTTTGTAAAATGAAACTACTACTTTCCGTAATGTGCATATTTCCATATCTAGCAGTGCCGTATTCCTTACTGACAAACAGATGCAAACAAATTTTAGTCAGTTTTCGTTGAAATTTTGAAGTATGAATACGATGTCGGGGGAAGGAAAAGTAGAAATCGTCCGACTCTTACAAATTATAAATTACAATTACTTATCATTACACTAATCAATGTAGGAATAACAGAATAGAACACTTGGAAAGACTTGGTCACTCATTTTCAGTTCGTTGATACGATACTGTAGAAGCACCGAGGGTCCGAACCCCTGCTGAGCCCCCTTTTTCGAGTCACTCGCAAGAGAAACGTACCAGGTCTTTGCGTATGTGTTGACATAGGAATCGTGCGAGTGCGAGTGAGAACGCGGATTAACACTGGTGAACCCATAAGAGTTTCTCTGTCGCACATTCTCCGTCCTTCTAGGAGTTGTCCAGTTGGAGTATGCGACAGAGAAACTCTTATGGGTTCACGAGTGTTAATCCGCGTTCTCACTCGCACTCGCACGATTCCTATGTCAACACATACGCAAAGACCTGGTATACGTTTCTTAGTGAGTAGGCCAATCAGGATCCCCACCACAACGGAATACTTGGTCCTGATTGGTCTATTGGCTAAGATGCGTATACGTAACTTTGCGAGTGACTCGAGAAAGGCCCCCTGCTTCTTTTCACGCTTTAATGAATCTGCACTAGCGGAAATATCCCCCGAGCTAGTGCGGGGGATGACTGTACTTATAATCGGGCAATGACTTCTCTCCTGAGCGAGAAAGAGAAAGAGGTTAAATTTTCGACGTCTAACACTTTAAAGGCGTCGCCGGAGAGTCAGCTAGCTGTTTAAACTGTAACTGTATTGTAATTTTTAGAAGTGTACGTTATTTCCTCCTGGAAATGTATACTCACGACAGAGTTTTTTATTGCAGTAAAAATGTCTAGAATCGTTGTTGTTTGAGATGCTGCTTAGTGATTTCTCAAAGAAATTTTTTCCCAACGTTGGTAGATAATTTTACAAGAATTTAAATAAAATTGATTTATTTTGAAATTATAAATTCTTGAATATATTGCAATATTATTACAATTTTGCAATAATATATTTGAGCGCAAGTATTTATAAAATTAAATTTAAGCAAAGTCATTGCAATATTAAATACTTTCTGGATAGTTGCTTTCAATTAAAAACATAATTAAAGTTGCCCTTCTTATAAATTGTTATTTCAAGGACAGTCCTCAAAGAAACCGATTAATGTATTGTTACTTTGGGTTATATTGTAATATATATATATATATACACCCAATATATATATATATATATATATATATGTATATATATGTATATACAGATTGGGTATATATAGATATACAGATTGGGTATATATGAGGAGCACAGTTCCAAAACTCGTTTAGTCCATTCGCAGTTTGTCCTATAATTGCTAATAGTTTAGCGATTATAAGACAAACTGCGAATGGACTAAATGAGTTTTGGAACTGTGCTCCTCATATAGATATACTCAAGTGCTCAGCGATCGGCTCAGCGATACTGGTCGGCCCGACCCGGTGGACACCCGACCTAAGTGACTCTGGTCAGTTCCCGTAATAAATGTTTCGGTTCGCCTAGGAGAGGCGCTGCTAAACAATATTCGCTCGCCGCCTATACTGACCAAAAAATGACGTCTGAGACGTTATTCTAACGTCAGTGTGCTACCTGGGAAGTATTCCGTATCAGGGAACGTATACGCATCTTAGCGAGTAGATCAATCAGGGCCCTCACCACAACGGAATACTTGATCCTGATTGGTCTATTCGCTTAGATGCGTATACGTAACTTTGCGAGTGACTTGAGAAATTTATTTACGAGTAAGGGGGCAAAATTTCAGCGGTGCATGCAAAAGGATTTCTTAAAACTATTCCAACGTCTCGAGTTAATATGTAACAACATATATACTGTCAAAAGTAATATCTTTACATGTGATGAAACAATTCGTCACGGTTATTGGAAGAGTATACTTATTGTTAGAGTTAAAGGTAAAATGTCTACATGTGGATTTCTGAAGACGACCAAGATATAAGAAAAATCCGATGGCCTGTAAATTCGAAAGCGGTATGTCTTATTTCTCCAAAATACTAAAGCAAAGTGAAAAATATAAGGGCACTCTAGTTTATAAATCCCTTTCAAAATATCACGAGAATAAATCAAAAGTAACGTGGTTATAATTAATTAGCTCGTATCGGTATAAAATGTGAGATTTTAATTTGGTGGTTATAAAAAGCTATTCTCCTATATGTAGGTACGTATTCTCCTCATGAATAAATTCCAAAAAGTAATGAATTCCCCCCACAAAAACAGATTCTCTGTAAAAAAGGCGGCATGTTCATTCAGTGCCAACAAAAATTGATACGTAAAATACTCTCCAAAAAAGATTTGAAATCAATTAAGATCACCATGTTCAAGATTTATGTATAAAAAGTAAAAGGCATCATTTGAAAGGAAAATTATTGTAACTCGTTACTAAAAAATTCGACTAAAAAAATTTAGGTATAAACATATTTTCATAAAAAGGAACTTGCCGCGTTTTTTCCTTCAAAATAAAAAATTTACAGAGAATTACATTCGATGTTTATGCACTTATGAGAGATTTTAAATAAATTCATACACTCTTATATGATACCACCAGTATACCGAACGTCGCACGAGAAACCGATCAGGCGGGGGCCTTCCGAATTTCTCTGAATTTGACTTCGGCAGTGCAATTTATGAATCACTCTAGCACCGTCCAAGCACTGCAAATTATTCGGTATAGTGGACAAAATATGAAAACTTAAACGCGGCAAGTTCTTTTTTATGAAAATTTGTTTATACCTAAATTTTTTTAGTCGAATTTTTTAGTAACGAGTTACAATAATTTTCCTTTCAAATGATGCCTTTTACTTTTTATACATAAATCTTGAACATGGCGATCTTAATTGATTTCAAATCTTTTTTGGAGAGTATTTTACGTATGAATTTTTGTTGGCACTGAATGAACATGCCGCCTTTTTTTACAGAGAATCTGTTTTTGTGGGTATATTATACTCCCGCGACCGGCATGCTCAAGTGGACGATACCCGTGTCGCCGAGACTGTTCCGTCGAACAGTTCCGTTGAACATGGCGATCTTAATTGATTTCAAATCTCTCTTTTGAAGTGAAACTTCTTTGCGGAGGGTACTGAATGCGCGCCCGAGGAGACGAAAATCGTAACAAAACCCACACACACTACCGCTCTCGACCGTGTCTCACTCATATTCGACCCTGTCCCAACACGCTATCGACTCTGCCCCATTCCACCGCCCGCGATCCTGCCCCGTTCCACCACTCCAGACCGTGCGTACGTTAAAGCCATGTGTCGAATTTGCGAGGCTGGCTCGCGAAGCCGCCGCGCGAAGCGTGCCACGTGTTGGATCGCCTTGCCTACTTACAAGGAGTGTTAGGTAGGTGTCCGCCTCCGATTTCGATCTCCTTGTAATATGTTGTAGTCCACTAAAAACTAAGAGATACGTATTTTTTCTTATCGGCCCATAAAGGGTTTTAAGGGGTGAAACCGACCCCCAAAGTCAGGACCAACATCGGGTAGTTCCGCAGTATCAGGTAGAAACACCGAACCTACGGGAACGAGATCCATGGTAAATTATTCATTATAACGAGTAATGAAAATACACGTTAATCTGCCAATGGGGGTGTAAGGGAAGGGGGTGAACTACCCCTTCAAAACCAATTTTCTTGCCGTGATAGAAAAATTGTAATTTCTATTTTGATCGGACCATTTGCATTTTGTAGAGGGTAAAAAATTAAGGAACACGTGTTTTTGCATTTCAACGAAATCCCGCTCTAAAGGGATTACTTACCCCCTGATTCTGAACTCGATTATCGTGCTATTATAACTATAACTTTTTCTTTCTAGTGTTGCATTAGTACTTAAATAATCGAATTTACGTCAATATTACGGATTTTAATTCCATTTTAACATTTAACCATCGGTGCTATTTGTATACATGTACTTACATATAACCTGATGAATTTCATATGTCAGGTATAATAGTCTCATTTGCGCCATTTCTTGGCCCGTATGTATGATGTCATTTTATCTCTAGCAGATTACTTTTCATTATCACGTTTCCGGCATTTAATTCAGAGGTGTGGCCCTTACGCCTATTGTCCAAATATAGTCAGATATATTTTTATGGCTCAATAAACAAAAAGAATAGATATCTCTAATTTAATCCTTTACTGCGACATTCGTCCGTAATCAAAGGTATCTGATGATTATTTTTATCTTATCGGATCTTTGGAACAATGGATTTGTAGCTGACGCAATTCATTGCCAGAATACGGTGCACTCATGCTATTGATGTCAAATTTAATATCATTTATTTTTATTAACAAATTAAATGAAATACATGTGTCTCTTCCAATTAATATAAATACTTTGTGACATGTTATTAGGGTTTATAGGTTTCACAGTAGTGATACTCATCGAAAAAGTGTTTAAAACATAGTGATTTCTTACACCAAGAACACCTTACTATTGCTACTTCCGTACAGCCTTCAATTTCACATTTCGGTAGAGATGAATCCCCAAATGCAAAAGGAACAGGATTGTCAAATTGTTCAGGTTTTTCATTTGTATAATTGCTTTTGAACCAAACATATCGAAACAAGTTTTGATACCGTGGCGAAGATAATTGATTATGTACTAATGATTGTAGTTTAATTATATTATTTCTCAAATGTGTAAATTGAGATCATGATTAAGAAGCAAAACAGCATCAGAAAAATGTCGAACGTAATTTTTCCACACTCTGAATCCGAACACATCGAGGGGTTGAATTTTTCCTGTTGTTCCTGCCGGTATGATTTCTGTCGTGAGAGTTTTTCCAAGAGGTGTAGCTGCTTTCGCAGCTTCTGGACAATGACCAGTCCAAGAATCTATCAAGAGTAGACTCTTTTGACCAACACTTGGGAAGAAAACCTTTTCCAACCAGATTTTGAAGTGGTCTGTAAGAATAGATAAGACATTGTAAAGTATCGTCATTAGCATATCCATTTTTAACTCAAGATTATGTTTACATTATAGCAAGTTTAATAAATTACGTAATACCTGATGTAAGTTTTCCAGATTTCGATGCAGTTACGTAAACATTGGCAGGTTTGAATAGGTTGCTCTCAACTATCGGGCCTAAATTTCCCGATTTCTCCTTCATAACCATAAAATGCGGTGATAGTAATTTTCCATCTGCAGATATCGTTGGTTCTATAGTGTAACTGTGAGTTGTTGAAGATACTGATTGTACAAGGCATTCTACTTGTTTTGTTCCCTGAATGGCCAATGTTCTGCCCGAATGAATTTCCAACTGGAAGCCACTTTGATCAGCATTATATATGTTATTTACACCGTATTCTTTTATAAGAGATTTGATATCTTTTACAAAATGTTGAGCACTCTCTTGTAGATCTTCTTTTTGTTCCAGAGTTTTTCGGGTAATGAACTTGTTAATTTTGCGCGATGTAATACGGTGTACTTTTTTAAAATTCCATAACCACCAACGAGAAGCTTTAAATCGGAAATCTTTATATCCTATTTCTTTCTGTGCTTGTAAGGCCCATCTTCGAAGATCCATATCGTGAACAATTAAATGAGAATCTAGAGCAGCCTTCATATTATTCAAGGTATATTCGGAAATCCGTGCCAATTTTTCCATATACGTTCCACCTTGATTAATTTGGTGTGCCCATCGACGCAGTTGTCTGGCAGATTTCACTCTCTTGAAACGATGTTGTACGGTGTCAATGGATAGATTTTTTCTTTTCTTCCCACTTCTCCAAAATTCCACTGCATTACTTTTGTACTCGTAACTCAAATCTTCGTCATCACTGGTGCACCTGTCAGGAGAGTGTTCAGGACTCCAGTCCAAATTCGTCTTATCTTCAATCGCAGTTGATTCCCATTCTTTAAAAGGTTCTTGAAAGTCCAGAGTGATTTCTTCCATAACTTCAACTCCATTGTATTCATTCATACCATCGAATAAAATTCTCTCGAAACTATCTTTCAATTCGAGCTCCTCATTGTTTACAGGACTGTCGGGGATATTTGCTCCTTCAAACGTAAGCTGCAAAAGACGTATAACGTTAAGTGTGTGTGTTAACTTTCATTATCACACGAGAAATGTGCACAAAAGAAAGACCGTTCTCCGTTAACGAACTGAACTGGTACTGACAAAAAAATACTTATCGTGGGTGACGGGCACTATACTAAGTGCCGATAAGATAAAAATAATCATCAGATACCTTTGATTACGGACGAATGTCGCAGTAAAGGATTAAATTAGAGATATCTATTCTTTTTGTTTATTGAGCCATAAAAATATATCTGACTATATTTGGACAATAGGCGTAAGGGCCACACCTCTGAATTAAATGCCGGAAACGTGATAATGAAAAGTAATCTGCTAGAGATAAAATGACATCATACATACGGGCCAAGAAATGGCGCAAATGAGACTATTATACCTGACATATGAAATTCATCAGGTTATAAGGTAAGTACATGTATACAAATAGCACCGATGGTTAAATGTTAAAATGGAATTAAAATCCGTAATATTGACGTAAATTCGATTATTTAAGTACTAATGCAACACTAGAAAGAAAAAGTTATAGTTATAATAGCACGATAATCGAGTTCAGAATCAGGGGGTAAGTAATCCCTTTAGAGCGGGATTTCGTTGAAATGCAAAAACACGTGTTCCTTAATTTTTTACCCTCTACAAAATGCAAATGGTCCGATCAAAATAGAAATTACAATTTTTCTATCACGGCAAGAAAATTGGTTTTGAAGGGGTAGTTCACCCCCTTCCCTTACACCCCCATTGGCAGATTAACGTGTATTTTCATTACTCGTTATAATGAATAATTTGCCATGGATCTCGTTCCCGTAGGTTCAGTGTTTCTACCTGAAACTGCAGTTATAGTTATAATAGCACGATAAAATCGAGTTCAGAATCAGGGGGTAAGTAATCCCTTTAGAGCGGGATTTCGTTGAAATACAAAAACACGTGTTCCTTAATTTTTTACCCTCTACAAAATGCAAATGGTCCGATCAAAATAGAAATTACAATTTTTCTATCACGGCAAGAAAATTGGTTTTGAAGGGGTAGTTCACCCCCTTCCCTTACACCCCCATTGGCAGATTAACGTGTATTTTCATTACTCGTTATAATGAATAATTTGCCATGGATCTCGTTCCCGCAGGTTCGGTGTTTCTACCTGAAACTGCAGAACCACCCGATGTTGGTCCTGACTTTGGGGGTCGGTTTCACCCTTTAAAACCCTTTATGGGCCGATAAGAAAAAATACGTATCTCTTAGTTTTTAGTGGACTACAACACATTACAAGGAGATCGAAATCGGAGGCGGACACCTACCTAACACTTCTTGTTAGTCCAGTCAAAATGGGGGGTTTTACCTTACATTAAATCGGGGAGTTTTGAAATTTGGCATGTTTGTTCAGTTTTACGTCCTGAACAACATACTAAGTTTGCGACATCGTACTGTTGTGGGAAACACAACCACACCAATTTTTTGGTATTATCTCCTTTTTGGTTGCTTCTATCCAAAAAGTACTTTTACAAAAATTGTAGAGGACTCAATTCTCTGTAAGTTTCGTCTGAAATATTTTTTTATTAAACAAATGGTTTCTGAGCTATATTATATCAAAGTGAGGCATATTTCTTAAAATCGCAAAAACGCGCCCTTTTCACAGGAAATTGCACTTATTATTTACGAATTATCTACTAGTAATCAATTATACTCGTTTTCACACCACCATGAGGTAGAGTAAACGGCGCGTTTTTTTTATTGCGGTTTCCCCAGTAGGCCTACTCCACAAGTGTCTTTTAAAACTATTCTTGATCGTTTGGATGCTCTGGAAGGACCAGGTTGATCAATGTCAATTTCTGGGATTGGTTGAGTGTCATCGTCCTCTTCGATATCCTCCTCTTCGGCAGCCTCTTCGGTATCCTCCTCTTCCTCACCATCTTCAGTAGAGAAAAGATAGTTAACGGCGGTCTGGGTTTCATCTTCGATTTCCTCGTCAATCGGAATTTCGGTGATATTTTCACAGTCTCCATTGCAGTGCATGCAAATGATGGAGCATTTTAAACCCGTCTTTCTACAGCCACATGCTGGACCACATCCTTTTTTACATCTGCAGGAAATGAATTTGAGGAGTGCTTCCGGAGCAGGATCTGTAGTTGTTGTCACTGGAGTAAGTCCAGTCTTACTCCTCTTCCATCCCCATTGTTCCGGATTGATGTTTATATCGTACCAAGGCTGAACTTGATGATAAGTTCGGAGAGAATGCTGTCGTGCAGCTGCTGTTGTGGGTGAAAGTGAGGCAAGATTGAACTTACTTTTGGTGACCGATCTTGTGAATTGTTATGTAGATTCTGACACCAAAGCTGCGGCAGGAGAACAGTTCTTGGCCACATTGTACGGGGCTCGACAGGAAACAACATCTTAAAATTTTCTCCGATACCAACAATTCACAAGATCGGTCACCAAAAGTAAGTTCAATCTTGCCTCACTTCCACCCACAACAGCAGCTGCACGACAGCATTCTCTCCGAACTTATCATCAAGTTCAGGCTTGGTACGATATAAACATCAATCCGGAACAATGGGGATGGAAGAGGAGTAAGACTGGACTTACTCCAGTGACAACAACTACAGATCCTGCTCCGGAAGCACTCCTCAAATTCATTTCCTGGAGATGCAAAAAAGGATGTGGTCCAGCATGTGGCTGTAGAAAGACGGGTTTAAAATGCTCCATCATTTGCATACACTGCAATGGAGACTGTGAAAATATCACCGAAATTCCGATTGAGGAGGAAATCGAAGATGAAACCCAGACCGCCGTTAACTATATTTTCGCTACTGAAGATGGTGAGGTAGAGGAGGATACTGAAGAGGCTGCCGAAGAGGAGGATATCGAAGAGGACGATGACACTCAACCAATCCCAAAAATTGACATTGATCAACCTGGTCCTTCTAGAGCATCCAAACGATCAAGGATTGTTTAAAAAGACACTTGTGGAGTAGGCCTACTGGGGAAACCGCAATAAAAAAAACGCGCCGTTTACTCTACCTCATGGTGGTATGGAAACGAGTATAATTGATTACTAGTAGATAATTCGTAAATAATAAGTGCAATTTCCTGTGAAAAGGGCGCGTTTTTGCGATTTTAAGAAATATGCCTCACTTTGATATGATATAGCTCAGAAACCATTTGTTTAATAAAAAAATATCTCAGACGAAACTTACAGAGAATTGAGTCCTCTACAATTTTTGTAAAAGTACTTTTTGGATGGAAGTAACCAAAAAGGAGATAATACCAAAAAATTGATTTTCGCCGCCATTTTTTTAAAATGGCGGCGTTTCCCACAACAGTACGATATCGCAAACTTAGTATGTTGTTCAGGACGTAAAACTGAACAAATATGCCAAATTCCAAAACTCCCCGATTTAATGTAAGGTAGACCCCATTTTAGCTCCCCATTGACTGGACTAACTAGTGAAGCTGCTGCCGTTCGTTTGTCTACATAATATTCCGAGGCAAAAATGTCTTGAGGCTGCCTTGCGCGGCGTCCTCGCGAGCCAGCCTCGCAGTATATGTGTTCCATCGCAAAGGGGACACATACGTCATTTCTTACCGCTCACTATTATCGCAACCTAAGTAACGCACTAATCTAGATTTAATCTGTACATCGGTCGCAACAGCGAGGCGGGCGGTATGTTTTGGTGAATGGGGTTGCGAATTCGTTCGCAGTCCCACACCTTTCCCTCAAAACAACTTCGCAGTGTATCTAATTGTAAACCACGGCTACATCACGGAATTACTGTATCTCTTTGAATCCAATATAATCGCCAGTAATATTGTGAGTGCAGTGTTAAATGATTTCAAATAAATGATACGATTTAAATCCACCAGTCGTGTCACGCAGTAGTGCCTTCGGGATTTACGACCTCGAGGAGATCTACTCTTGATCGCACATGTTATAGTTATTAATTTGAAACTGAAGAATAAATGAAGCAAAAATCAATCGCTATCTAGACTGTGCAGAGGAGGTCTGGTTTGTGTTGCTCGAGAGGGTTTCTTCGGACAATGGAAGCTATTGTTCATATTACGAGGCGACGCAATGTCGCACCTCCACTAAGAGGACTATTTAGGCTCATCTAGCGTTTAGGACCCTTTTTGGGCATATCCTTGGGAGAAGCCAGACTAGAGGGCGCAGAGTTACTTGTGAGTTGTTTGTATTTCGCGCGTTTGTCGCATTTTTAGTTTTCCGGATTTTACCGCGTCGAGTGGCCGGCCATACCGAGCTCGTGTAGTCTGCGAACGGAGTCTCGACTTTTCTCGAGTAACCACCGTGCATGTACATCCTTTAGCGCGCGCGCGCGCGCGTGTGTGTATGTGTTAATTTATAATTATTATTGCAAAAAAGGCTATAGAACGGTCGAAATAGTACAGTGACAGGCAACGTGTTAAATAAACTTTCCATTTCGTAAACGTCAATGAACACTGAACATTCTTTCGCGTGTGTGTTATATTAAAATTATTATGGCAAAAACAGGAAAACAACGGGCAAAAGAGTTTCATGAGAGGCAACGTGTAAAGAAAGCGATGACGAAGGTACCAGGTACCGAAAACTAAATAGTACAGAACGAAATCGAGGATGGAGAGAAAGAATTAAATTCACACAATATCAAACATTGATGGATCTGAGCACAGTTGAGGGTGAAAAAAAAAACAACAAAACGTGTGGCCGCCACACGCGGAAAAAGTGAAACTTCGATACCGGTTTCTCTGAATTTGATTCCGGTGGTATTAGTTTCAATTCGCTCTACGAAGAGAAGCATAGCAAAAGACTTGTATATAGAGCCAATTGAAACTACTACCACCGGAATCAAATTCAGAGAAACTGGTATCGAAGTTTCACTTCTTCCGCGTGTGGCGGCCACACGTTTTGTTTTGGAGAGTATCTAGCTTACACAATATCTTAAAGGTTCCACATATCAAAATACAGTAGCATGATACCTTTCGCTTAGCTACCTGTAAGGTGAAATATTTTTCTTCAGTAACGTCTACAGTTTGAGAAAGTAGACAAATTATATCAGACTAAGAATGCAATGCAACAAATTCTACTATCTATTTTTCGAAGTAGAATATTTAAAAATATCCAAAAAGTTTTCGTTCGTGAACCTTTTCAGTGGGTTCAACATGTGGTGCATTTTACTTGTTATGTTTCCATCCAACAAGTTGTTTATAAGTAATGCATCTTTTTTCAAAATATCTATCATTCGCAACCAGTGGACGAGCTACCCATACTATCTGGATATTGTGTTGATTAATCTGCAGAATAGTGATAATTACTATTCGAGTAGTAATCATTACTATTTTGCAGATTATTCACCGTAATGTTTTCGAAGCCGTCACCTACTTACTATTGTTGTATAGTAATCGTTACTTTTCAATTTTTTGTTCGTGTAGAAGTCGTGATGTCACTATAGTACTAACGAGATAAATATTATCGTTTCTCGGAAATATCGGTCGTTCATAAGATAAATTTTACCGCACCGAGGCACCATTTAAATGCGATTCGGCTCATTAATTATAGCCCTTTTTACTTAATTAAAAGCGAGTTAACGAATCTAAATTTATCAGACAACGCGTACGCTGGGAATTATACCTATATGAGTATATTCGGAGGGAGGGGCCTTTAGAATGCATCATGCCGTAACGGTGCTCGAGCTTTTGTCGGGTGTTGCCAGCCGTGAGATAACCATTCCGAACTCCCCTGTTACTAGTAACCAGTAATTAAGAGAGGCGTTTGCCCTGTGAAACGACTCAGTGTCCTCCGTCCTACTCTACCCAAAGGTGAAACAATAAACCGTCCATGGCAGGCGTTTCGTTCTCTTTCGATCTGTGCGCGTGTTTATTCGAAATCTGTTTCTCGTATTTCGAAAGTTCTTTTTTATTCTACGCTTTGTCGTATAAACCGATTATGAGAATTTCTTGACCCATTCGAACCATCATGTAGACACATACGAGGATCATTTGAAAAGTTTACGGCCATATTAACAAGCAGTCATGATAGAATTTAATTCTTATCGTCTGATACCATAAAAATGTCAAGTCATTCCGATCAGTATTCATGCAAATGGCACTTTTATAAAGTTGACAGAAGATGTTTTCTGTCGACAATGGAGAAAATCGAGTATCGCGCAGTGATCAAGTTCCTTTATTTGAAGGTAAAAAAACTCGGGAAATAAAATACGAGTTAGACTCAGTATACGGTGAAGTGTTCCCTTCATACACAACCGTCAAACATTAGGTAGCTGAGTACAAACGTGGCCGTACCAGCATTTTTGATGATGGACGTTCTGGGCGTCCAAAAACTGTTTCAACTGACGAAATTGTGGACTTAGTGCATGAAACTCTGATGGAAGATCGTCGATTGACCGTGAAGGAGATTGCTGAAGCTTGTAAGATTATGAGATGAACGGGTGCACGAGATTTTGCACGAGGATTTGGGTATGAGAAAATTATACGCGTACTGGGTGTCGCGTTTGTTGACAATTGATCAAAAGCGCGTACGCCTTGACATGTCGCGTTAGTGTCTTGAGCTGTATAAACAAAATCCAGCTGAATTTTTGCGATGTTTGATAACTATCGATGAAACCTGGATCTAAAATTTCTTGGGGGGAAAAAATTTGGGACAAATGCCGAGGTGGAAAACTGTGTAGACCGATATTTTTCAGGTGGACAAAAAGAATTTTTTTCTGATGGCTTGAAGGGTTGGGAGAAACGATAGATTAAATGTATCGAGTTACGAGGAGACTATGTTGAGAAATAAATTTTTTCACCTTGAAATATGTGTTTTTCCTAAAAAGGCCTGAAACTTTTCAAATGACCCTCATCATTACGTGACCTTTTAACATAATCTCAGCCCGACGCTCAAGCGCGATATTAATAACGCGATCATAAAAAATGAATACGAATAAAATTATTCTTAAATTTTATGCTGTTAACACAAGAATCTATATCCCTCTGCTACGAAATGAGTTCTTATTTAAGAAATTCTCGTTTCTTAACGTTGCGATATAATTATTCTTAGCACGTTGCGATACATTATTCTACCAAGAGGTATAATTTTTCTAACTTTAGCAGAATAAACCGATGTATCAAGGTTATCACGGCATTTCAACCTCTCATTCTTAAATATTTACGAATACAAAAGTCTACCAATACACATCTTTTCTTCTCACTTGATTAGAAAACGGGTATGTTGTCAGTTAAAATGCATCGTAATCACAATATATATAGTTGCTCTACAATATCCTTACAGATAGGAGAATTATACTATCTACAATGATTCATTTTTCTCACCATCAGTGTATCGACGAAATAGCCGGGGACAAATGCACAGGCATGATTGACTGCTGGACGAAGCCGACGAAACAGAGTTCAGCCCCATTACATTAAACTCCGAAGGGCAGAAGAAGGGCGCGAGGGTAGAGCAGAGTGGAAATTCGTTGAGCTGTCGTACATTTAATCGACAATCAAGCCATTAAGTGGAAAGTGCTCCGTGGCGCGTAACTATTGCATGAAATATAACGATGATTCTCGCAAGAATCGTTCGATACTTTGGCGCTTTCAGCGATCATCTTTCGGCGTTTCCTAATTTTTTTTGTAATTTAAATATACATCCCACTCTCTAGAAGTGATGCCTCTTCATGACTAATATTTACGAACGCGTATCGATAATTCGTTCCAAATAGTCGTTCAATTATTAATTATATGTATAGATAAATTTTACAGTAGTCTTAATTACTGTACAGTGTCTGATACAATGTCAAGAACGGGAACAGTTACCCTACTTGGGAATAACACTCCAAGCTACCTGACGATAAAATGTCATACGAGGGGCCGTCTATAAAGCTTATGACTCATGTAATTGTTCCTTAAATATACAATTCACTTAGTATCATTCTCAATATTATAGCAAGAGTGCGTAAAACTTCTTCCTTCTCGCTGCTGGGGAGTTATCGACCTTCCGAGGGTGAATGCGCAGAAAGATTTTACTCCGTGTATAGAGAGAGCGAGAGATAGAGAGAATGAGAGAGAGGAATAGAGAACGTGGAGGAGGGAAAAGAGGCGAGGGCTGCAACGACGTCGCGCTGACGCAGCAGGATTTGCACGTGAGTTGTCTCAGAGAGGCGAAACTCCGTTATACTGCATTTCAGCGCGGAACGAAATGACGCTGCGCTACTCATACGTGCACTTTGAGATCGTCACGCGAGCAAGTCGCGTGAATCGGTGTGATCGTGCGACTCCATTGTTTTCGCTCTCCTCATCTCTTTCCTCGTTCGAGGAGCGAAAGCTATCGAGTCTCTCTCGTGCAATTAGGGGAAATAAAATAATAGATAATTTCGATCGTTGCTGTGCAATAGAGATTCGAGCGTTATAGCGCACATCCGGTTCGGAATGACGAGCGACCGTCCAGCCGCCTGGAGACACGAGAGTCTTTTACGGAAAAGAAAGTACTAGTGCACACTATTGCACTACTAGACAATCATAATTTCGACAGTAGGGGAGACTGGGGGAATTGTGCGCGTCATGGTTTTGGTCATTTCTTCGATAGAAGGAAACGTTATCGAGTCGAAATGTTAAAACAAAAGATAATTCTTTATGAGATATAACTATAATTTATATCGATTTGGAGCATTGCTAATAAGAGAAGTCGAAAAGAGTGAAATCTCCTGTTTTTATGCAATTTTGGAGGTCTAAAAAATGAGGCGGTAAATCCGTAATTTTAACTCGTTCATTTAACATTGCACGTTTTACTGAGTTATGCTATTTTGCATGTTTTTTGAGCTATTTCTTTTCATTTATTTCCGATAAAAAGTCCACAAGTAGGGGAAAGTCGGGTAAGATGGCGACGTTAAGCTTTGATGATTTTTCCTGACCTTAATATTTATTGAATCGATTCCAGAATATCTCCATCATATTCTTCAAGCTCTCTAGTTTGAAGCTATATATTTGAAAAATTGAATTTCACAAGTCTAGTACTTAAAAAATGCAATTTAGAAATAAAAGTGATCTTCGTCATCTTACCCCCTTGTGCGGGTAAGATGACGAACTAAGACAATACATGATTTCAACAACAAATATACTTATTTTTCTCATTAAAACGCTATCACAACTCAGTCTCATATCATCATATTTGAGTACATAATTACGTTGCCAAAGAACTCAGCTACGCCAAGTTTAGGTGACTTAGAATAACAGCACAAAACGTAAAGCCATATAGAAATAGCTGGAAACCTATCAACTTCAAAGTACTTAAGTAAAAGATTCAAGTAAAGAACCCGAAATTAAATTTTTAGAAACCCGGTATCTATCTACGTAAGTTCGTCATCTTACCCAACATCGCTATTTCGAGTTCAGTAAAATATTTCTGAACTTCAACTAACCAGAAAACATTGAAATTATACATCAGTAGACGTGTTTTAAGCAGTACTTTAAGGATATCACAAGTAGAAATTGAAAATACTTACTCAGCAAGCGTAATTCCTTACGGAACACCTTCAAAAACTTATAACGACGGAGCACGAAATCACGTTTTCCGTTTGAGTGGACGACATGTGCACTAAGATGGGAATTTTGGGGTTGCCGTGGGTGGCGCGGCACTAGCACTTTCTAATGGTGTAGGAACCGGCCCTTAATGTAGCGTCAATATATTGTTAAATATCGAATTCGTCATCTTACACGCCTCGTCATCTTACCCGACTTTCCCCTAATTGTTTTTCATATCGAATTAGTTCGCAGCGAGTAATTGATAGTACGAATTCCCAAATGTGCAGAATTACTTTTTGTACATATGTGTGACTATTTCTAACTATTTCAGCATATTTTCGGGGATTCCATTGTTAGATCAGATGTATCTATTTAAAGAAGGCAAGCTGATGAAACTGAGAATTACCTATATCTTTAATTCTTGTTTGAGATAGTAATTTTCCTAATTTTATTATTAGTTTTCAATAAAATAAATATTCGCTGAATACATTTTCTCATTTCCGTATTAATATTGTAAAAAATATTCACTTCATCCAGTTTTTTCCTGTTTTTTGTTCTGCGTACAATTACCCGACGCACGAGACATGTTTCGCTTTTGCATTTTTCCCTTTTTACAAAGTACAACATTAGCTAATGAAAAATTATTCAATATAAAGATGTATTATATAATAATGAAAGACTATTTGGAGCTTATATGCCCATGCTTATATTGATTCCAACCCCAAATATAACTCCACGGCAATGTAATTCCCTTAATTGCGCACAATTCCTGTTCTCTCTTAGTAGTCACTACTAGTTACCACTACTAATTAATACTACGGTTTGGCCCTACTAACACTTTTGTACTTTAACAGTCAAGAGTTACTGTTAAAGTACAAAAGTGTCAGCTGTTTAAAAAAAAAAGTTTGAAACGTAGTAGCACAATTTATAATATAAGCTTTTAAGCATATTATGAGTATCGTTTTAGTATTTCATTTCAATAAGAGTTTTAAAAATATCCACAGTTCGCTAAAATAATGCCCATAGTTTCAAAACTGTCAGCAGTCCAAAATAGCAGTGCACTTGAAGTGCTCATCAGTGCATTAGTTTCCACTATTAGTTCACATAAATAACGCAACCAGTAGTGACAGTAATAGTAATCACCAGAAGTTAATACTACTGCATTAGCAGTTCAAATGAAAAGTGCTTCGTATTAGTATAAGTAGTGTAGCAGTGATAGTAGTGCATACTAATAATACGATAGTGTGCATTTCTAGAGTCAGTAGTGTGCACTTCTACAGTCAATAGTAAGCACTGCTTGTACCGGTAGTGGACACAACTGCGCATTAGTAGATTCTTTTTCGTAAGGGTTGCAACCGAGAGCGAGATATCGTCAACGAGCTTTGAAAGCACACGCAGCCTGGAAGCAAATTCTCATTTCATTTAGTTTCGCCGGTGATTTAACGGAAATCTCGTTAATGGTTCATCACGGGATTATAAAACCGTCGAGATTCGTGTGCGGCAAAATGTACGTATATACTGCAAGGTCCGAGGAATATACCGCAGTAGACTCTAGGTTGCACCTTATCGACTAGTCGTATTCCAATAGTCTCCACTTCAGGTTATACATCAAGTGGCATACAGTCTGTTATAGCATTGCTCAATTAAAGTGAACCTCTTAAGCGGGCCTAGGCCGTTATGGAGTACAATTAGTGTGCCCTTTTGGGCAAATGTGGAACTTAATTTTTCTCCGAAAAGCAACTAGAATTTGTTTCACTACTTTCGCCGTAATTTGAACGAAAATCATAAAGTGAAGGCACTTTTCATATATAAATGGACCGAAATTATTTCCTGAAATCATAACCACTATGAAATGGTAACGAAATCGGAAAATAATAAAATTACTGCTAGCAGATAATCCGACACACGACGGTAACCATGTTTTTATAATAACAATATTTTATTAAATTGAGTCGTAACATAAGCCGGTTCTAATTCAGGAAATGTAGTATAGTACGCAGATTGCGAAAAAAATTATTTCACTTCGCAAAAATGAGGAATTGCCGAGAAATCAGTGAAACAAATTTTCCAAATATAGTGATAATTTTCCTTAAACATTGGTTATAAAATGTGGAACTGTATGGAACTCTTTCGATTAGAGGAAAGCCTCCAGGGGCTAGAAATCAGAATTCTCTGTTGATTCCCAAGCCCGCTTAAACTTCTCAGTCCTAGAATGAAAAAAAAAATTATTTAAATTGTAGGTTATCGAGAAAGAAAGATGAATTGTTTGAAATTTTCAAAATTTATTATTGAAATTTGTTAGTGATATTTCTTTCTTCGAACTGTTTGCAATGGAAACGAAGGAATTGGTAAATCCGAAGTATTAATAGGAGATCCGTCGTAGAATGCTTTTAAATTCATTTGATAATGTGGAGACTTATAACAAAGTTACAAACAAATTTACAACAGTTGTACATTTCGTTAAGACTACCAAAAAAAGTACAAGGTGAAATTTCCATTTTTTTAACCGTTTATAAGACTCTGTTTCTCGAAATACAATACAAAAGTTAACTATACTATGCGTGATAGAATCCGTGGAAAATTGATACTTTACCTTATATCTTTCTTATTAGTCTCAACGAGAACTAAAACCATTGTAAGAAAAAATATCGATTTCCATTTTTTAAAAATGATCACGATCAAATTTATATTACAGTGGAGCAACCTATAATAATTAAACTAATAGCATATCGAAATGGCTACCTCGAGACCATACCATTATTTTGAAAAACTTCTTATTTAAATGGATATTTTCAAAGTAATCGAAATATGTAATTTAAAATCGGTCAATTTATATTTCTGATTACTTCATTCGTTGATCAGCGTTATTATGAAGCTTTTCAGTTGCTTAGAACCACGTTGTTGAACGCCGGTTTGAGATATAAATAGGTATTTCGATTAATTTATTCTTCGCAAAATCTTGAGTTCGCCGATTAAAAAAAGAGAAAAACGCGAATAATAGTGGTCTCCATTGCTGAATTTATAAATATTTAATGGCAGGTTTGGCAAGAAACGGAGAAGAAGCAGTCTGCCATTTAAAAGGGCTAACTTCATTCATCGTCTGTTCATACTTTGGAGTTATCGAGAAACTAATTTTATCTGAATAGTCCAATTCCTACTCGTAACATAAGTCAAAGGTCATAAGTTATAACTTATAATTATAACTATGGAATCCTACATTAATTCTCCGTCGAGATAAATTGGAAGGGCAATATTTCGATGGACGTGTCAAGGGATTATGCGGTAGTCTCACCTCGGGCTATGAAAAAAATTTTGGCGGGGGTGCCAAGATCAACTTCAACCTTGATTGGTACAACGCCATGTAATCGCAGCAATCGAAGAACCACGAAAAGAAGGCAGCTCAATCTTTTGATAAAATTAGAATTTCACATATTTTATGAATTAATTGGAAAGATTACTCTCTCGTTAATTTAGAACTCCTTCAAGAAACCTACATATTATATAATATAATATCGATAGGAGTTATTAAATATTATGTTATTGCCCGTTAAAAGGGGGAAGGGACGCGTTTGACGTCAAATAACGCTAAAACGTACTAAAATAGAATGGATGAAAAAAATGTATTAGGTATACAACTTTGCTCCCGCCTTTTTTCCTATCTATCATTATTAGGAAAACGGTGGAAGCAAAGTTGTACACCTAATATTTCTGTCAGTATACCGTCTATCTAGTATTTATTATAAAATGAAATTAATTAATAACTATTCCAATCATTTTTATATTACTTAAATGGTATATCGTAAGATTAGAATGTAATGACACAAGGTTTTAACAGGAAAGGGAGCGACGTGAAAATGATGGCATGCTGTTGTATAAGAAAGGGAATTGAAGTGGTTAACACTAGCATTACGTTTAAATATCCAAACGCCTTTACTCCCGATTACTGACACGCATACTGAGAAAAAGATGTTTAAAAATGCAGCAATCAATCCCAGAAAATATAGGGGAAAAACTCCTGGTAAAAAATGTAGTGATGAGATAGTTATGAATTTGGTTAAGTACTATACTGTACCGTATGTCCCACTCTGTACGGGCCAGTTTGAAGTTACCTTCGGGGAGGCTTGGTCGGTACTTGAGTCATTTAATACCGGTAGAAGTCGAGTCGGTAGTTAGAGTTGGTGTCAATTCGGGTGATCGAAGCGTCTAACTTCGATATTATGAATTTGTGAATAATGGAAATTACTCACCATTATTCACAAATTCATAATTTCGAGGTTAGACGCTTCGATCTCCCGAATTGACACCAACTCTTACTACCGACTCGACTTCTACCGGTATTAAATGTTTCGATTACCGACCAAGCCTCCCTGAAGATAACTTTCAAACTGGCCCGTACAGAGTGGGACATACGGTATAGGACTCGTATGTAGTGTAAAGGATTGTATAAGATTTAAATTTACATCTGACAGAAGTGACCATTATACAGTATAGTATTTAACTGAATTCATAATTGCACTATCATTAGATTTCTTACCTAGAGTTTTTCCCCATATTTTCTGGAATTGATGGCTACATTTTGAAACATCATTTTTCTCAGTGTAGGTACGCTGTGCATGTGATAATATAGGTGCATGCTAGATGTCACCTCCCACGTGAAGCTCTAGGATCGGCTTTTGGAAACTTCGATGTTAACGGTAGCGGATTATGCAATAATCTTATAAGCAAGCAATTATTACGCCCATCGTGGGTCGGTACACCCACGCTCGCAGTTATGAGCTAACAAGAAATCGAAAAAATCAATCGACCTAAAAGCCGTGCGATTGGGAAGTACGAGTCGAAGTGAAATGTAATTATTAATTTGCGAGCTTTTTAATCCGAAAGGGCTTTACTGTACTTTATAAGTTGCTCGGCAAAGCCACCTCCCAATCGCCCTCTCATTATTTTCTAATAAAAGTAATTACTTTCTAGTTGGTTCGATAAAATATGATGAAAAAAGAACGTAGGTTCATAACACTCGTATATCCCTTATATTTTAAAAGCCATTCAATTAGGCTACCTTCCAATTTTGATAAGTATCGTTACACTCCATGGAAATCGATGAAAAATGGGGGAAAGGGGGTCGATTCTTATCTAATATTGCGAAATGCTTTTGTTTCTATGTTTCCTGTTGTTTGTAGAAAAAATCGCGGTTGTATTGAGAACTGGGAAACCTTAATGAATTTTTGTACAAATACTCGTCGTCAGATGAAAATAACCGTCGAGCAGATATGTGACGAAAAAAGTTGTACTAATTTTTAACACAATTAGATCGGTCTGTAGGTATGCACCTATAGGGCTACGTCATAGATTTGTATAGTATATACATACCCGTCAAGATCTACTCTTTTCTAATTTGCAAAGTTTAGTCTATGTCTTTTTTGAACATTTTTCAAGATGCTAAGAAATGCAAAGCAGTACGATGCATCGTTTTCTTGCTTTGAAACCGTTTTCAGTTCAACTATATAGTCATGCTTAAAATTATTACAAACAGTAGTTGTTACAATTGATATGAGCATGAAATAGGATATCTAGAAATATTAAGAACTAGCAGCCCGTCCCGGCTTCGCACGGGTAGATTGTGGATTGATTTTGTCCGTCCACCATTGTTTAAATACATTTTTAATACAAAACTTAGTATTTTTTCCGGGCTACGCAATGGTCATATTGGATTTGACCTTGACCATGACCTTCAAGGTTATATCAATGTCAAATTAATTTTTGTTCACGTTCAAATGTGTCCTTGACCATTTTTTTATGTTACCTTTTTGTCAGCGGAGGTCAAATTTAGGTCAAGTATAGTTCGACTTTTTGAACACCCTGTATAAGATTTACTAACTCAGAAACCTTCGCGGATATGCGTCCAACTGTTCCCCAAATTTTCATCGCAATCGGATGAACGGTTTAGGAAGGCATAATAATCATCAGTACCGGTACTTTTTGAACACCTTTTATAAGATTTACTAACTCAGAAACCTTCGCGGGCATGCGTCCAACCATTCCCCAAAGTTTCATCGCAATCGGATGAACGGTTTAGGAAGGCATAATAATCATCCGTACCGGTACTTTTTGAACACCCTGTATAAGATTTACTAACTCAGAAACCTTCGCGGATATGCGTCCAACTGTTCCCCAAATTTTCATCGCAATCGGATGAATGGTTTAGGAAGGCATAATAATCATCCGTACCGGTACTTTTTGAACACCCTGTATAAGATGCACTAACCCAGAAACCTTCGCGGGCATGCGTCCAACCATTCCCCAACTTTTCATCGCAATCGGATGAACGGTTTAGGAAGGCATAATAATCATCAGTACCGGTACTTTTTGAACACCTTTTATAAGATTTATTAACTCAGAAACCTTCGCGGGCATGCGTCCAACCATTCCCCAAAGTTTCATCGCAATCGGATGAACGGTTTAGGAAGGCATAATAATCATCCGTACCAGTACTTTTTGAACACCCTGTATAAGATTTACTATCTCAGAAACCTTTGCGAGCATGCGTCCAACCATTTCCCAAAATTTCATCGCAATCGGATGAACGGTTTAGGAAGGCATAAGAGACATACATACAGACAGGCAGACAGATAAACATTCATTTTTATATATATAGATTGGTGGATAGTTCGATCTCCGTCGCTCCGTCAGCCACCGACAGAACCACAAACACAGCTGCTAAGTGCCGAAAGGTCATGGAATTGATTTCTCTCTCCTCGTGGTATATTCGATGAAGTTCGTATCGTATTTCAGAAGCTATAGTCGCAATAGATGCAGGACGCTATTTGCGTCAATAGCGGAAGTGGGGCTAGGCGTTACAGTTAAGATTCGACGTGTTACATATGATATACATACATAAGTAAACGTAGTTAGAAGTGATCTGTTTTTTTAAAATTTTATGTAGAGTAAACTAACCAGTGAATAGCCACCAACCAATGAATGAACACCTCAATGCTTTTCAAATGGCAAGTTGTGGCGCATTGCTGGGTTTATCGTCTGCTGTAAGTGGCCATTCATTGGTTGGTTTATCATATGCAGAAACAAATTAAACGTTTAAAGGAAAACATTCCTTTTACTTTTCCCGATAATATTATAAGTTGCACGCATTTTAAAACATGGTGCTAAAGTCTGGGTGGTTTCGCTACTGGTAATTCAGAGGCAATTTAGACGGGGCCACACAGTATGTCCCGTGGATAACGCAAGTATTTGAATTTCCCTGACATTTGACTTTGGTAGTGCTTAGAACGGTGCTGTAGTTAGAGTTGGCTTCAGAAGAGTGCGCTGCGTTCTTACGAACCGTGTTTCGACACCGAAAAGTGTAAATCGTCTGATTTCTCGGGAACTGTCAATTCGGGAGATCGAAACGTCTAACCTCGAAATTAACTGAATTTGTAAATAATGGTAAATAATGTGTAGAAGTGATGAGAAATAATTATACAGGTTTCGCGCGCGCGGAAACACGGCTCGTAAGAACGCAGCGCACTCTTCTGAAGCCAACTCTAACTACAGCACCGTTCCAAGCACTAGCAAAGTCAAATGTGGGGGAAATTCAAATACTTGCGTTATATCCACGGGACATGCTGTATACTGAGAAAAAAATTAGGTTGTTCTAACCCAAATGGTGATTAGAGTTGAACCAAATACTTAGTTATTTTCATCAAATATTTAGTTCTTCCAACTAAACGTTTAGTTATTCTTACCAAAAAGTGGTCGGTCAAACCAAACAGACGGAGTATCCATATTTCACCAAATGGTTTGATCATCGTCTCCAGGATTATGGTTAAATTAATCAAGTTGTTTTTCTCAGTGCAGGTACATAGAAGAGGACTTCAATTATCCGAATCAATTGGGATCAGGCCTAGTTCGAATAATGGAACAGTCATGATAAGTGAAACGAAGTTCCATAATAAAACAATATTTAAAACACAACACAATCAATATATATTTTTAATTCCAAACATTTACAAAAAATTTTAAAAATTGAATGCTTAGTTTAGGCTTTTGTATCATGAAATTCATAATTTTTTGCTGGCGTATAATCAACGATAATAAAATAATTATCGATATGTATTTATAATTGCACGTTGCGAAGATCTATAATAAAGATTGAGAAAAGAATGGACAAGCGGATTAAAATCTTGATACGCAATACGAGCTTTGAAACGTTTGAATGCCGTTGGCTTAATCTGCAACATTGTAATGCGCGGCAATATATGACTTCTAAGGCTGTGTTCTCACCAAAGCAGTTGCTCTGTTGTTCTTTGAACGTCAGTTGCAATGTCGTCTTCAGAGGATGATGTAGTCATGGCGTGCATGCTACGTCGCAAAACAAGAAAACGTAAATACTGGGTGCATCCCTTCTACTCTATAAATGTGATACATAGTTCACATGTAGTGGTGCGAGAATTGCACGATCCTGCTAAGTTCCAAGGATTTTCTCGCATGAACAAAGAAACATTTCAATTGTTGGTGGAGAAATTAAATCCTGTACTAACAAGTAAGAAGGATACCAATTACCGTCGGGCAATTAGTGTTGAAGAAAGATTACTTACTACCCTAAGGTAAGTAATGCAAGATCTGAAACTGAATCATAGTTTTTATTGAACTGACAAGATACACAAAACCTTTCAAAAAAATTTAACCTATGGTTGATACCCATTACCGTGTGGATATTCTAAGAAAGGTTGTAGCACGCTATCAGTGTAAGCATTGCTGATGACGGTGGAAGGAAAATGTTCATTACTGGTGGTACTTTAGTGGCTGTAGCTGGTAGTTGTGCTGAAGGCTGTTGAAGGGCGAGTCTCTATCTACACTTGATGTATAATCTTTCTCTTCCAGTATTTCTTCAATGAGCTCGATTACTCTCCACTTAAACTTTCTTTTTTGAGTAGAATTCACTACTTCCATGTCAGGTAATAGATTAAGGAGGAATTTCTGATCAGCACTTTCCAATGGCTTAGTCATGTTGGCTTTCTTGGCTTCAAAATATTCGACAAAGCATCTGTCTGCGTCATATTCTGCACTTTTCTTTCTTTTCATGGAGGCATGGCGGCTATCAGTCTTCTTTTCTGTATTTTTTGGTGTCTGAGGATTTTCAGTTTGATTTAACTCGACTTCCTGAATTTCGTTCTGCGTTTCTTCTATCTTCTCTTTTATCTCACCCCCTCGTCCGAACGGTCAGTCTCTGCAGGTGCAACTAAATTACCCTTTTGTTTGCGACCACTTTTGATGAATGGTATAAGGAACTGTAACGAATCCTCCAAATAGTATTTTTTCTTGATTCCTGCAGCAGATCCACTAGGAGCATTTTTTCTATAATGCCTTAAAAAACCGTTCTTATGTTCTTCCACCTGTCTTTACAGGCTTGAACTGAAACAAAAACTATCTTATTTACTTTTCAGGTATTTATCTACAGGAAATAGTTACCGAGCGTTAACATACTACTTTATGAGAGGCCTTACGACAATCAGTACCATTATTGAAACTACAACTGAAGCTATTTGGACTGTTCTGCAACCCGAATATATGAGTATTCCAACACGAGAAAAGTGGGAGGCGATTGTCGATCGTTACTCTACTCTTTGGAATTTACCAAATTGTTTGGGTTCGTTGGACGGCAAACATTTCCGAATACAGTGCTTTCCCAAAACAGGATCAATGTTTTATAATTACAAGGGGTACTTTTCAATAGTGCTTATGGCATGTGCAGATGCTAAAGGATTATTTACTACAATAGATGTCGGGGAAATAGGAAGAAACAGTGATGGTGCTGTTTTTCGATCTTCAAATTTGGGACGTTTATTGGAATCAGGAATCTTGGAGTTACCACAGCCTAAACCGCTTCCGTCAACGAATGATGATTTCCCTTATTATTTCGCAGCAGACGAAGCTTTCCCAATTAAAAAGTACATAATGCGACCGTACTCAAAACGTACTTTAAACAACAAGAGACGAGTTTTTAACTATCGTTTATCAAGAGGACGGAAAAGTGTGGAATGCGCATTCGGAATGTTGGTGTCAACACATTTTGTTTATTTGAAGGACCAATCTGTTGCAAAGAAGAAACCATAAATTCTGTCATAAAAGCGGCATGCGTTTTACACAATTTCATTCGTGTACAGCAAGGAATCTATTGTCATCCAACCGAATTTGATGCGGATCAGGGTCAGCTATTAGTCGATATTGATAATATACCAGCATCAGAAATACGAAATTATTCAGACGCGCAAAGAATGCGAGAAATACTGTGCGAGTATTTTATGACACCAGCTGGAGCCATACCATACCAATGGAATAAAATGGTGTAAAAAATTGTTGTAATAAATAATTTACCTGTGTCTCCAATTTTTTTTGAGATTTCCATCCACGCTCTCTCTCCTTAACGTCCACACGGGAGTAATTTGTATGTGTCGTGTCATATAGACACGGGTACAGTTCCACTAGACCCACAAATTTGGAGGTTATCGCAGCTTCTTCGGCCATTCTCTGTGCAAATGTGAAAGAGACTAGCGACTGCGACGCAGCTTGCACAGTTGCCCCACTACGGTTGCTAACTAGTTGCGTCGAAGTTGCCTTGATATCACTTCAGTAGAAACACATATATTTAAATACCAATGCCCCGCGTCGCGTTACCGTTGCTAGTTGCTTTGGTGAGAACATGGCCTAAAGATTCGAACCGACGCGACGTTCAAATAATCAAAAATCCGGATGAAGTAAATCGTGATACGGATAATAGAATACTTGGATTAAGCAAGTTGTGGTTTAGATGATGGAGGATTCGAGTAACAGAGATTCGGATAATCGAGGTCCTATTATACGTACCAGCCATCCTCGCACTTCATTCGCCCGTCACTATACCCATCCGATTGATAAGGAGACTCTGTTTTATATGTAAACGAAACTTCTCGCCGTCACAGTTTTTTTACAGTTACATATATATCCCACAGAACGAAATCTGCAGTTCGTAATTTACAACCATTTCCCTCGATCCTACGATAGTTTTTCCCCATACCATTCAATTAAGCTCGCATCGCGGAGGTCGCCCGTAAAACGTGACGTTGTCACGGCTATAAAATAAACCAGATAAAATTGACCAGATACCCATTTCCCGCGTGGAAAAACACCCCGTTAGCGCAAACAGCCCGTTACGACTAACGCGCTCTTTCCCGCTATTTTCCATCGTCCGAGTTTTCATCTTTTGTTTCACCATCTATGTACGTATACATCACCGCACATACAGGCGGACACCTATATGTATACATAATATTTAGGTACATCGTTACACTTGAGAATGAAGAAATACGGTTTCAGCGATACATAACAGCAAGGACGAGGAGCAAAGGAGCTTCGGACGCACGCAGGATATTCGTCGCGTCGCACGCGTGCGGGGTGAGCGCGGCGAACACCGTCAGAGCCCAGATGGTTCGCGGGACGCCCGTCCTTGCGGCGCTAGCGCCGTCGCGACGTCAGTTCGCTATCGTCCCGCGGCTCGGCCGGACCACCACTGACTCTCTCTCTCTCGAGGCACGTTGCACTCGAGTTTTTGCGAGGCACCATGAGTTAAAGAATCGCGATTAAACGACGGTTCGATTCGACATGAGAGTACGGCTCGACCGGGAAGCGAAGGACCTCGCACCGGCAATCAGTCACTGACGCGGTCCCGAGGAAGAAATTGTGCGCCCCGTGGTCTCGCACCTCCCTCACGGCAGCTGCGAGCGCAGGTGAACAGAGCGGAGCTTCTAGCACCCGCAAGTCGAGGGGGAAAGCCCCGAAGCCCTGATAGGATCGAACGGACGTTCCTCGCGAAGTGAAATCTAGCGCGGTTAGTTGGATACGTGATCTACGACTCCGGAAAAAAGTTTCGCGGAACGATCTACGATGACGGGAACGAATAGACGATAAACTACTTCCTTCCTCCCCGTCGAACGGGACATTTCGCCGATTGGGAATCGATCTGATTCGCGTCGATCGCAATATTTCGAGACGTTCCCTCGATAGAGGAGGAATCTTCGTTTGTTGGACGAACGAATATCGAACGAGAAAGAGAGAGGGAGAGGAATGTCGGTCCTTTCTTTGTCCCGGAACGACCTTTGAGAGATTCCGTCGGGAAATCATCCTCGAGGGAATTGAAACCGTACAGCGATCAGGAGCGAGACGCGTCACGGTGAGAGTGGGAGAGAGAGAGAGAGAGAGAGAGAGAGAGAGAGAGAGAGAGAGAGAGAGAGAGAGAGAGAGAGAGAGAGAGAGAGAGAGAGAGAGAGAGAGAGAGAGAGAGAGAGAGAGAGAGAGAGAGAGAGAGATGAATGGTGGGGTATCGCGAAAGTGCAAGTGGTAAGTGCAGTTCGTGCGAAGCTCCTCGGAGAAATACGTTGATGGTTCGCGCGTGAGAAGAGCGTTAGCGCGTCCAACTGGACGTCGGGATGTGTTTCCGATCAGTTCCGCGAGAAGCACCGTAGAAGTTGTTTCGTGATCGTTCGAATTTGTTATTTCCGCGCGCGACGGGGATGAGATCGCGACGGAGCGGAAGTTGGAGCTGCGTTTATACAGTTTGCCGGTGCGATTGAAACTCCCGTGAAATTCACGCTGCAGCAGTCTCGAGAGATCGCGCGCCCGACGTGCGGCGGAGAGTCGGAAGGGAGTTCTCGGTGGTGCATCGGGCCGATGAGAAACGTCGCGCCGAGTGCTCTTTCTTCGCACTTCCGCTCGGCGTCTCGGATCCGGCGGAGCGCGTAATCGGTGGATTTCGACGCGAAAGTGGACGACGTAGGTACGTGTATACTCGCGCCAGTCCATCGCGTGGTGCGTCGCGCGGAGTGCCGTGTACCACGATTTCACACAGTGCGTCGTTCGATCGAGTTTTCGGTGACAAATTGTGGCGGCGTGGCGCGGACGGCCGCCTTCGCATCGGCTGAATTTATGACCACGGTACGTAACGGGATCTCGCGGGGAGTTTTATTAAATACTGTTTGGACTCTTTCGAGAGCGGCGGTGTGGTGGGGGAAGGCTAAGAGAGCGAGAGGGCGCGTGATGAATAGTGGTATAGCGTGCGGGCAAACGCTTTTGACGTGATTATTGCCGTCGTATTAAGGGTGGATGTCGGCCTGGAAAAGCCATGCCGATGATGTAACGATGATTATTTTTCTCGTCAAAGCAGCTCCGCTCGACGTGGCGCGTTGGCGGAACACTCGAGCCGGTGGATTGTTTCGTGTCGGCGGAAGTGATGGAATGATCGGTTTTTTCGACGAGTTTTGTGGGTACAGGGCGCTTTGTGTTGCGCCGCGCTAGTTTCAATCGACGGATTTTGCGAAGGGTGAAGTCTATGGTGACTGAAACGCTGATCTATTGTTTTGACGACCTATTTTTTTTAAACCTTTGTGGTTATACGTCCATAAAGTTGATCCTGCTGATTTTTGAATAAGTCACGTGAACAATATCCGAACAATTTAAACCGACAAATTATGGATGTACCTGAAGTTCTGAACGTTCGTTTGAACGAAAAATTTCGATTTTAAGATATTATGGCTAATGTTGAGTTTATTGATTACTAGATCTATAGAAACATTTTCGCGAACTGGGTGACTATCGGAAATAAATTAATCAATAAAATCAACAGTGGCCATGGTCTTTCAAAGTTGACATTTTTCGTTCAAATGTACGTTCGGAATTTTAAGTACGTAGTTATGGAACGTTGCTTGAATATTGTTGAATATCTAATCATCGTGTTTACGTAAGAAATGAAATAACCAATTCAAAAATGATCGTGAATATGTAGATACGTGAAAAATGAGGTGCTTCATTGAAAGTGTCATAAATTCTTTATTTTTAGAGTTTTCTTAAAGTCGACGGATGATTCTCATCAGATGTGGTATTTTGATGCAATGAATAGTTCTATAGTGCACGTTTCAAAAATGATTTTTTCCGAAGTCCGAAGAAAGTTCGTAATACGAGTTTTAAGAAGAGATCTCATTCCGAGATCTTACGAAGGTCTAGTTATGATTGTAAAAAAAGAAGTACAGTTAGTTTCAAAATTGAAGCTAGGGTCAAGTGGATTCTTGGTGATCACAGAAGATTAAAATATCCCTGAATCTATTCAGGTTGATTAATTTTACTCTCGTGTAGTTTAAAGTCAAAAACATTTTGTTGGTATTATAATATAAATAAAAAGAAGACGGTCTGTCGTTATAAACTTCATTCCACTGCAGTAGCTGTTCAAGCTATTTGTTCCTTTAAACTTTGGGGTTTCCTTTGATTAGTCACAGTGAATTTTTGGAGCGGCATGGAAAAAATAGATATACTGCGCTTGTGTGAGAGCGGGTTCCTTTGATGTGGTTATTGCCGTTGCATCGAGGACAATGTCGAGCTAAAAAGTCGTGTGGATGGTGTGACGATATAATTATTTTCCTCTCTGAAGCAGCTTTTCTCAGCTAATTTGTATAAAAAAAATATTCTTCGAATATCGTAAGAAATATTGCTACGTTTCCCTTTCTTTAAAATATTTATCAAATGATTCAGGTTATCGTCGGCTCCGAAAAAGCTTTCCCGATTATTCCGTTGATATGCAGCGTCATGATTTCCAATATGCAGATGTATCGCATCATAGTTCTCGAAGAAAGAAAGCACATATGTCGACACAGTTTTCGATTTTGAAAGGTTTACTGCACCGTAGTTTTCAAAGTTTAAGTGCGTTTCGTCATTTTCGAAGTTCAGATGTATCTCGTCATGGTTCTCGATAGCCGAGTGCATGCCAACGTATTTAGTTTTCGAGGACCAGGTGTGCTTCGTCATAATTTTGTTGAGTACACGCCTGTCTTATCAACGTTTTTAAATATATCGTAGGGTGATTTGCAGATCAAAGTGAAATGAGTTAAGAGGGCGTGACGAGGATGTGACATTGTTGGCATGATGCCAATTTTGAACAAAATGAATATGTGTTATTTGAAATAACATAATTTCAGTTGATTTAAATTATGGAATACTACATGAGGCAAAACTTACTCGCCAGTAAAGAAATTTTAATCACCATTATCTCATTATCTATGAACTTTTGGCTCATATTTACGTAATACTTTTTTCAAGATAACATTTTTACCTATAATAAAGTCTTATATCGATTTCAGACAAAAGTTTATAAATAATGAGATAATAGTGATTGTTTCTTTACTGACGAGTAAGTCTAACCTCATGGTGTACTTTTCATGTCGTTGAATGTCAAAGTTATCGTTAATATATCTATTATTTTCGAAGTCAATATTATTGTGCATTTGCGCTATGATAATATCACATCGCTCTATAATATGTCTCAAGGTGATCCACTCGAAGAAGTTACGAGAGGAAACTACAATTGGGGGGACGTAGCGTTACATTCTTCAAAGTGTAACTTCAATCCCGCATCGCTTTGACGCGTCAAATGTTTCGAAAGTTCCGACATTTCTTGGAAAAGTGAGTTTTCAATCGATTTCACCTAAACTTCGTGTAAACGAGGGGAATTTGACTTGCGATTTGGCGCGATCCTACCGGGGAGAGGCAATTTATTTTCTACGATAGTTCTTTTGGGAGAAGGAGAGGAAACAGCAGTCCTGATTGTTTTTTGGTTATTTTTTTATTTTAAAGGAGAAAGCGGATATAAGGGTTTCGCGTGTTTACGTCACATTCTATTAATATGAGATATTAGATACGGTTTTAGTTATGCGGTGTAATAGAATATGAAATAAAAATTCGCTATTAATTATCATGATATTGGCAAAATTATGTGTCGAGTGCCACTTTTACTGATAGCGAACGGGATCATTCTTCGAAAATGAGATAATGTATCAAGTCGCTGACCTTTCAAGTGACAATGGTGAGATAACTCGTTCAACTAGATTGCACTATTGATAGTTTAGTAGGGTAGCGCAATTTATGTCATCATCGACAATTAAAGGATTAATGTCGATTTATTTAATGTACAGTGTCGTAAAAGTCGCGAAGGGATTTAAAATACCCATGAAGTTATAACTTTTCAAAAGTTCAATTACTTCTTTTCTCCTCTTCAAAATAATAAAACTTAATCTGCGGAGAATATTTTTAACTAATTGCAAAACATTACATGATGCAAGTGATCTCTTCAACTTCGCAAAGTCAGTCCGACTTTTAAGTTGAGTCAAACAGTGATTTATTTCATGAGGAGCGTGTTCTACTGATTCGTGGGAGATCCTGAACTGCACCTTGTTGCTGAATCATTTATTCAGAAGGCAGATTTCACGTATTAAAATGACGGAAATAGCTTCGTTGAATATTTCTTATTGAATGATGACGTTCAACGTGGAATTCTATAATTTGCGTTTATCGGATAACGGTGTACTTTTTCATAATTAATCTTCTGAATATAGGTATTCTACAAGTTCTGAACAAGAAGAAAGAAAGAAGAAGAAGGAAACTTGAATTTAAAGAAGTTGTGAATTTTTCAAACCCCTTCACGACTTTTGCGCTACTTTGTAGGTATACCGAGAGAAATTATTTACTTGTATTAAGAACCTACTAAAAAAGTTTTAGATTCGTATTTGAATAAATGATTTCTTTGTTTATATAGAAGGCAAGTGTGCTGTGTTCATACGATTCTTTCGTTGCAATTCTAACGCGTACCGTTCCCTAATTGTATACAGCTACAATTTTGATAGTATAGTTTTATTTCGTTAATTATTTCTATACCGGTAATTTTTAATAAAAAAAATAGATGACTATAAAAGACAAGTAGAGTATGATCATGTATAAAATTTCTCCTATTCAATTTCAATGTAGATCGTTTTTCAATTTCAGTAGATACTTATGTACTTATTGCCACTATTTCGGTAGTACAATTTAATTTCAAATTGTTCTCGTGCTATTATTTTGGGATAAGAAATGTGTATACCTATACCAAAGTACAGTAAATGGCATCAGTAAAAACCATAGATAACCGCGTCTACATTCCTTCGATTCGTACCATTTACTCATCCCTTTTATCGCAAGGCGTTTCTCCACTCTCCACGAAGGCCTTTACAAATCATCGGCAATACGTCAAAGTTACGCGTTCCGTGTAAACGGGACTAGACACACGAGCATTACCGCGGGAAAAATGTCTGACGCATTTGTTTGACGACCAGCGATTCCGGGTCGTTGAGGCATGAAACACGTGTACCTCAATTCCATACTCGGATAGGATACTTACGCGTGGAATATAAACGTCAGTCGGACGACCGCGAATTTTTTCTTTCCGTCTCGCAGAGTAAAGAAAGATTTTGCTCAACCGAAAGAAATTCCATAAATGTATAGTCTTAACGAACGTCGGGGGAATTTTGCTTCGCATAATTTTCTTTCGTATCGAGTTTCTGATTTAGTCGGCGGAAGCTCGGATTTTCGAGCTTAGTTTCACGTCACGAACCAAGACAATTTCTTTGTTATCTAGATGCGAAGTGAAACAAGGAGGGATAGATATAGCTATTTGAGGGACGTTTTCTTATTAAACGCTGAATTTCATTCTCTCCCAACCACTTGTTTCGAGACGAGGGGCTCGTCTGTTCGAATGACAAGGAGTTCGTTAAGATCTGTGATCATTTTGTTTCCTATTCTTTATTCTTCCATTTAATCGAAATTACAAGTTGAATTTCAGAAATTAAGGGAGAACGCGAGATTGTACTGGATTTCAGATAATATTCTTCATATCTCAACACTGACGTTTCTCTTCTTTAATACAATTGTTTCAGTCAATTGATGATTTTTCGAAAATGTTTCTTACTGAAAGCAATTTTAATGGTTGATGCTATTCCGCATTATCGGAATTATAATTTACATTTGTTACATGTATGAATTACTTATTTCGTGCGCGAATTGTCTATTGTTTCACTGACATTAAGTAGGGATGGGCGAGGAGGGGTATAACGGGAGAAGAGATCCAATGGATAACCTAGCCACCCCCTAAATTTAGTTATTCGCACGCAAATTACTCGCCTCCACTTGTCCTTATCATTTTAGATATATCTTTATCGCACCCTTTTTTCTTTCATCCCCTCATCTGCGGGTCCTCCAATAGCCCACTGCAAGCGAGAGCGTGACTTTATTGAAACGGAAATGAGATTAAATTTTCATTTCCCTCATGCTTATTTTCCTCGTCGTCGCCTCTCTCCCCCTTTTCTTTCACCATTTGTAATATAGCAGGCTCTTACACTTTCTCAACACTGGGTATCTCGCAGCTTGCTCTCTCTCTCTCTCTCTCTCTTTCTAAATATCTGAAACGTAGTACGTAAAATGTTTGTAGACTTTTAATAACTGCTCTTTCTTCATCTTATTTTTAATGTTTCTCAATTTGCTTCGTATATTCGAATTTATCATACAATATAATACCAGAAGATGTGCGTTAAACGCGTAGATATTAAATCTTAAAAAATTTTTAATAAAGGAGGAGAAAGGAAACAGTTATTGAAAGTCTACGAAATTTTGACGCGCATTCTATATTATAACATAGGTTTGGATAGAAAAATTGATTTGTTTCACTATGAGTTCACTGGTTTTCAGGTTCATTAAAACTTCTATCACTGCATCTGTCGCAAGGAACTTTTTCATTTACATGTTATTTGTGGTCAGAATTATCATAATTTTCATTTGCATACTATACAGAATAATCTTTAGTATTCTCACGGAACTAAATAGATTTACCTTTCCGGTGTAATACCTTAGCTATTATACTAAATTCAAGAAATGAAAACCGCACTAATATTTAATACTTTATCAGTGCTTTCGTGAATCCGAGAGTCATTCCTGACGATCGATACAGAAATTAAATCGACCATCGAACATAGGTTATTATAGAGGAGAATTGCCGAATTTGGACCATTTGAGGAATTTTTCAATAAATGTCAAAAATGGGATATCTTAGAAAAGTAATAACATGCGGAAATAATAAGCCATTTTGTTTGTTTTTAATTGGTGCAATTGAATTTTCCGGAAATTACCTTACAAAGTCAAAACCATAAAAACTGAAAGTAAGTGTTCAGTCCAATCCAGAAAACTGGTTGCTTACGATTAGAGTATACCGGCAGATTCCTATGTTGGATTGCTAGCTAAATTGAGAAACGAGAGTACCAGTAATGGGTAAATATCCCTTTTCATAAATTAAAGTAAAAACATAGAAGCATTATGACTTTAAAGTGTTTTTCTAGAAAATATAAATAGTAAAGAAATAATTATTTCAGCTCTCGATAATAGTTTATTGAACAAGACAGTAAAAAAATGAATACAGAATTTATTTTGTTTTGTTATTATATCGTCGCCTTGACTGAAACCTGGGCCGAATCTAGGCAACTGAATGAGGTCTAATCTAAGAAATTATGGAATTACTGAACACGTATTGCCAAATTTCCATGACAGCACGAATCTTTCAAACAATCGTATTAGGTGTAATAAAAAGGAATCCATTGTTTTTCCAATAGACGGCTTTAGTAATCTGTATCTCGTATTGTATAAGTGTGATCGGGTTACGCTAGGTGGCGTTAGAAAGAAAAGATTTTGTACTAAAAAAACTTCTTAGACAGTTTTGTGATTACTTGACGCAGTATTGTTTGAGCGCGCGTCAAATATGAACACCAGCAAAGAGAAAATACGCCATATTTTTTACAGTTTTTATTCGATAAAATCGTTGAGTCCGACCGTCATGTAAGCACTGTTTCGATTGCCGAGGAGCTGAACATTGCACAAAAAACCGTTTGGAACCAATTGAATAAGGCTGGATACAAAAAGAAGCTCGCTGTATGGGTGCCACACGAGTTAATGCAAAAAAACCTCATGGGCCGAATTTCTATCTGCGAATCGCTGCTGAATCGCAACAAAATCAGCCCATTTCTGAAGCGGATGGTGACTGGTGATGAAAAGTGGGTCACTTACAACAACGTCAAGCAAAAACGGTCGTGGTCAAATCACGGTGAGCCGGCGCAAACGGTGGCCAAGCCAGGATTGACAGTCAGGAAGGTTTTGCTGTGTGTTTGGTAAGATTGGCAGGGAATCATCTACTATGAGCTGCTCCCCTACGGCCGAACTCTTAATTCGGACCTGTACTGTCAACAATTGGATCGTCTGAAGGAAACAATCGCCCAGAAGCGGCCAGTTTTGGCCAATAGGAATTGTGTTCCATCAGAACAACGCCAGGCCACATACATCGATAGTGACTCGCCAGAAGCTCCGGGAGCTTGGTTGGGAGGTTCTTTTGCATCCACCTTATAGTCCGGACCTGGCACCAAGTGATTACCACCTGTTCCTGTCTATGGCGAATGATTTTGCTGGTAAAAAATTCGCCTCAAGAGAAGTTTGTGTAAATCGACTGTCCCAGTTTTTTGCCAATAGGAACGAGGGTTTCTATAAGAGAGGCATAATGGAATTACCTTCAAAATGGCAACAAGTTATCGAACAAAACGGTGCATATTTGACCAAAATCGGATCATTCTAACTATGCTAAATAAAGCCTTTAATTTCATGCAAAAATAATGGATTCCTTTTTACTACACCTAATATCATTTTATTCGCTGTATGCGTAGTGACTTGCAGCGCTGCCCGTGGCAGATATCAGTGACAATGGTATTTCCACAAACTAGAGAAATATACATACCTACCTAAAATATGATAGGCAAATTGTAATAAATCCTTTGGATTCGTCAAATTAAAAGCATATTTTGAATATAAAGTGGAAAGAAATAATAAACCGAGAAGGGTTTTAGAAAGATAAGTAGACGTTTATGCTAAATATATTTTATCATCAAAAACGGTCTACGAAATCGATAATAAATTAATTTTTGAGGTTACTTTTTTCTTCAATTAATTGCTTCCTAATGTATCATCACTTTGCAGAAAATGGATACATATATATTATCAGAATCGCATTTGCGGCAATAACTCATCCAATTCGAGTAGAGGAACGCAAATTACGCAATGAACTATGGAAAATAATTTGCGGCTACGTCATACGATAAGCACCAGTCACTTTATCACCATATAAATTACTAAAAGAAAAGTTTGGCAACTTTGTATTTACCTTTGAAAATATATGAAAATATATGAAAATATATTTCCCGCGGTTCTGAAGAATTTTTCTTGAACCCCATGGCATAGCAAATGGCACCAGGTTTCTTTGCGCGGACCATCACGTTTCATGTGTTGTTATTTAGTTCTATTTGGTATTCTAAGGCTTTGGCATATCGTCGGTCTTATCACGTAAGGGCGTATCTCAGAAAATATTTGATAATTGAGTTAAGACCGCCAATAGGTTGCTCTCTCTTAAGCCTTATATTTTTATCTCACGACCCGGTGAACCTCAACATTTTATACTTTAGCTTCCCATATATATTTTTCGTCGTATCTCAAAATAATCAAAATTGAAATCTCACGTATCTCACGTGATATAAAAGGCATTCAAGCGCATAATTTTGTATATAAAAAATCACCAAGCTTTAAAAATAATTGAAGGACTTATTCCCAATGAAAAATCGTAAAATATTTAAAATCGCTCTCCTGAGAAATCATCACAAAACTGAGATACGCCCTTACGTGATAAGACCGAAGAATTATGATGTGGTTAAGGGATAAGTTCTGTGCAAGTTGTTTCCAAAATCGCCATCGCAATCAGTCTATTATCCTCACTTTCTAACTCCTATACACGGAGCGAATAGCTACGAGGGTCATTTGACAAGTTTTCGGCCTTACTGATAAGCAGTCCTGATAGAATTTCATTCTTGCTATCATTTGATAGATGGCATTGATACATGTATCCCATAAACATTTCAAGTAATTCCGATCAGTACTTTGCTCATGGCACTTTTATAAAGTTGACAGGAGATGTCTTCTGTCGACAATGGTGATCAAGTTCTTCTCTTCGAGACTATGTTGAGAAATAAATTTTTTTTTATCTTGAAAGATGTGTTTTTCCTAAAATGGCCGGAAACTTTCAAATGACCATCATATGTAAAAATACTTGTTGTCACTCAGTGTCAAAAATCTCGGTTTTTTGATCGTCCTCGACGCTTGTGAAATCGTGTTTCACACACTGAAGCTGCTCAGTGTGTGAACAACCTGCGCAGTGCGTAAAAGTACATGCGCAGTTCGTGCACACTTTTTTCTTCACTGGCAAAAAGTCAAATTCGATATTCGTGTGTTTCGCTCCGTTTTTAACTCGTGTGATAGCCGCACTCGCTTCGCTCGTGCGGCAAACTTCACACTCCTTAAAAACTTGCGCATCACGCACTCATATCGAAATAGATATTTTCGTTATAACGGCGTGAAGCGCCGTTTTTAACGAGTGTGAAGGTTTTCGCACGAGCGAAGCGAGTGCGGCAATCACACGAGTTAAAACGACGCGAAACGCCCTTATAACGAATTCTATTTTTTGTCACTAACAAGGGAAGTTAGGGAACCCGAAAATTCAGAAAATTCCGCCATTCCGTGTGCAAGTAGAGTAGTTCAAGCGTAATACAAAAATACATTTCATTGCTGCGGAATTCCAGTTTTAGGCAAGGCGCACATTGAGACACATGCAACGCAACCCACGCAGGGCGACCACTGATAGTCTAAGATCCGAACTAGAGACGTTCTTCACCGATCTGCTTACCGGATGAAAAGTATTTTTTATCAAACATAATACGTCAATGAACATATCGCGTATGGGTAGGCTAATAAAATATGCTCAAGACTACCCTTAAAACTATATAAACAGGTGAGCTGATATAAGCAATTTGCACCGATCTGCTTACCAATTAAACTATATATGAAAATAAAGATAATTTTATGGCAAATACGATGGTATAACCCTACCTGCAAAAAATCGGTCATGAATCACGGTTGTAAGGCTTTGAAATTTATCGGAGCTAGCCAAGATGCGCGTACTACAGGGAAATTTGCTATAGGACGCAACGTAGGAAGTGGGGGCGACGCGACGGTTAGATGAGAGAGAGTGCTTACATGCTGCTTCCTCGTACGCGCGATTGACAAAGATAACACTACTAAAGTGCCGAGAAAAAGCGACTACGATGGAGTAGGTACTGCCAGTAAACTTTTAATTACTTTAAACTAAATATAAAATATTAAAATGTGAGAAAGATTTTTCAAATATTTTCAATTAAATATATGGATGGGGAAATATTAATATTTCTATCACAGAATAATAATATGTTAGTGATAATTATTCGATAAATTTTATCTATTCTATAAAAATACCACAACAAACAAACAGAAAAATCATTAACAAATTGACGGTGTAAAAAAACTTTATCATAAAACAATGAATACAATAACAATCTTTACAAATATTATAACAATATTACAACAAATACAATATTATAGCCTTCCAAAAACTTGTATGTTGCTGGAATAAGAGTGCCCAGATTTTATATAACAGTAACCTAAACAACGCAAAGACTCCAAGAAGAATTTTTCTTAACAATTTATCATTTCAACTTATGAAATCTCACTTAGAGGAAAGGTCTAGAATTTCGTCTTTACCTTCAGATATTTTTAATGCGTTACAAACCCACCCCATGAGCCATCGCCTCCACTGTCTGTTTATCACATGTTCGGAAAAAACTTTCACTCGAAAACCCGGTAAGAACGTTTTTCCCCTTTTTCTCTACTTTCGAGAAAGAGCCATAAAGTAATAAATTGTCCCTTCCAGACAGGCAAAAATAAAAATGCAAAGTTAGTTGTATCTTGAACGAAAATAATTTTATCAAGGATCCAACAGTAATTGATTGAAAAAAATAACCATTGAAAAAGATGACACTACATTACATTTATGTAATAATGGAGCACGCATTTTTCCGCAAACTGAGGGATGTAAACAGCGAGTCGTTCGTAGTCGCTTTTTCTCGGCATTTTAGTAGTGTTATCTTTGTAAATCGCGTACGAGGAAGCAGCATGTACGCACTCTCTCTCATCTAACCATCGCGTCGCGCCCACTTCCTACGTTGCGTCCTATAGCAAATTTCCCTGTAGTACGCGCATCTTGGCTAGCTCCGATAAATTTCAAAGCCTTACAACCGTGATTCATGACCGATTTTTTACAGGTAGGGTTATACCATCGTGTTTGCAATAAAATTATCTTTATTTTCGTATATAGTTTAATTGGTAAGCAGATCGGTGCAAATTGCTCATATCAGCTCACCAGTTTATATAGTTTTAAGTGTAGTCTTGAGCATATTTTATTAGCCTACCCATGCGCGATATGTTCATTGACGTATTATGTTTGAAAAAAAAGGTGTGAGTGCCGTTGTACTCACGGAGGATGTGTAAACATCTTACAATTATCTGCGGTCCGAGTTTAATTGGGGAATATGACGTCGTAGTTCGACATAAAGAAGTTTAATTTTTTCTATAATAAAATATTTATTATTATTATATTAGATTTATAACTTACTAGCAGCCCGTCCCGGCTTCGCACGGGTAGATTGTGGATTGATTTTGTCCGTCCACCATTGTTTAAATACATTTTTAATACAAAACTTTTAGTATTTTTCCCGGGCTACGCAATGGTCATATTGGATTTGACCTTGACCATGACCTTCAAGGTTAAATCAAGGTCAAATTAATTTTTTTTCACGTTCAAATGTGTCCTCGAAAATTTTCTTCATGTTACCTTTATTGTCAGCGGAGGTCAAATTTAGGTCAAGTATAGTTCGACTTTTTGAACACCCTCTATAAGATTTACTAACTCAGAAACCTTCGCGGATATGCGTCCAACTGTTCCCCAAATTTTCATCGCAATCGGATGAACGGTTTAGGAAGGCATAATAATCATCCGTACCGGTACTTTTTGAACACCCTGTATAAGATTTACTAATTCAGAAACCTTCGCGGGCATGCGTCCAACCATTCCCCAACTTTTCATCGCAATCGGATGAACGGTTTAGGAAGGCATAATAATCATCAGTACCGGTACTTTTTGAATACCCTGTATAAGATTTACTAACTCAGAAACCTTCACGGGCATGCGTCCAACCATTTCCCAACTTTTCATCGCAATCGGATGAATGGTTTAGGAAGGCATAATAATCATCAGTACCGGTACTTTTTGAACACCTTTTATAAGATTTACTAACTCAGAATCCTTCGCGGGCATGCGTCCAACCATTCCCCAAAGTTTCATCACAATCGGATGAACGGTTTAGGAAGGCATAATAATCATCCGTACCGGTACTTTTTGAACACCCTGTATAAGATTTACTAACTCAAACCTTCGCGGATATGCGTCCAACTGTTCCCCAAATTTTCATCGCAATCGGATGAACTGTTTAGGAAGGCATAATAATCATCCGTACCGGTACTTTTTGAACACCCTGTATAAGATTTACTAACTCAGAAACCTTCGCGGGCATGCGTCCAACCATTTCCCAACTTTTCATCGCAATCGGATGAATGGTTTAGGAAGGCATAATAATCATCAGTACCGGTACTTTTTGAACACCTTTTATAAGATTTACTAACTCAGAAACCTTCGCGGGCATGCGTCCAACCATTCCCCAAAGTTTCATCACAATCGGATGAACGGTTTAGGAAGGCATAATAATCATCCGTACCGGTACTTTTTGAACACCCTGTATAAGATTTACTAACTCAAACCTTCGCGGATATGCGTCCAACTGTTCCCCAAATTTTCGTCGCAATCGGATCAACGGTTTAGGAAGGCATAATAATCATCCGTACCGGTACTTTTTGAACACCCTGTATAAGATTTACTAACTCAGAAACCTTCGCGGGCATGCGTCCAACCATTCCCCAACTTTTCATCGCAATCGGATGAACGGTTTAGGAAGGCATAATAATCATCAGTACCGGTACTTTTTGAACACCCTGTATAAGATTTACTAAAAAACCTTCGCGGGCATGCGTCCAACCATTCCCCAAAGTTTCATCGCAATCGGATGAACGGTTTAGGAAGGCATTTGATATTACCTTAAAGGTCACAGTCAAGGTCAAATCCAATACGACCACTGGGTAGCCACGGGAAAATCCTTAAAGTTTTATATTAAACATTTTTCTCTAAAATGTTTTCCCGTTGAGATAATCCAGCTTGCGCGAATAGTATGCGCAGTAGCGCCACACACACACTGACGCAGTCACATGTACACGGCTTACGTCTGACGCTCGATTTCCCAGGAAGGTCCCACCGTAGAGCCATAGCATAGATGTTTACACATCAAAAAAATACTTTTCATCCGGTAAGCAAATCGGTGAAGAACGTCTCTAGTTCGGATCTTGTACTATGACTCTATACCTATATCCATTCTAGATATAGGTATAGTCAGTGGTCGCCCTGCGTGGGTTGCGTCGCATGTGTCTCAATGTGCGCTTTGTCTTAAGGGGTGAAATCATCCCTTGAAAAAAATGCAGATTTTTGAAGTGAAACTTTTATGCTGAGGGTACTAAAATCGCGCGCCCGACACGCGAGGTCCGTAACGAAACCCACACACTCCAGCGCTTCCGACCGTGACTCACTCATACAGCGCTCTCGACCCTGCCCCAATACACCGCTCTCAACTCTGCCCCATTCCACCGCTCTCTACCGTACGTAGACCGCCTTTGCCAGGCAAGCCACACATGTGTCGATTTTGCAAGGCTGGAGCGCCAGGCCGCCGTGCGACTATCACTGACGCGACGAGGCTCACTATTATCGCAACCTAAGTAAAACGCACTAATCTAGATATCATCTGTACACCGGTCGCAACAGCGAGGCAGGCGGTATGTTTTGGTGAATGGGGGTTACGAATGCGTTCGCAGTCCCACACATTTCCCTCAAAACTACCTCTCAGTGTATCTAATTGTAAACCACGGCTACATCGCGGAATTACTGTATCTCTTTGAATCCAATATAATCACCAGTAATATTTTGTGTGTGTGTGTGTGTGTGTGTGTGTGTGTGTGTGAGAGAGTGCAGTATTAAATCATTGCAACTAACCGATACGGTTTAAATCCACCACTCTACGTTTTCGGTCACTATTCGTGTCACGCAGTAGTGCCTTCGGGATTTATGACCTCGAGGAGATCTACTCTTGATCGTACATGTTATAGTTATTGACTTGAAACTGAAGAAAAGTGACGCAAAAATCAATCGCTGTTTAGACTGTGCAGAGGGCGTCTGGTTTGTGTTGCTCGAGAGGATTTCTTCGGGCGATGAAAGCTATTGTTCATATTATGAGGCGGCGCAGTGTCGCACCTCCACTAAGAGGACTATTTAGTCTCACCATAAATCTAGCGTTTAGGACCCTTTTTTTGGCGTATCCGTAAGATGACATGAGAAGCCAGACGAGAGGACGCAGAGTTACTTGTGAGTTGTTTGTATTTCGTTTGTACATTTTCAGTTTTCCGGATTTTACCGCGTTGAATGGCCGGCTATACGGAGCTCGTGTAGTCTGCGATCGGAGTCGTGACCTTTCTCGAGTAACCACCATGCATTACTGTACATTCTTTCGCCCGCGTGTGTGTGTGTGTGTGTATTAATTTATAATTATTGTTGCAAAAAAAACAACAGAACGGTCAAAAGAGTACAGTGACAGGCAACGTGTAAAATAAATTTTCAATTTCGTTAACGTCAATGAACACTGAACATTCTTTCGCGTGTGTGTTATATTAAAATTATTATGGCAAAAACAGGAAAACAACAGGCAAAAGAGTTTAGTGACAGGCACCGTGTAAAGAAAACAATGACGAAGACACTACCTAAAACTGATGCAGAACGAAGCCGAAAATGGAGAGAGAGAATTAAATTAACACAATCAAATATTGCTATATCTGCTAATGCAGATCAACACCAGTCCCAAACCCTGGAGAATGTAATAGATTTTCAAGTTCCTGGAGGATCCAATATCGGTGAAAATACATCCAGTGAATATGATATTCCTTACACTACATTTTATGCCCATAAAAAAATTCATATTGAATTCAACAAAAAACACAAAACGTGTGGCTGCCACACGCGGAAGAAGTGAAACTTCGATATCAGTTTCTCTGAATTTGATTCCGGTGGTATTAGTTTCAATTGGCTCTACGAAGAAGCATTGTAAAAGACTTGTATAGAGCCAATTGAAACTAATACCACCGGAATCAAATTCAGAGAAACTGATATCGAAGTTTCACTTCTTCCGCGTGTGGCGGTCACACGTTTTCTTCTTCACGGAATAACTCCCGAACGGTGAAAGATAAGGGGAAAAAGTTGAAATAAAAGTTTTATGGTTTTTTCCGATCTATAAAACTGGGGCAAAAAATTCTGGAAACAAATTTTTTTTAAGTTACCCCCACCATCGACCCATAAAATCGGATTTTTGGATTTCTTAAGTCTATGTAAAAATACCTCTTAATAACCTCTTTCCATACATCTGCAGTCTATTATGTATCCTTTTTTTTTAATTTAGAATATCTCGAACTCTTTAAGGCCGTTTTGACTTAATGGTACGACATCTACGTTTCTAAAAGTGTTTATAATGTCACGAATTTGATTATGAACTTCAATTTCATCTCATGTTATAGGGGTCTGTGCCAACTCTGTAATTTGAAACGTAGTCGTTAACATGTTTATTACGTTTGAAACGTTAATCGGCCCAATTTTATAATGGAAAGCCTTTGGAGCAATGATTAGTAACTGTTTCCAATAGAATGGTAGCTAATTGCAGTCGTAAATGTAACTGGAAATAAGCTACATCTTTCAGCCATATTTATATTATACTAATAAGAAAACATGTTTCCATAAGATTTTTTACGAACGGAAGAGGGATACCTTATCAACATGTAACGATAATAGTCACGAGCCAAACATGTTTGCAATACGCAAACCGGGATGTTTGCTAAAACGTTATCGGTGTCAGTGTCGACATAGATCCTGCGTCATTCAACGTTATCATTGAGGTTCATACGATATCTTATTTGTGTAGTTTGAAAAATACATGTCATTGATTCATTTCAATAAGTTTGATTCTTCATGTAATTGTAAGTACGTGTTTTGCTAAAATAATTAAAAACTGTATGAAATATATGTAAATAAAAATGTAGATATCGTTTCATAAGACCGTTTCACTGTTTAAGTCAAAACGGCCTTAAAGTTCGAGATTTTCTAAATTAAAAAAAAAGGATACATAATAGACTGCGGATGTATGGAAAGATGTTATATATTAAGAGGTATTTTTACATAGACTTAAGAAATCCAAAAATCCATTTTTATGGGTCGGTGGTGGGGGTAACTTAAAAAAATTGTTTTCCAGAATTTTTTTGAAGCAGATTTATAGATCGGAAAAAACCATAAAACTTTTATTTCAACTTTTTTCCCTTATCTTTCACCGTTCGGGGGTTATTCCGTGAAGAAGAAAAATCTGCATTTTTTTCAAGGGATGATTTCACCCCTTAAAACTGGAATTCCGCACCAATGAAATGTATTTTTGTATTACGCTTGAACTGCTCTACTTGCACACGGAATGGCGGAATTTTCTGAATTTTCGGGTTCCCTAACTTCCCTTGTAAGTGTGAAATACGAGGTTGACGGGGTTGAGGACGCAAATACATAAGAAGACATATGATTACTTACACCAGAATAGTTAACAAAGCTTCGATTTATTGACGAGTTTTTTAACTGTCCAGTAGTAAAAACTGTTACTGCCCAATGAGCTACAATTAATGGCCGTCAGCACTAACGAAGAAGATGCGCCATCCATCTCCAATTCTGAGCATACAGTGCCAATAACCAAACAACGAAAAACATTCATACTACAGTTTTAGACATAGGGGTAGTCCAACCCAAGTGCTGGTCCAAATTCGGCAACTCTCGCTGAGAGATAAGGGGAGGGTAAAATTAACCTATGTTGAAGGGTAAACAATTATTATTAAACAGTTATACGCACTATTAAAACTAGTACGATAAGTACAGTAATAAGAACCAATTTTAATAGTAAACTATTCCACTAATTTGAAATAGTTGAAACCACTTTTAGTTAGAGTTAAAATCTACTTCTGAAATAAGTTATTTTTACTATGAATTTAGAGGTTACGTAAAAGACTGAGAGAGAAGATGAGGGTAAAATTAAATATATTACTGGGTAAAAATGATTGTAGTTATGGAAACCATTTTTTAATACTATGGATATACTATATATATATCTACTTACTTAGTAGCCGTAACTACTGTTAAGTAGGTGGTTGTACTACTGAGAATAGTGTAATAATTATAGCAATAGGAATCCATTTAATAGTAAATTATAAGTATGTAATTGTACGATTAAACATGTAGTACGTATTATCATAAATGAGCGATAAATATTACTATATGAAATCAGTAAATTCAAAATAGTAAATTTTACTATTGCGAAATAGTTTCCAAAAGTGGTAATTCTTGCTATGAAATCATGGTTAATATTACTATTACAGTTTACTATTAATCTGGGTTATGCCCTCTGGAAATCCATCGAAATAGTAAAAAATAATAATAAACTTTACTATTTTTTTTCTCTCAGGGCTCCTATACTTCTCTACCATTTTTTTTTCACTCGCAATTTAAATAACTGGAATGATCTATGCCCTTATCCTCTCCCCCGTCCACAGATCCGCTTGCTTACAGCCGTACAATTTCGTTAACACCATTCATTCCCTTCCTCCTTTTTCGAATCGTTTCTTCTCCCTCTCAGAGCAGTCGCAAAGATAATAACATCAGTGAAAAATTGAGACACTCTTCCACGGGACACTGATACCTGTTGTATAGGTACGCCGAATACTTTTAGGGTATCAGGCTTCCACTGGTGGATCCTCTTACGGATGACGGGCGCGACGAGAGTGTGAGTTGAAAACTAATTGTGAGGGGAGGTGCTGTAGTCGAGCAGGGGGGGGGGGGGTGAAGGGAGAAGCGCGGAAGGGATGTTATACGCGTGACAAGTGTCGTACAACAGCGGCAAAAAGAGTGGTGAAAAAGCATTACTGCTGACACGTTCATCCCCTCCTGAAAACCGGGGGCGGAACTTTCGACTCTATTTCCACGGTTGCGGAGTTTTTCACCCGACGAACGAGATTTCACAATTTTCGTATTCGCATTTTCTTCGTTTTCTGGCGTTTGTTTTTCGAAGGGCTTCTCGTGTCTGTTTTGTTAAAGTAAAGAACGTGAGACGTTGTATGGACGCTTACCAGTCGTTCGAATTAAAAAAATCACTTAAAATATCTATTCATACGTTAGGGACCATTCACAGATGATGTCACACCGATTGAGAGAGGGGAGTATCGAGCAGAGCGTGATATTGTGTGTTAACAATTATGGTCCTTTTTAAAGGACATTCAATTTTACGAGTGCACAAAATCTTACAATTTATTATGTATAATAATTCTATACTTACAATGTCCTTTGTAAAAGACATTCGAAAAAATATACTTAAGTATCTTTAGTTCTCTATAATTAATGGTAGATTTGGCACTTAAATACAATTTCTTGAAATGGAGCTCAGGATTTGTTGTCAACTGTGTCATGGACCGGGGATGAATGGGTTCAGAGAGTGCGTGACGATAGATAGATAGATTGATTGATTCATAGATTTATTTATGATCCAGTGTTGGACCAAATTATTATAGGCTGGACTTGTCAGTCTACAGAACAAGCAACAATGTTTAACAGAGCATCGATCAACAAAGATATAGAAAACAGAACAAGCGAAGAAGCGAAGAACATCAACTGCTAAACAGCGTCTGACGTGTGGAGAGAACCAATCATATGTATAGATATCAGTGTGACAACTTGACAGTATTAGCCAGTATTAGACAGGAGGAATGAGCAACACATGAACCGGGGAACAAGCAAAGAAGAGTAGGTATAAACAATTTGGCCATGCGTCACTCGCGCACTCAAGTTAGAGCATAATTTACAGGCAGAAGATTGGGCCTCTCACACACGTCCAGAGCAAGGACCAGTCAATAAGTTGTACAACTATGCAGATAGAAGGTGAGAGAAAGGTAAATCTCTAAAATTGGCGCGACATTATTTATGAATAATTCCTTACTCGAATCGGAAGTGTCTTTGAGAAATCCTCGGGAAAGACTTTTTCTTAAAATATTCACTAGCAATCTAATAGTCTGGGATGTATCCTAAAATCGATCGTGCCGCTTTCCTCGCAAATCGGTCCACTGCTCATATTGAAAACTCGATGTGCGATATAAATGTATAAAGCGATGCCATAAATACATACGAGATTCTCGAGCGTTTCTAGCATCGAGTATAAAAGAAGCCGTTGAAAATGCGGGACTTAATGTCTTTTTTTTGCGACCATTTACCTACCGCAAACAGTTGATCCTCGGGAGTAAGTTGAAGTTTCGAACCAGATACTCGGGCGGTACTTCTTGCTTCAAAAGCTTCGTGGACTCAGCTTTTCCGCTCGAGACACTCCGCCGCGTCATTTTCCCCCGCGCTTCTTCTTTCTCCCGCGTCGATCCAGAAGACAATGGCTGCGGCGCCGAGGAAGTTCATATTTGTCGCGGATACCAACAACGACTACTCGTATACGCACTGCGAATTTACGTACATCAGTCTCGAGGCTCCGATTGCGTCGGCGTTTTCAAAGCCCGCTTCGAAGTAGAGCGCAGTCGACCTCGAGCTTTTGAGCCGAGATCGGTTCAGTTGCGTCCGTAGGAGAGAAAAAAGGAGAAAAGAACGTTAAAACACGCCCGCGCGCGTAAAGAAGCACCTCGTTCAGACAATGCCATCTCTCGCGCACGGTGCGACGCACACTCGCGCGTCCTGGCCAAAGCCCTCGTCACACGTACCTACATGCCTCGCGAAAGTGCGTTTAGACCTTTTATCTTGAAAAAAACAGGGAGGACAGAATTTCATATTTCACCGCCAGCACCCTCTCCGCGTTCTCTCGCGACGGGGCAAAGTAAAATAAAATAAAAGCCGCGCGCCCCCCTCGCGCGAACGGTAGTGTCTCGAACTTTCGAGCGGTAGCTATACTTCCCAAGTTTAGTCTCCGGAGACGTACGCGCGCGCGGGAAGTACCTATTTTTGGTACTCGCGATTCGGACGATTCCTTTTAAAGGGGCTACGCTTTATTGCTCGAGATAAAGTCGCCGGGGAGAGCGAGAGGGAAGCGAGAGAACATACCTACCTAACGATGGTTGTTACACTTGTTACACACTGCACGAAAAAAAAAACAATTTATTATCATAACATTATTTAAAATTAATTTAAGTTATCTAGGTAATTATCAGGCCAAACGTCTGTGAGAGGGTTCGAAGAGGAACCGAAACGTCAGACGTGAAGTGATTGTTGTTAAAAGTTGTTTGGCCTGATAATTACCTAGATAACTTAAATTAATTTTAAACTACTACAGGCAACATAAGTATTATCTTAAGAATTTTATAACATTATTTAAGTTACCGTAATAAATATTTGAGTTAAAATAGTGATAACAGATCGATTTATTATGGTAGCAAAAAAAAAAAGAAAGAAAAGCTGTAATCTTCATTGTAACCAAAGAAACCTGTCAAATATTATCATTTAAACAGCAAACTGCTTTTCTTACCGTAACACAAAATACTGCTATAATAACTGAGTTTCGATGTTGTAACTAACACAAATAAGTTTTTTCCGTGTGAGAGAAGAAATGGTACCTAATTCAATTAAATCTGCGTTTATGGGTGGGTGAATGCAGAATTAGTTGTTCCGACTAATAAATTTGGTTAACTATTAATGGTTATTCGAAGGAAACAGGCTGTATTTCATTCGAGTCAATTATTAGTCCAAGTAACTAAATCTGCATTTCCCTACCCGCAACCGCTGATTCAGTCAAATCTGCTACATTTCTCTTTCAGTGTATCGGTACACTTTTTGTTTTCATTAAATTTATTGCGCTGTTACCTGTACCGGGAACCATTTTTCTTTATCAGTAACACCCACGGGACAAATCGCAGCTAAAATTAATCACTGATTAGACTGGAGTCTGTGCAAACAAATGAAGATATTTTTTTAAGACCGTGATAATCGTCCTTATTTTATTTGACGTGAATTTTTTTGTATCAAGGAAGATGAGCATTTTCTCCACATCTTAATTTTCATTTGTCGCGTTAAATTGAGTTTAGACATTATCTATTAATTAATAGAAAGCAGGGGGCTGTAGAGGACTCCCCGATTGAACGAACAGTCCTGGAGCTATATTTGTAGCTTCTTCTCCGCTGAAATTATACCGTATTTCGCGCGAACGCGCTTGTTCTGATTCCCCTTAAGGGCAAGTAGGTAGGTAAAAGGGAGCGTCACTAATAAAGTTAAAAATTAACTTCTACCATCATGGGCAGTCGTCGGCTGGCGAGTAGAGTGCTTTTCCTAGTTTGTTATTATAGTTACGTTTCGGCGCTATGATTGCGCAACGTCTGAAATATTCGTCGAACTCCGAATTCATTTCCATCAACTCTTGATTCAAAATACATATATGTATAGACGATTAGCAACTGTCCGCGACTTCATTTGCGTAGATGCTAGATATATGCTATCGCGGATTTTATTGTAGATCTACTTGTGTTCTACAACTCGCTTATACATCATTTTTATACATCTTGTACCGTAAAGGCAGCATTTTCCAGAAACTCATCCGTTTGTCCGTTTTTACGATGGACTACGTCACTAAAATCGTTACTCATCAGCTACCTTTTGTCAAAACCTCATGAAATATAGTCTATGTTCATTCAGAAACTCCAGGCTACTCACCCGAGTTGAAATTTTAGATTTACTCTTTCAGGCTTGTAGTAGGTCGATTTTCCATTGTATTGAAATCTTATGTTGAGCCTAAACTGGTTCGTTAGTGAACATTTCATAAATTTTAAGTTCAGCTCATGTACTGAGTAGGCCAATGGTAGGTCGAATGAACTATTGAAAGCACCAAAATAGGGGACAAATTTCGACTCGAGTTACTAGTGAAATATTTTTTTTTTAATCGGATCAATAGTTCCAGAAATTACCCCTGACAATCAAACAAACTCACAAGCCTTTTCTCTTTATTATATCAGTGGAGATATAAAGCATGAGCGACTAAAAACGACTTATTTATACCTGCCCAACGCGGCGAGCGCGTTACCGTCAAATCACCACGAAACGACTGCGACGAAGGGGTTGGGCTACGAGAGAGAGAGAGAGAGAGAGAGAGAGAGAGAGGTCTCTTCGCGAGGCAGGCGCGAAAGAAAAGAGGAAGGCTGACGCGTGGCGGTTACCCCGAATGGCGAAATAGCTTCCTTCCTCGGGGAGGATTTTGACGCGGTGCGTCACATATGATTTGAATAAATGGCGTGTCACGACGCCGACAGAGAGAAAGAGAGGAACGTCGGCGGAGGATCGGGCGAGTGCCGGGGGAGGATGGGGTGAGATATCGTGCCGGGGTACCGCGCGTCGCGTCTCTCTCTCTCTCTCTCTCTCTCTCTCTCTCACCCTCGACTTGATAGGCGGCGGGACATCTTCTCCCGCCTCTGAATTCCAGAGTCCGGGAACCGCGTTTAGTTGTGTCGGCGCGGTGGTAGACCGCGCTATCTCGGCCCGGCTTGACGCGTGTATGTATGTAGGCACACACACGTGCGCAGCGGAGATAACCTAAAAATCGCCACTCGCCGAAAGTCTCTGGGAAATTTGCCCTCCCTTCCGCTCGCCTTCCACCGTGCCGCGCGCCTCCGGGACTCTGAGATTTTTTGCCAGGGTCTCACCCACACCACGCGAGCCCGTCGTACGTCGTATTTACGATGTAGGTACCTACGCGCGGGAGATTTGCGCGCGCGCGAGTGTATAGGTACTTTTCAGAATGGCTCACCGGGGAATCATTTCACGGATTCGCGCACGGGGCTCGACGTCGGCGCGAGAGGATCTCGCGATGATTGTCGGTAGGCCCTCTCGCGGCGCCTCGTTGCGTCCTTTCTCTCTCTCTCTTCGGCGATGGAACTACGCGTAGCTGTCATCGGCAGCCTCGTATGGGACGGAAACGTTCGGAATACTTTTGAGAGCGTCGTAGAGAAATTCAGGGAATTCGAGGGGTGCGACGACCTTTTTAACGAATGACTATTAGACATTGTAGAGTAGAGGAACTTGGGGCATAACGGACTCTTCGGGCAAATAGGGAGCACTGCTTACACTGGAAAGAAAGTACGAATCGTACAAACGGATCTTTCAGCTGTGACAGCTATACTTTCTAATTATCTTATATTTAGCTACTGTTAGCTACGTAATATCGCTGTCATAACAATGCTAGAGATAGGTATTATATATCAGGTATATCGCACGTTTGCTGCAATAGTCCCATACAGCACTGAAATATTGCAGCAATATTGTAGAAACATTGCGTCGTAAGATAGCAATATTGCAGCGAGATTATGAAATATTGCTGCAATATTGCTACAATGATGCAGCAATATTGAAATGTCCGATCTTCGCAATATTGCGTTGCAATATTCCAACAATATTGCGCTAAAATATTTTAGCAATATTGGTTCGAAAATGTAAATTTAATTTTTATTAAGCCTTGTGTCCACGATGTTAGAACTCCATCAGAATTTTAATTACTCACACAGTGATTGAAAACTCGGACCGAGTTCTACCACCGTGGATATAAGGCTTTATAGGAATTCCTTTCAAATAAAAAGAACTGCAGTTCCAAAATATCACACGTATATTTTTTATATTGTTTTATAACTATGTTAATATATAATAACTGTAGTATCTGGCTATATACATATAATATACATATACAGCTACATTTGTACTTGAGAATTCATAAATCTATTCCTTATCTTGTTCTTCTACCATAGCTTTCCCTAGTGCATGCTCCTGATTCGCCTTCCGTACCCTTCTTATTTTAGCTTGCGCTAACCAGTTGCCAATTTGTTTTAATATTTCATTACTGGTGCCATTTGAAAAACGACTAAGAACTGCTTCTGCAATGAAAATATAAATTATTTCTTAATATCGAACATGATCATGATTTTACGACGTATAGAACTTACTTGTTATTATTTCAAGTATGAGTGATTCTTTAAAGGATCGTTTTCCTTTGCGACCATACACACTAAACAACTCCGCCAGTTCATCAGACATTATTTTCTTCATAATTCCGCTTATAACTGCATTAAAGTCGTCTCCTCCAATGGTTTTTACCATTTTAACCTATCATATATTCCATATTATGTATTGTTACCTATTATGTCCGATAAATCGTTTGAGCACAAGTTATCATTTTGCTAACTACAATCTTATCTCAAACACGTCTTTCACATTTTGTACTTACAGAATATTTTAATATTTTTAACTTTTATACGTTTTTACAATTTGATAAGTATCGATTCATGTAAATTTATGGTGATGAATGTTGAAAAAGGTTTCAATCAGACAGAGCCTCAATAAATTAAATAAAATCAAAAGAAATTGTAAAACAACTAACGATGCGATTTAAAAAATCTTGATTGGCCAGCTCTATTTCAAATGGCTGAAGTTGCGTTATATCGCGTAGTGGCAAATTTACGTCTTCAACGGTATTTTGATCGCCAATAGGAATAAGCCGCTCTTCTAATATTGCGAGCTTTGCATTTGTGCTGCGTACTTGGTAAAGTAAAAGGTTTTGTTTCCTCAATATTTCTTTCAGAAAACCTGCAAACGAAATAAAATATTATATATAATTAATAAATACGATAAACATCGTTATTTTCAAAATACCTTTTATTTCCTCTATATTGTTATTTGTTTGAGCACGAGTAAATGATGAGCAGTGTTCATTTTCCGAGAAAAATGACCCCTCGCGAATATTTCCTAACATGGATGAGTGATGGGCAATTGGTTCTGTTGTACAAGTATATCAGAAAAAAATTAATAAATTATATTTATTGCAAGAAACACACATAGATGTATTTTCTGTAGAAATACCTTTCTGTGATAAATGCACGTCCGGGGTATTAGAGTCACTTTTCGCGTCAAAGCTAGCATTTCTCTCCTTTACAACAGGCATATTTGAAATTTTCGGGCCGGATGATCTTTTACGGTCATCATTCTTTGGCCTCAGAGTAGAAGCTGGGAACGTTGACAAAATAGTTTCTTCGAAATCCATGTTTTCTTCATCCGAAGAAGACAATTTGCGCTTTGCCTGTTCACGTCTTTTAAATTTCAACTTGATTTTATGCCTCTCTTTCATTATCTGATAATGCGGAATCGTTTATATTGGATGTATCCTCGGCCAAAACCAGTTTTTCCATGCCTTTTTCGTAGGTAGCTGCGTTATGTATCAAATTGAAGAAAGGCAAACATTCGAAGTGTTAGTTAATACTTTCAAAAAATTACTTCACTAGCAATTTTCCTGACAGTAATAAACTGTGTACCTGCTGTCCCAAATATTTTCTTAACCTCAACAACTGACCAATCCTCATTGTCTTTTGGCATAAGTTCTTTAATAATTGCTTTATTTAAAAATAATTGAGTTTTCAAATGATCCGGCCAAATGCATGATATATTTTTGTTTAAAATCCTTAACCAAGCTGTAGGTACCAGCTGCAATCCATCATCGAACTCTACAATGGAATATTTGCTCATCTTGAGATCTAAAAATAAACGATAAGTTTATTTTAGTAGTTTGTTTGCATCTAATTGTATTATGTAACATATATAAATAGAACGTTTCGTACGTCAGATATTATGTCGATGGTTGCTTAATATTGAATAAGTAAGTAAAAGAAATTATTTTCATTTTGTTGCTGTACGTAATCGGTAGTGCAATATCTTCAACATTAGTTTGTATGTATAAGAGGAAATATGACATAGTCTAGCCCATAAGGCATTCTCCATGCTTTACACTTAATTAAAGTTGCAGGCCAAATATCCGTCTTTATGTTATGTGTTGATACTATTTGGATATTCAGATCTCTCGATTCACAGGGTAATAAGTACAAATTTCCCACAAAATTAAATTTTTTCCCGATAATATACATGGAAGTATCACTTCCTTGAACAATATTTTCTACCATAATGCAATCTCGGTTTTTCAAAATACAAAAGCAGTCTTTTTCATTATTACAGTGTATGGTATATAAGTCGTTACTCATAGTTTTATACTGAACACGAATATTAATGGAATGATCTATCGGTCCATCGTTATGTACTTTGGCGAACCGTAGCTCTTTGTTATTTGAACAACTCTTTGCTTGATTATCTGAATTTGTTTCTATTTCGGAATACCTTTTCCATAACTGCTCCAATGGTTTCTCGTTTTTTCTCAGAAGCTTTTTTATAGAAGACATAAAATTCTCAAATCGGAAAGCACTGAATGAGTCCAGAGAGCCATAATTCCTTACGTCATTGCATAAATGCAATAAACCGTGTACGTTATGTGATACAAATTGCTTGCCGTACAATTTCTCAAAAGACGTCACAAAATGAACCAGCAAAAGCTCAGCATATGATACATATTCATCGTCTTTGCACATAATTGGGTTTACTAAGATCGTTATAGCTACATGCAATGTCAGGAAATGTTTATATACATCACTTTTGACGATATTCTTTAATGCCAATGGTCCAGTGTACAATAGAAAAGTTCTCAATTCTGTAGCTTTCCAATGTCGAAAATCAGAGAGAGCTCGTGGTCTTCGATTTAAATCATTTGGCACCGTATTCTGTAGTTGAAGAAGTGATGTTGAAATAATATTGATTTTTCTAACGGGTAATCGAATTGAGAGGGGTCCTGATTGTACCCAAAGTAGAATCAACTTTTTTACTACACCTAAACATACTAAGTGCATGTAATCGAGGGGAACGTTTGTTACTAATCCGAAGTGTGGTACTTCATTCAGAATAGAATTTTGTAATTGATAATCTTCATGGTAACAATTATTTTTGAATTCGTCGTCCGTTCTTAAACTGACATTATTATTCTGATTTTGTGGAAAGCAAAGTCTGTTGTTCACACGTTCTCCTTCTATTGTGCATTTAGTGCAACTATAAAATCCAGCATGACCTATGACACGTAAGACAAAAGATTTCGCTGGAGTATCGCATATCAACGCCCGCAACCTTATTTGTACGCTTTCTCCATTTTTAACGTATTCGTTAGTAATTAGGTTTTTTAAATCATCTATTAATTGCCGTAGAAATGTATTACAATCGCTCGGTTTGGTATTTCCGAAATATGCTCCTGTGATATATACTTTTTGGGACACATCGTTCGAGAGTAGTATGGGCCACAGGGAAGCATTAGAAGATTTTGATATTGGCAACCCATCAATATTTAGGAGTAAATTAATGTAGGAAACATTATCACTAATGTTTGCTAACATTTTTTCAATTACTCTAGAGACACCAAAGTAGCAAAATTTTCCATCTCCTAAAGAAATTACGTCACAATTCTTTGGCGTTTGTAACAACGTTCTGGTATCTTTTGGAAAATCACAGTCTGTGAATTTGTTAAGAATACCAAGCAACGAGTTACATGCATTGTGAGTAATATTATATGATACAGCCCATGATGCTATGGATTGTATAAAATTAGTAGTTTTATCATTATGTTCTTCTTCTTCCACATTCTTATCTTCATCATAAACATTGGTGCGCAAGTGATCGCTCATAAAATCATGATTTACATTTAATTCTGCATAAGCGTCAGTGTCAACGTGATTAATGCAACTATCCTGAGAATTTTTATCATTTTCTGGATAATCTAGACTTGTGCTTGAATTGCTATGTAATGTACTTTTTTCTTTTGTTCCGAAATACTTTTTTGCGTATTGAAAACGCGAACGTATTTTTATTTCTTCAATCTCCTCTTTAGTTTGTGCTTGAACCAATCGCCGTATTTGCCTGTCTGATATTTTTCCTTTAATTTTTCTCTGATTAGCCATGTCCAATTTTTTAGCATTTACATAAAATTTAAAATCTCTAGTTTTAATTTTAAGTTATCCATACCATACGAAAGGTAACCCTGTTATAGAAAATTGATAGAAATAAATGAAAAAAATTATTCGGCAAGTAACAGAGAATTATTTTTCATAAACTGGAAGACGTTAAACTGATAGAAGCTATGTGTATCTTATTATCTCATCAGACTTACCGTGAAAGTATAATTAGGTTATGTTAATCCATTTTATTCGTACCAATATAAATTATAGTAACGCACTATTAGTAACTTTTTACATGAAGAATTGCAATAGATAAAAATGTATTACTTAGCGAGTTTAATTCTCATCTATGTATAGTAAAGCAAGATCGTTCTTATTCACTTTTATTGCAAATTCCGCACGTAACACCTCATGTAACCATTCGTAGACAGGGTTATAAAACAGCGAGAACCAAAGCTTGCCTATTGCGATGATTTGCACGCCACTCGTTGGATATATGCAGTACTAAAGCATAATATTGCAGGAAGTTTGCAGCAATATTGCAGCGCAATATTGTACGGACATTGTACTGCAACATTGCAGCAATATTTCGCTACAAGATGAAAGATTGCAAGATTCCTGCAATATTGCAGCAATATTTCATGCCGTGTGGGAGTGTCATAACTCAAAATTAGAATTGTCCAAAGCGACAACTTTCAAAGTTGAATTATTTTATATTATACGAGCGTTGACCATTTGCTACCAAATTATGATAATTATCATGAAAATTCTATGATAATTATCATAATCTGGCAGCAAATGGTCAACGCTCGTATAATATAATAATTCAACTTTTAAAGTCGTTGCTAGGGACAATTCTAATTTTAAGTTATGACACTATTGCAGCAAATGTGCGATATATCAGATAGCCGTGAGAGCTATCTTCGAGTCATTCTCTCGAAGTATTCCAATAAGAGTGGCGCTATCCAGCGTGCAATTGCTACAACAGTACATCTAACTAATTGTAAGATAGCCACAAGAGCACTTTAGCAGGAATGTTGATAGTTCAGAGACCTATATAACAAATCAGTTTGTAAAACTATCGATTTTATTGCTATAAGAAGGGGATAAATAGTCATATTTGGAATAACGTAGTGCTATGTTCGTCGAAATTAGTAATAGAACTGAGATTGCTAATTTGAGAGTATGCGGTTTTATACATAGAACTCTCTTTTTCTAGTTTTCTATTATATCGCTGTGTAGGAGTTATACTTTTTTTTCCTGTGTATTTTTTCCTTATCACGCGTCAGAGATCGTCTATGGTACCTAATATTCCTATATGAATTGGCAGTATTTGCAGACGGACATGAGATGTGCATATTCATTATTTGAAAACTTATTTTATTGAGAGCATCTTAGGAAATTCATTTTCTGCATTACAGATATTAGTTTTGCATTGTTTTAGCATCAAACCGATGACCTACATTGATATAACTAATTTCATCATTCGGTATAGTTAAGATAGTATTATGTTTATGGTTTCCTAGTTTAATTAAGATCAACGTTAATTGCACAAATAATTTTTCCTATATTTAATACAAATTTAATAATAACCAATTTAATCATTCAGTATAGTTAAGCTATTATTATGTTACAATATTTCGAATATAATGTCTTTGTATATTTATTATCAATCAATATTTATTCTCCCTTGTATGACCTTTCGGCTGTTTACATTGTTAATGTTATAACATTTCCATCTATTCAATTTCTTTCATTTCATTTCTTCCTTCCATTTCCTCATTCCTTAAAGTTTAAACTATATGAGAAAAATATATATATTTTTGCAACTACATCTTTGTATTATATTTTATTGCATTATTTTATTTCCATTTTTACTCTCTTCAATATTATAATTTCTTATGTTGTCTAACAATTCATAATGGGCAGAAAGCACTTTCTTCCGATTATACATAAAATAAAGCCTAAACAAATAATGGTACATCAACTTTGACATACAATTATTAATTAATTTAATTTACATCACTTTTTCTTTTTAATTGTTCATCAAGGGGCTCATTAGAGGAATGTGCCCTAATATGAGGATAGTTCCTAATATTGGGTAGTTAACTTTTGAGCGAGTATTGTCAAAAGTTGCCCTTGTTAAAAAGCGCCCATTCTCTTTTTGGAGCAAACGTGTATTCTATTTTGACGTTTGAGGTTATAATAATTTTGTGTTGTAAGGAAAGTTTTCTAGTCGTGTTGCATTTTGGATGTTTAAGGAGACTTAAAGGTGGGTTTTAAAAGTTTTAATAATATCATTCTATATATATATATGTAAGGAAAGTATCCCAAGTCTATTTGAATCTAGCGCTTAAATCGAGTCGGTAAGTCAGACCTCCTATGGAAACAGACAACCGAATTACACAAGGGACACGTGGTGTGAGAAAAGACGATGTAAGCTACGAAGCAAACATGTCGCAAGAAGTCAAAGTTAAGAATTAAGAAGAATTAAGAACCTAAGACTAAACGATGGTTGTCAAGAAACAACAGGGTGAATAACGACATTGAATGTTGTTTCTTTGTTTACAGGTAGGATTAATTAGTTTAAGTTATTAGACTGGTTTTGTTTGTACGGAATCAATTAGGTTAGGTTAGGTTAGGCTAAGGTTTTGTTTGTATAAAATAGAAAAACTTTGTTTACAGAGAAACAATTCGTGTATTGTTCCCCAACCCTTATAAAACAACATTCTCGTTGTAAATCACAATGGACAAGCTACAATTCGCTTTCGAGTTGCTCTGCGCTGCAGATGAGCCAAGGACGAACATGCTGTGCATAACCTCAATCAGCACACCGGACGGCCGAACTTACGCAATTCCAACGCACTGCTATGATGTACAACTGCACGCGGCAATCAGAAAAACAGCACCGTATACTAAAGTAAAAAAGACATTAACTAAAAGAGGCCAGACAAGGAAAGTATGGATTAATCTAACTAAAGAATTGATCGAGACTTATTTAGATGAGGGAGAAAATTTACAATTTAATGACGTATATTTAGAAGAAAAAACAAACACACATGAAAGTAGGGTAACTGAGGCTTCAGAACAACCATTGATAAAATTGCTAGAACAACTACTTGAAAAAAGCCAAGGAAAATCTAAGGAGAGGAATATTGGTAAAATCGCTAAAAAATTCATAATTGAAAAATTTAACGTGAAAACCTCAAATGTAGATCAATGGATAATTAATTTTGAGAAAGAATGCGAACGGTTTGATATAACTAAGGATGAGGAAAAAATTGAAATTTTAAAATCATTCATGGAAAAAAGTGCCATAGATTGGTATAGTTGTACACTTGCGAAGTTAACCGTTCAAGCGAACTGGAAAGATTGGAAGAAGAATTTTTGTACTATATTTGCGAATACCGGTTGGTCTCCAATAAGATATGCGCTACAATTTAAATATCAAACAGGCTCTTTACTAGATTATGCGATAAAAAAAGAAAAACTTTTACTAGAAACAAGAAAATCTATTGATAAGGGAACATTGATTGATCTGATTGCTAGTGGCCTGCCAAATTTCGTAGCTGATAGAATTGATAGAGAAAAATTAAATATTACCGAAGACTTGTACTACGAAATAGGTAAACTAGAACACTTAATTCACAAGAAAACAGACTTCAAAAGGAATAAAAATTACAAAGAAAACAGAGAAAAAGCCATGCGAAATTTGTACAAATAAGGGCAAAGGTACACGCTTCCATCCTGAAGCTGAATGCTGGTTTAAAGATACACAAAACAAAACAAGACATGTTAATAATTCAATATTGGAGGTAGAACTAAGTGATACTGATCCAAAAAACTAGTAATTCCACCATTAATTAGACTTCCGTTAACATTAAACAACACTTTGAAAGTATCCGCTATCTACGATTCAGGCTCAAATGTTTCACTTATAAATTCAAAATTAGTCCATCTGAAACAAAAAAGGATTAATTTAAAAAAAAAGTTAACCTAAGAACAATTAATGGTGTGTATAGATCAGAAGAATTGATAAAAATTAAAGTAAAAATATTGAATATAGAAGAATACATAGACGTATTCATAATCAATCACGAAAATTTCGACTACGACTTTCTAATAGGATTAGATTGCATAAAAAAATTCAAGCTAAGACAAAATGAAAACGTTGAGATAGAACAAAAACACTTTGATCTCACAGAAAAACAAGAAGATCGAATAAACTTCAATGAACACGTGGATTTAGACAATTTCGAAGTCTTAACAAATCACTTGAGTCATTATGAAGAAAATATAATACAAAATCTCATAGATAAATATAACAATATATTTGCAAAAGACAAATACGATATAGGCGTAGTAAAAGGGTACCAAGCCAGAATAGATCTCATAGTAGATAAATATTGTAGCAAAAGACCTTACCGATGCACCATCGAAGATAAAAAAGAAATAGAGGAACAAATCTCACAATTACTTAAAAGAAATCTAATAGAAGAATCATACAGTCCTTTTTCTGCTCCAGTTACATTAGCATATAAAAAAGATGAAAATAAGAGATCAAGACTATGCATAGATTTTAGGGATCTGAATAAGATAATAGTTCCCCAATCACAACCATTCCCACTAATTGAAGATTTAGTAATAAAAACAAGAAACTGCAAATATTTTTCGAAACTTAACATAAATTCTGCATTTTGGTCTATCCCTTTAAGAATTGAAGACAAAAGGAAAACGGCATTTGTGACCCAAGAGGGACAATTTCAATGGACTTGTTTACCATTCGGGTTAAAAACATCACCAGCTATTTTTCAGAGAATATTGAGTAATATAATAAGAAAATATAAATTATCAGTTTTCACATTAAACTATATTGATGATAAACTAATCTTTTCAAAGTCCTTCGAAGAACATATAAATCACCTATCACAACTATTAGAAGCAATAACAAAAGAAGGATTCAGATTAAAATTTTCAAAATGCACATTTGCATTAGATTCTGTACAATATTTAGGTCACATTATAAGACACAACTCAATTTCTCCAATAAAGGATAATCTCATTTCAATAAAAAATTTTCCAGTACCGAAAAATCAAAAAAACATCAGACAATTCCTAGGGAAAATTAACGTTTACAATACATACGTCCCAAAAATTTCATTAATTTTAGAACCTTTACATAACTTACTAAGAAAAGGACAGAAATTCATTTGGTCCAAAGACTGTCAAAAAGCTTTCGAATACATGAAAGATTTCCTTTGCTCGAAACCAGTATTAGCCATCTTCGATCCAGACCGGCCAATACACATATACACAGACGCAAGTTTGCAAGGTATAGGAGCCATATTAAAACAACCACAGCCAAATGGAAAAATCGAAAAACCGGTAGCATATTTTTCAAAGAAACTGAACGAATCACAAAAAAAGAAAAAAAGCAATTTACTTAGAATGCTTAGCAATTAAAGAATCAGTGAAATACTGGCAATACTGGCTTATAAATAGACCATTCAAAGTATTTTCAGACCACAAACCACTGGAAAAAATGAACATCAAATCTAGAACAGATGAAGAATTAGGTGATCTCACTTATTATTTATCACAATATGATTTCGAAATAATATACCGTCCAGGTAAAAACAACTTAGAAGCAGACTGCTTAAGTAGAAACCCAGTATTAGAGTCTCAAGAAAACGAAGATGATCAATTAAAAATCGTAAATTTAATAAAAATAGATGATATTTTAGAAGATCAAAATAAGAATAACGATATAACAGCTACAAAAGACAGATTACTCTTCAAAGATAATCTGTACTATAAAAAAATAAGACAAAAAGAAAAAATAGTACTATCAGAAGATTTTTCTAAGAAATTGATAGAAAACGTTCACAAATATTTTTGCCACATCGGCGTAAAACAAATGCAAACTAAAATATTGCCACATTATACAGCAAAAAATATTTCGGAGAATATAAAGCACACATGCAAAAATTGCGAGATTTGTATAAAAAATAAATCAAGAGGACAAGACAAAATTGGTCTAATGTCTCATCTCGGTCCCGCAAAAAAACCGTTTGAAATAGTTTCCATAGACACAATAGGTGGATTCGGTGGTTCACGATCCACAAAGAAATACTTACATCTCCTAGTAGATCATTTTACAAGATTCGCTTACATATTAACATCAAAAACGCAAAAGGCAAACGATTTCATTAAATTAACGGAAAACGTACTCAAAGAACATAACATAGAAATAATTTTAACAGATCAATATCCGGGCATAAACTCCACAGAATTCAAAAATTACCTAGAAGAAAAGAAAATCACGAAGATTTTCACAGCAGCCAATGCACCATTCTCTAATGGCTTAAACGAAAGACTTAATCAAACTTTAATAAATAAAATCAGATGTGCAATAAATGAGGAAAAAAGATACGCATGGACAACTATAGCACACAAGTGTATAGAAAAATATAATGAAACGGAACACACAGTCACTAAGTTCAGTCCAAAATATTTATTACAAGGTGAAGACACCTCTATATTACCGAACGAGTTAAAAAAACAAGAGACAACAATACTCTAGAACATGATAGGGCAATTGCCTTCGAGAACAGTACCAAATACCATGATTACAATAAAAAATTGTATGATAAAAATAGAAAAGATTATAACTTTAATATTGGGGACTCAGTATATGTTGAAAATGGTAATCAACTGAATCGAACAAAATTAGAGGAATATAGAATCGGTCTTTACAAAATTTTGAAAAAAATATCAAAATCAATGTACGAAATTGATACAGGACACAAGAAATCAGAATCAAATTTATTTCATATCTCTAAACTCATCCCAACACTTAACATTCCAAATGAAACAGACACCGTGGGCGCTTAACTACAACTTCGTGTAATTTCGTACCGAAACTATGTACCATATCTTTAATTTTGAGGGGGGGAGATGTAAGGAAAGTATCCTAAGTCTATTTGAATCTAGCGCTTAAATCGAGTCGGTAAGTCAGACCTCCTATGGAAACAGACAACCGAATTACACAAGGGACACGTGGTGCGAGAAAAGACGATGTAAGCTACGAAGTAAACATGTCGCAAGAAGTCAAAGTTAAGAATTAAGAAGAATTAAGAACCTAAGACTAAACGATAGTTGTCAAGAAACAACAGGGTGAATAACGACATTGAATGTTGTTTCTTTGTTTACAGGTAGGATTAATTAGTTTAAGTTATTAGACTGGTTTTGTTTGTACGGAATCAATTAGGTTAGGTTAGGTTAGGCTAAGGTTTTGTTTGTATAAAATAGAAAAACTTTGTTTACAGAGAAACAATTCGTGTATTGTTCCCCAACCCTTATAATTAATATATTATATATATATATATATATATATATATATATATATAATTTATATATTATTATATATATATAAAATTGTGCGTAGTTTATGAAAATGACTTTGTTTTTTAAAAGAACGCCACATTTTTTTGCAAAGTCGCCCCCCCCCCCCCCCCTAATATTCTAATATGCTCCTAATATGGGGTACCTATCAATTTCTAATTTGGGGTACCCCAAAGGCGAAGAATGGGTGATGTGTCAAGGCTGCTTCATATGGAATCACGTTGAATGTGCTGGTTGTGAAAAAAGCCGGTATGTTTGTGACTTTTGCGCTAGTAAATAGATTTGTTTTGTGTTCTTCTTAGATAAGTAAATTTTTTTTGTTCATAAGAAAAAAATCTTGTGTTAGATGTTGTTTTTATATTTCATTTCCATAAATAAATAGTTCTTATACAAAAAACGCAAGATAATTTTAGTTATTTTCAAATTTTATATGTTAACATAGTGTACCCCATATTAGGATAACGTCCTAATATGGGGCAATGAAACTTTTTTTCAATGCTGCATATTTTCTTCTGCATTTTTTTTAAAACCTGTTTTTTCTTATTAAATCCCTAAAAAGTGTTCAAGGAAACGCAAAATTTAGAAATAGTGTTTAAAAGTCATTAAATTTTTTTATTATAGTGTTTTTAAAAAAAGTACCCCATATTTGGACACCTTCCTCTATATGTCCCGGGTTCCCCCACGTGCGCCTAGCGTTATGATAGTCAAGAGCTAATTTCTGCGCTCCATTTCATACCCACTTTTCTCTACTGATAGTAAAATTATCTAGGTATATCCTGGCTATATACTAAAAGTATAGTAAAACGTGCTAAATCGCTTTTCTCTGCGCCAAGGAGAGGTTCTCCCCACGTATACACGGTTTTTAATCACCATGCATCAACGATCCAATTACCGGCAAAGCGTTCGTGGCACCTTAATATCTGGTTACGTAGCACATCTCTGTACATACCGCCAATGACCTTCTAGTGAGTGATAGACATACGTTATATTAGCCTTTTGCATTTACGCCTTCTCCGATCCCACCTTATTTCGCTCGACACGTTAATTACCAAACCGTAATTCGGCACTTGACGCGGCGGGCTTGTCATTGCGGAGAATATGTTTTACAGCACGGGGTGAGGTATACAAGACGACGCAACGTATCGCTAGTTATTCGTTAATAGTTTCTCCGCCGTTACGAGGAGCAATTAATCTCTTCCACTCTTGCCACGGTGCTGTATATTCGCTGGAAAACAGTTGGCTGGAATGGTGGCACGGAATGTTGTATAATAATATTAATATTTAGAATTGGAGCTATATGTGAATATGATTTTAAAGAAATTATTGCTCTATCACACAATATTAAGATAATTATCTCTTCTCTCTATTCTATAAAATAGTTTTTCGGATCGACGACCGACCGAACTATCCGAAACCCACCCCACCAATCGCCTACAGACGCATCGGTCCATCTATCGCCTACCGCGGCGTCCTCCCACCAAGCGCGTCCACCCCACCACACGTCGGCCGCCAATGGGATGCAGTATGCTATCGGTCGTCGATCGGTGCGGTGCAAGCCAGTCGAGCAGAGGCCCGTCTACCCGTTTGGCCGGCGTTGCAAGCCAGTCAAACAGATTATTACACATCGTCGGCTTCACATGATTACTATGTCGGAAAAAACACTACAATTTATGTCGGCCGCCAACGGGATTTAGTATGCTATCGATCGTCGATCGGTGCGTTGCAAGTCAGCCGAGCAGCCCAGCAGATTATTACATAGCGTCTCCTTGTATTACCATGACGGAAAATCACTACGACAATCTATATCCTCCTCCTTCTCTTCCTCCTCCACCTCCACCTCCACCTCTTCCTACTACTTGACCAATTCCTACGGGAGTTTATTTCTTTTGACCGGTTTTTGCCATAATGCCATAATATAATGATATACATATACATAATACACACGAAATAATGGTCAGTGCTCATTTACGTAGGAAATGGGCGTTCGGAATTAAGTAAAAGCACTGCGTTCTCACTACAAAAAATATTCTTTATCCGAATGCGCTTGGAAGAAACTCTCAAACTCTCCACGGAACTAAGTAAAAGGGCATACGGGGATCATGATATGGACCATCGATGACTGGTTTCTTTCTTTTGTCCTCAGTAGAAATCCGACACTGCGTCGCCTCATGAGCGGTGGAATGGGGCACGGTCGAGAGCGTTGAGTGAGGCAGGGTGGAGAGCGCTAAAGTGTGTATTTCGTTATACGTCGCGCGATTTCACTACCCTCAGCAAAGAAGTTTCACTTTAAACACACACACACACACAGAGTTTTCCTTCAAAATATTTCCCATCCTCTGCAGCGCGTCGGTCACCAATCGGCTGTAGTATACTATCGGTCGTCGTTCGGCGCGCTGCAATCCAGCCAAGCAGATTAGTATACGGTAATTTTGTATTACATCATGGGTCACCAACGGTTGGCAGGCCCGTCTACCCGTTTGGCCGGCATTTTGTCGAATTCGAGCGACGCGAAGCGTCGCGAGATAAGTCCGTTGACCGACCGCCGTCCCCTACAAACTTGGGGGAGCGCCGCGACAGCGGCGCGGGGGCGATAGCCCCCCGGGGGTTGGCGAGCGAAGCGAGTAGGGGCGGATACCCCCTAGTGATTGATAAAAAGAATTTTATCGAAACATTTTTCATTATCCTTCTTCATTTAATTTGTCATACAATATTTAAAGCTTTATTAATTTTATTTGCAGGAATTATTATTCGTAAAATAACAAATTATCAAGATGTTCATATAATACGTTCATTAATTAATTCTATTCCATATACAATCATATGTTTTTAACTCTTTAAAGTTAGTTCTACAGGGTGGACCAGGTTAAACGTCATTTTTTTCTGAAATGTGATAGAACAACCAAAAAAAAGTAGACTTTCATAAGAAAATATTTTTCAAAAATGTTTCCTAACAAAGATACAGGGTGTCAAAGTTTCGAAACAAAAATGGTTTTCTCATCATAACTTCTAAACTACTTGATCGATTTCCATAAAATTTCGCACACAGGCTAATGTAGAACAGCTCTAAGCAATAATTAAATAATTTTTAAAAATTTTCCAGTGGCGTAGATACTAGGGGCCGGTACCCCCATTTCTCCCTCCCAATCTTCGGCGCCACTGGATATTTTGCAAAGAAAATTTAATTATTGGATTCCCCGTTTAATTTAGAGAAAAAATCACCCTTGCAAATTTTTGATTTATGGCTTCGCGTTTTTGAGATATTTATTTTAATTTATAGGGTTGCAAGCAGGCCAAAGCTAGGTTGAACTCCATTAATTGTGATATGTGATAGAGCAACCAAAAAAAAAAGATTCTCATGAGAAAATTTGTTTCAAAAATGTTTCCTAACAAAGATATAGGGTGTCAAAATTTCGAAAAAAAATGGTTTTCTCATTCCCCTTTCCTCCTTCTCAATCTTCGGCGTCACTGGATATTTTGCAAAGAAAATTTAATTATTGGATTCCCCGTTTAATTTAAAGAAAAAAATCACCCTTGCAAATTTTTGATTTGTGACTTCATTTTTGAGATTGTTTTCTTTAAATTAAACGCAACCCTATAAATTAAATTAAATATCTCAAAAACGAAGCCATAAATCAAAAATTTGCAAGGGTGATTTTTTTCTCTAAATTAAACGGGGAACCCAATAATTAAATTTTCTTTGCAAAATGTCCAGTGGCGCCGAAGATTGGGAGGGGGAAAGGAGGGTACCGGCCCCTAGTATCTACGCCACTGGAGAATTTTTTAAAATTATTTAATTATTCCTTAGAGCTGTTCTACATTAGTCTGTGTGCGAAATTTCATGGAAATCGATCAAGTAGTTTAGAAGTTATGATGAAAAAACAATTTTTTTCGAAACTTTGACACCCTGTATCTTTGTTAGGAAACATTTTTGAAAAAAATTTTCTTATGAAAGTCTACTTTTTTTTGGTTGTTCTATCACATATCAAAAAAATGACGTTTAACCTGGTCCACCCTGTATACCTACAGTTTATCTTTTTTGACAGGATTTTATCCGAAAGATTTAATTTTAGAAATAATTTTAGTACAGAAAATTAATTTGATAAATTTTATCATATTTTTATTTTCATTTTTTTTCCAAATACATATAAAAGCCAGGTCTTTCGAGTCACTTTATTGGTTCCTAGATATCGTTAGAGATGACGGTAAAACGGGGCTATATCGAATTAATTCGAAAAATTCTGATTTTTTACCCACGTGTAAATATAGACAATAGGTGTATATTATCTTAATTTCTTAAAATTGTGGAGGGAATATTTTCATCTCCGATTACTTGAAACTAAAAGCAGAATTAAATCGGAATTGGAACAATAGAAGCCCACTGATGTATGTATAGGTAGATAACTTCGATTTAATTTCACTCTGATATTGAAATCTCGGCCCTGATTCGTACAGCCTGGGTCTGTTTAATTAATAGATTACATGATTATCGATACCAAAGCATGTAATTCGAAAGGGAAATGTATGAAGTCGTATTGACAGACTGTCACTCGTCGAAGGTATATTGGTTTCTTCTTTCACAGGGATGGTTATTTATGCCATGATTTTCCATCGACGAGAAAGAAAAACAAATCTCGCGTGCGATCTGATTTAATTAATGGAAATTAAAGTTTGCAATATAAATATTTCAGATTGACGTGCGTGTCGATATGGTATATCCACTTGCTTATTTTTAGGTATAACATAGCATTGTGTATGCGATAAAACCCCGAGTCGAAATTTTGGTTCTCCCTTGGTGCTCCGTAATTCTCCACTTGAAACATTGGTTCTTCCTTGGTGCTCCGTAATTCTCCAGTCGGTAATATTGGTTCTCCCTTGGTTCTCCGTACTTCTCCTTAACCCTTTCGCTCATGGTGACCACAAATGTGGACACGCGTGGATTAATGTATATATAAGGTCATAAATTAGAATTTTTTGACCGTTTGTTCACAAGTACATTCGTGGACATTGTAACGAACGTATAAGGCATATATCGCCATACAAATTAAAAATTAAATTTATAAATAAACTAAAAAAATTTAATTTATGCAACAAAATTTTTTTTATTAAAAAAAATTAAAATTTAAAGCATCGAAGAGCTGGAATATACATTATCAATTGTATGGCTGTAAAAATAAAAATTCGTGAGTGAAAGGGTTAATACTCTATAACGACTCTTTTGCTTCTCTACCAGAGTCGAAATCCGACTTAGAAAATTTTCGACTGTGGCGCCTAATGGATTTTGATAATTTTCGATTGTCGCACCCGATGGATTTAGAAAATTTTCGACTGGCACGCTCATTAGCTATAGGTACATCAAGAGACACGGTAGTGTCTCGCGGCATGTTCATTCAAGTCGTCAGAACGACGCCGCCAGCGCTGTCGCCGCGAGCACCCGTGTATCTTTACAGGAAAAATGTCTGCTCCCCCTTCACCCCTCAATTTTAACATCGAATTTTCTCAATAAATATACGGTTATAACCAAAACTATGCTTAGTTACGCCATATAAATCGACTATTCTCTATCGATAGAGACCAGAGTAAATGTTGTAAGTTACATATTAACAGAGATTTTTCCTTAGCAACGCGAAGCCACGCCCCTCGCCCCTCAAAAGTCGAGAATCCGATTTCTCGGGCGATATATATATGTAAAAATGTCACAAAAATTCCCCCTGTCTTCGGCGGTATTCGGCCATGGTCGGAAATGTGTACACAGTACGGCCACACGCATACGCCATCAAAAATGTATGTGAGAGTGTGTAAGAGAATATATTCCTTGAATGTTTAGTTGTTTTTCAAAATTAATAAAATATTTCCATTCGCGAAACGATTTCCCTCGCATTTTTTCGATCCTCGGACGCGCTTGTTAATAAAAAGTAAAAATTCAGTGTAATCGGAGTAGTGAATCTCAATAGTGGTGAATGTGACAGACGCTCTGACAGCTAGCTATTATCAAATCGTTTGGATTTTTTTAAAATAATCAAGATAGTGCACGGAAGCAGTGTCACTTTTCTCTGGTTGCTGGTGCATGAAGAGCAGGAAAGGAGACATCTGTATCTCGGAAGAAGTGGTATCAGATAAGTTACTTCCTAACTGACTGTCTTAACCTCATTTTCATCCCTTATACAGAACAAATATCTTTGTGGTTATTCTATTTTTTGTTTTCAGCGCCATACGAGAATGGGACGGATTGATGGAAATTTGATTTTTCTTCGCAGTCAGAAATCAACCTAGGTAGAAAAGAATTCTCTAGAATTGCGGTACAATGCCACGGTATGAATATCAGGTTCTACCGAAATGACATGCTTCGACAAGGTCTGTATCAACTTTAGCGATATATTGGGGGCACTGCACTAATCCTGTGGCACATTTTTCTATCTGGGAAAGCATATTATTATGGTAGTACAGCTGTACAGCGTTCCGATAATATACCGTCTTCCCGTACTGACAGTATATATGCATTTTATCTCCAATATGCCGGAATTAAAAATCTCTAGAACTCTGCGGTACAATGCCACGGTAGGAATATCTGGTTCTACCGACATGACATGCTTCGACAAGGTCTGTATCAACTTTAGCGGTATACTGGGGGCACTGCACTAATCCTGTGGCACATTTTTCTATCTGGGAAAGCATATTATTATAGTAGTACAGCTGTACAGCGTTCCGATAATATATAATTGGAACTTTTGATAATACGAAAGGGGGAATATATCGATAAAGAAAAGATAATAAAATAATTACTTCATTATTGTAATCCAATTCTATCGTATCTCCTACTTTTCTACCACGGCTTTCCCAGATAGAAAAATGTGCCACAGGATTAGTGCAGTGCCCCCAATATGATGCTAAAGTTGATACAGATCTTGTCGAAGCATGTCATGTCGGTAGAATTTGATATTCCTACCGTGGCATTGTACCGCAGAGTTCTAGAGGTTTTTAATTCCGGCATATTAGAGGTAAAAAATGCATGTATACTGTCAGTACGGGAAGACGGTATATTATCGGAACGCTGTACAGCTGTACTACCATAATAATATGCTTTCCCAGATAGAAAAATGTGAGACAGGATTAGTGCAGTGCCCCCAATATACCGCTAAAGTTGATACAGACCTTGTCGAAGCATGTCATGTCGGTAGAACCTGATATTCATACCGTGGCATTGTACCGCAATTCTAGAGAATTCTTTTCTACCTAGATTGATTTTTGACTGCGAAGAAAAATGAAATTTCCATCAATCCGTCCCGTTCTCGTATGGCGCTGAAAACAAAAAATAGAATAACCACAAAGATATTTGTTCTGTATAAGGGATGAAAATGAGGTTAAGACAGTCAGTTATGAAGTAACTTATCTGATGCCACTTCTTCCGAGATACAGATGTCTCCTTTCCTGCTCTTCATGCACCAGCAACCAGAGAAAAATGACACTGGTTCCGTGCACTATCTTGATTATTAAAAAAAAATCCAAATGATTTGATAATAGCTAGCTGTCAGAGCGTCTGTCACATTCACCACTATTGATATGAGCGATGTTTTTCGGACTGAAACGTCTATTTGGTTCGTGTCCCTGCTATTTGGTTCAAATCTCTGCTATTTGGTTCGAGTACCGGCTGTCGGTATTGTCACCGAATTTTAGGGAACCATCTTGGAATTTTAGGGAACCATATTGGAATTTTAGGGAACCATCTTGGATCCGATGGCGCCAACCGATATGTAATGTGCTACGCTGGCGTGTATTGAAAGGGACAGATTGTATGTAACAACATACATACAGGGTCAGTCGCACTATACACGCCAGCAAATGGGTTGCATATCGCTCGGCGCTTAGGAGATACCGATGATTCCTGTACCTTAAAAAAGTCATCTTTTTACGGACAGGATATGAGCTAGATCCTCTTCGGTTGCACCTGTACGAGATGACATGTCAGAAAATCGTGAGTCTTCATGAAAATCTTGTAACCTACTCGTTCTGCAATAATACACTTAGTAATAAAAAGCTATTCTCCTACATGTACGTATTCTCCTCATGAATAAATTCCAAAAAGTAGTAAAATCCCCCCACGAAAACAGATTCTCTGTAAAAAAAAGGCGGCATGTTCATTCAGTGCCAACAAAAATTGATACGTAAAATACTCTCCAAAAAAGATTTGAAATCAATTAAGATCGCCATGTTCAAGAGTTATATATAAAAAGTAAAAGGCATCATTTGAAAGGGAAATTATTGTAAATCAAGTGACTACAAAATTCGACTAAAAAATTTATAAACAAATTTTAATAAAAAAGAACGCCGCGTTTTTTCCCTTCAAAATAAAAAATTCAGACACAGAATTATACTCGATTTTTATGCACTTATGATTTAAAATAAATTCATACACTTATATGATACCACCAGTATACCGAATGTCGTACGAGAAATCGATCAGGCTGGGGCCTTCTGAATTTCTCTGAATTTGACTTCGGCAGTGCAATTTATGAATCACTCTAACACCGTCCAAGCACTACCAATTATTCGGTATAGTGGACAAAATATGAAAACTTAAACGCGGCAAGTTCTTTTTTATTAAAATTTTTTTATAAATTTTTTTAGTCGAATTTTGTAGTCACTTGATTTACAATAATTTCCCTTTCAAGTGATGCCTTTTACTTTTTATATATAACTCTTGAACATGGCGATCTTAATTGATTTCAAATCTTTTTTGGAGAGTATTTTACGTATCAATTTTTGTTGGCACTGAATGAACATGCCGCCTTTTTTTTTACAGAGAATCTGTTTTTGTGGGGTTAATTACCTACATATATATTTGTGGTAGACAGTAATACAAAATAAAGAGCCACAGATATACATGAACTAAAATTTCATATTTTTAATGAAAACAAATTACAATGAATTACAATTTATTCTAATTCTTTATCATTAGTTGGCATTGATACATATGACTGTCAATTGATCGTAATATGAGTACATGGAGCTTGTATTAGATTTTGCGGTACCTAAGTACTTGTGAAAGAGCTCTCCCAGGTAACAAACTAACGTGAAATTAACGTCATTTTTTGGTCAGATCTGGTCATAGACGACGTCAGTAAAAGACGTATAAATGACGTTAAAAGTACGTTCGAAAGTCACATCCCACTGACGTCATTTAATGACGTCTTTCTAACGTTCTTTATGACATGAAATATGACGTTTAATTTTAGCGATTTTCCAGGTAGCACATTAACGTCGAAATGACGGTTTTTGAAGGTCAGCTCTGACGGCAGATAACGAAAAATATAACGTGATTGTGTAAAAAATGACGGCTCTGAAAGGTTAGAGCTGACGTATATCTTTTCATCGTGAGCGGTCACCCATCCAACTACTGTCCGCACTTTTTGCTGCTTAACTTCGTCGATCGGTCGGTGTTTTCGGGTCCTCATCTGCTGCACGCTCCTGTGGTATTAAGTATTACTATTGGTGTTCATATGAAGTTTGATGAATAAATATATGTTGCTTTTCCAGTCAATAAGAAAGAGCTTAAATAAATAAGATTTTTTATAATTGTATTATTCTTTTCTCAACATTTTTCTAAATTTATGATTGCATCTTTTGATAAATATTCTTGCATAGACGCAAATTGATATTAATAAATAAATAATTATAGAAATGTTTATAGAAACGACCGCAATATAAAAAATCTTACTTTTATTTATTACAAAAAAATGTACTGGTAAAATGGTACAGAGATATAAGAATCGAGAATTAAAGTAGACCACACTATACAAATATTTTTATATTATACACGTTATAAAAAAATATAAAAATATTCAATGTATATTGTATAATAAGTAGTTATTTTTAAATTTTATTACGACGTAAAAATAACGTCTTTTTAACGTCATATTTAAGGCGTCTTAAAGACGTTTCTTGAATGACGACATTAAAACGTTATTTTTTGGTAGAATGACGTCGCCGACGAAATATGCCCTAAAAGTGACGTCAAATTTACGTCAGCTTGCTACCTGGGCTGTAAGCAGCAACGGAATACATTTAGGGACTTAGAAAAATTTCGGTCTCCTGCATAGGTATAGGTAGACTTGAACATTTATTTGTGAATAAATGGGCAAGAATTGTAATTTGTTCAATTATTAAACCAATAAATTATTTGATTTCGAGTTTCCAGAGTATGTTGAGCAAGTTATAAACTATACTGTTTATTAAAAAGCACAGATTATTATAGTAAATCAGGACGTGTGGTTGCAGGAGGTTGAATGGTGAGAACATGTGTTGGAAGTTGTGAGACGAAAAATTGTAATAAGAGTGCGATCAACAGAGAGTGCAAGAGTAGTATAGGGTATACATAGAAAGCTGAGAGAAAGAGTTAAAGGATAGATTATAAGGGTTTGTTGGGAAAGGGAGGGTAACGATAGGAAATTAGGAAAAGCGAGGAAAAGTCAAAAGTGAGGTTAAGTGAAGCGGTGAGGAGGAAGATAAGCAAGAGAGAAAGAGCGTGGAAAGGGCAGAGTCGGTAAGGTAGGTAAGCTTTAGACCTGTGGCGGAAAAGGAAGGTTCGGTGGTCTTTCAGTTCTCGGATTTTGACTGGGGTACGGGAGTACCTTAGACAATTTAGTTCTCCAACGGAGGACTACGGGAGTACCTAAGAGAATTTGCTTTGCTACTCCTCTGATGCTCCCAACGTGCAAATCGGGAAATAACTGCACGTACAGAGCAGCATTGGAGCATCAAAACTACCTGGATTGTAATGAGCCCAAAAGGTTCTCAGGTAGTGCTCGCCCTTCTCCAAGAGAGAACCAAGAGAGCACCAAAATTTTGACTCGGGACTCTTACAATAAATTGTACCAGCTTCACCGGGAAAAGAAAGTTAATTTCTTGGGGAAATTGACCGAGCAAGTAGTCAATTTTACTGCAGTCATTCAGTGCATTTTACTACTCAGCTAATAATTTCTTGTTTTTAAATATTACGCATATATAGTACTTATTCATTTCGTTAAAAAATATATTCAAAAGACTTGAAGATCGATCGTGTTATACGAAGGCAATTTAGAAACAAATTGATTCACAATTCGAACGAGATCAACGAGCAAAGTCGAAGTTGGACTTTTGTTTGCTATGGAATGTTTACGCACCAATAACGCGTGTAATAATACTAATAACGGCGAACGAGTCTGCGCGATGTTAGCTAGCTTCGAGTATTCCGGGTAGTGCGATACAATTTTTGCGAAATTACACGACAAAGAAATGTCTGGCCATTTCGTCGGACTGTTTGGTTTCGTTATTCTTGCGGGCTCTCTCTCCTTTTTCCCTTTCTTTACTCTTTCCGTTCGTCCTGTCTCCTAAAACTCGTTGCTAGGAGAGTTTTAAAAGTGACGGCTCCGACCTGGTGTTTTAGAACTTTCCCCATTGTAGAGTGATACCGCGGCGGAAGGATAAAGCGGCGAAGGTCGTGACTTTTTCAGAGAAGTATAGCAGCTCGTTGCTTCGCTTGTTTTTTTATTTGCTGGAGGTTTTATTTCTTATTTATGTAAGAATCTAATTATGTAATTCGTCTTAATAATGACACGAGTGGATTTACTTAGATTACCCCATGAAATGCTGAATGCGACTGTTTCTGAAGAAAGTTCCTTGGTTTTAATATTATTGCACTGAGAAAATAGTTTATTTGTAGGTAATAAATATTTGTTCGAACATGATGAAATAAACATTTTGTTAGACCAAGTAAATATTCGTTAATTATTACGATATTTATTTCTTTGGTATAATTAAATGTTTAAGGTAACCGTTTGAATACACGGGAAAAAATAAATCGTAGCATTTACAAAGTTTGTGCTAAATTTAGGGACAAGGACAGTTTATTGTTACGATAACTACAATTTTAGTAAAAATTATAATAAATTTTGTAGAGATTGCTTTAATTATTACTAAAATTGTAGTTATCGTCACAATAAATTGGCTTTGATCTAAAATTTACCATAAACTTAGTAAATGCTACAATTTATTTTTTTCCTTGTGAAATAAACATTCTATTAATTGAGGCATACTTTCTTATCCTAACGAAATATTTATTTCGTCGTATTTGAAAATACATTTATTATCTAACTATTAATAAACTGTTTTCTCGGTATACAAATTAGTTTTCAGATATTTATGATTTTAGGGTATACTTATTTATTTTTTATATTAAAATGTGGTTTTAAAATTAGTTTTCAGTAAGAACATACCCAGATAACACTTAACATACTATGTATATGCTGTGTATATACAGATACTTAATTTGATCCTATTAAAAAATCGTTTCAGTAGTCGCGAAAGAATAATTTATTAATACGACTACTTCACAATCTATCGAATGGATATTTTTGCTGCATTGCCACACCGGGTCATCTTTTCGGGATGCTCATGGGATATCAATACTTTTATTGCAATTATTTATAAACATACCTTAATATTTGGACTTATACGTGTACCTAAGTCTCACATATTTAAATGAAGAATGATTGCAAACTATCATCTAGAAACGTTTATTCGCAAGATCGCATCGCTACCTCACATATATCGTAATGAAAAAAATTCGGAACTTTTGTTACGTACCAGTCAAATACTAATCGAACCCCTTGTGAGAAAGTTGAGTGAAGCGTTTATCCGGTCGGTACTTTATCTCCATACTGACTAGCCTTATATTACTTTAATTTTACAACAACTGTATTCTCAGTACATTTTTAACAACGAGTGTTTCTTCATTTGGTGTAATGTAAATCATTTGTTTAATGTCCGTCAAGAACGTGCAATCCATATACATGTAGGATCATAATCATGCGGAACAGGATGTCAAACGATGTGATATATATACATGAACACGGAATATATACATGGGCTAGGTTGCCCGTGAACTTCACACAAATCACTCACACCATACTCCACACTCCGAATCTGTACATCTGGAATCTTTCTTTGCAAAAACCGAATCTTGAATCTCTCTGCACTCTCTCTATCCTCCGCTTATATCTTCCTACCACTTCCCTACTCCCGTCTACCCTTCTCCGTCCATCCCTTGTTCCTTGTTCAAAATTTGAGGTTAAATCTCAGTCACAGTCAGATGTAAACATAACTCAGTCTGGCAGTAATGCTAGCGAAGTGGATTGAGTGTTGCCAAATGTACAAATAATGGTTAAAATTACATTTGTTCAAATGCTGATGTGTTTAATTTTTAATTTTCGAATTCTTCTTTTTGTATAATAACGATTTATAAACAATAAGTTGCAGCTGTACTTAAAACGCTAGCATGAAAATAATAATTTTCAATATTTGATAAACACAACTTGGCAACAGCTACAAGTCCTCACTGCGCAAGTACCCATAGCTTTAGTGACGTCACTAAGGATTTCGTTTGAATTTCAGTCGAACTTTAAAAATTAAAAAAAAAATTAGTGCTCAGAGAAAAAAACAAATACATCTTATTAATAAGCATGAGAAGTATTAACGAATGAGCAAAAAAACATCGTGAAGATGCCCATTGTGCACCATTGGTGTTTAAAGTTGATTGGAAGTCCAACACGATTGGCATTATAATCTGTAGCCCTTATGACTGCAGTATATTGCCCTATTATGTGTGCTATTCTTATTTTGTCGCTGTATACGTATATAGCACGTATACATGAATATGTACCGTGGGAAGATTCTGTGTAGATTTTATGTACGTCCAGGGATATAGGTATAGTGCGTACGTATTAGAACAAATATGCGTGGCGTGTATGTGTGGGTATTCCATAAAAAGACATGCTACATCCTCTGGAATATACATTTAATGTATATCTATATGATATAGTACGCACATATCGTCGCTTTGGTGGTGAACTGTTCTAACCCACATAAACAAGAACTTGAGCTAGCGCGCATTTAAGAAAGTTCGTCATCGAGAAACTCGTGTTTTCTTCTCTAAAACTGTAACCAGAAGACAAAACAAAACAATTTTTTGATATTTTTATTTAACGATTATGCTTAAAAACTCAGTTGCTAAAAGTGCTAAGCTGCTTATGTCTATTCACTACAATAAAATGTGGGTTACGTGCTTTAGTAAATTTTGTGTTATAAGGACATTAAAAAAGTTGTGGGTTAGAATACTTATAGGAATCAAACGTTATGCTTTTTAGTGTTTGTTAACAGTCTTAACTCAATTTTACACTTTTTGTGGGTTACGACTGTTCACCACCAAAGCGACGATATAATAACAAATATACCTGGCGTATACGTTATAGATATTCCATGCACATATGTATATCGTCACCTCAATATAGGTTTGTTCAACATCCACCTTTTAAGAATGGGACATTGAACAAACCTATATTGGGGTGACGATATGTTATCCACCCTCCCGGATATGCATTTCGTGTACGTTCATAGGTACAGTTCGTATATCCATCGATACATAATGAATGTACATAAATGAATGTTGTATATAGGTATATCAAATATACACGATATATTTTTCACATCATGGATTCTGTGTGTATATACATAATGTATCGAATGTTAACTGGGTAGAGTGTTCTTAATTTATGTATATGGGGCATTTCACAAGAAAACGACAAAGCAAAACCCATGGGGGGTCGGGAATTTACTTCATATATTTTTTTTCTTAAAGGCTTTTGGGTTCTAAACATACTCCCAAAAGGATTTTTTGTATTGCCTTTGTTTAAACGGGATATCTCTCGACAGTATTGAAAAATGTGATTTTCAGGGCTAATTTTCGAATAGAAGAAGTGATAATTTCAAAAAACTTCAAATACAAAAAGGTTTTGTTTTTGAACGTATTTTCTGGAAAAAAAATATGCGGTATTATCAGTACCGGCAGAAACGAAAATAACCACTATTTTTCCGCCTCCTGAAAATACGCCATTTTTGATTTCAAGAAAAAAAATTTTTAATTAATCTTCAAAGAATTACAAATTTTTTAAGCCGTCCAACGCCACGGAGTGTCGATTTTTCAATGTTTTATGCACTATTTTAGGAAAAAAAAATTCAAGAAAAATTTTTTTTTTCGTTAGCAATATCTGCTGAAACTTAATTAGGAAAAAAATTAACCGTTGAGCAAGTTATTTACCAAAAATCGCGATAAGGAGAGCGAAATGTAGGACAAAATTGTGAAAAATCGACTCATATATTATTTATAATGAATTATGATGTTATTGATATTTATAAAGTGTTTTATTTATTAAAATTTGACATAATATCTCACTGCTTCTTCAATATATCGAGGACTTGAAAGTCTGGCGAAAATGAATATCTTTTTGTTCTCATTTTTCCATTTTCATCAGGAATAATGCAGTGAGAGCGCAAGGTATCACGAATGGGCTTTGCGCGACAGAAACGATCTGATAATTCCGATTTTACCACATCATAATTCGTAGCGTCCCAGTAACGAAATGTTAGTGACTGTAGGTTATCCGGCTTAGATGCCCATTCATAGAGAGCCATTGGAGTCATTATTTGTTCATGTGCTGGCAATTGCAGACTTGCTCGAGCAGCTAATCGCTTAACAGTTCCCCCAATACCATCGGAAGGGCCCTTGCCCTGCGCATTATGCCAAATTGCTTGCATCACGACTCGTACACGGTTTACGCTTTTTCTAGAATCATCAATGATTTTGTTAAATCGTTTATACCAATGCCATCAAAGATGATTTACTTCTCAGGCGGGGCGCAACAGCAATGTAAAAATTATAAAAATTTCTGTAATATTTATTATCATTTTGAAGATTTTGGCGTCGCTGCTGAATGGCATTTTTTTGCCACAGCACACGGCAAGGGCCCTTCCGATGGTATTGGGGGAACTGTTAAGCGATTGGCTGCTCGAGCAAGTCTGCAATTGACAGCACATGAACAAATAATGACTCCAATGGCTCTCTATGAATGGGCATCTAAGCCGGATAACCTACCGTCACTAACATTTCGTTACTGGGACGCTACGAATTATGATGTGGTAAAATCGGAATTATCAGATCGTTTCTGTCGCGCAAAGCCCATCCGTGATACCTTGCGCTCTCACTGCATTATTCCTGATGAAAATGGAAAAATGAGAACAAAAAGGTACTCATTTTCGCCAGACTATCAAGTCCTCGATATATTGAAAAAACAGTGAGATATTATGTCAAATTTTATTAAATAAAACACTTAATAAATATCAATAACATCATAATTCATTATAAATAATATATGAGTCGATTTTTCACAATTTTGTCCTACATTTCGCTCTCCTTATCGCGATTTTTGGTAAATAACTTGCTCAACGGTTAATTTTTTTCCTAATTAAGTTTCAGCAGATATTGCTGATGAAAAAAAAATTTTTTCTTGAATTTTTTTTCCTAAAATAGTGCATAAAACATTGAGAAATCGACACTCCGTGGCGTTGGATGGCTTAAAAAATTTGTAATTCTTTGAAGATTAATTAAAAATTTTTTTTCTTGAAATCAAAAATGGCGTCTATTCAGGAGACGAAAAATAGTGGTTGTTTTCGTTTCTGCCGGTACTGATAATACCGCATATTTTTTTCCAGAAAATACGTTCAAAAACAAAACCTTTTTGTATTTGAAGTTTTTTGAAATTATTATTTCTTCTATTCGAAAATTAGCCCTGAAAATCACATTTTTCAATATTGTCGAGATATCCCGTTTAAACAAAGGCAATAAAAAAAATCCTCTTGGGAGTATGTTTAGAACCCAATAGCTTTAAGAAAAAATATATATGAAGTAAATTCCCGATCCCCCATGGGTTTCGCTTTGTCGTTTTCTTGTGAAATGCCCCATATACAGGGTCTTCAAAAAGTCCCGGTACGGCTGATTATCTCAGCGGGAAATCATTTTAGAGAAAAATGTTTAATGCAAAACTTTTAGGATTTTTCCCTGGCTATCCACTGGTCATATTGGATTTGACCTTGACCATGACTTTTAAGGTCAAATTGATCTTTTTAAATGCGCACCCCTATTTTTGATACCAGAAATGAAAAGAGCGGGAAATTTCACATTCAAATATGTCATTGACCATTTTTTTCATGTGACCTTCATGGTCAGCAGAGCACAGTGGGAAATTTCCTTGAATTAGAAGGACAACATTCTTAATGGCTTATTCAACTTAAACCAAATACGGTATATGGGGTTTTTTGGGTCGCTGATCTCGAATCTGGAGTCAGGTTTCAAAAATTCAAGATGGCGGATCCAATATGGCGGACGAGATTTTCAAAAATTGACGGATTCGTGCCAAATTTGGTATAAATGGGGTTTTTGGGTCGCTGATCACGAATCTGAAATAAGATTTCAAACATTCAAAATTTTCCAAATTTGGCACGAATCCGTCAATTTTCGAAAATATCGTCCGCCATGTTGGATCCGCCATCTTGAATTTTTGAAACCTGACTCGAGATTCGTGATCAGCGACCCAAAAAACCCCCTATACCGTATTTGGTTTAAGTTGAATAAGCCATTAAGAATATTGTCCTTCTCTAATTCAAGGAAATTTCCCATTGTGCTCCGCTGACCATAAAAGTCACATTAAAAAAATGGTCAAGGATATATTTGAATGTGAAATTTCCCGCTTTTTTCATTTCCGGTATCAAAAATAGGGGTTCGCATTTAAAAAGATCAATTTGACCTTGATATGACCTTGAAAGTCATGATCAAGGTCAAATCCAATATAACCATTGGGTAGCCAGGGAAAAATCCTAAAAGTTTTGCATTAAACATTTTTCTCTAAAATGATTTCCCGCTGAGATAATCAGCCGTACCGGGACTTTTTGAAGACCCTGTATATTACATTTGGAGGGTCCAGTGGAAAAACGATGAGGGTCTATTTTTTTCGAAATCGATATTTTAGCGATATCTGTTAGCTTGTAACATGAAGTATCAACATATCAAACCTTACAGGGGACGAACACTGAGATTCCACTAAAAACTGGGTGCTTTCCATTTAACTGACACGAGTCGACACAAGTTGACAGAAAATTAAACCATTGGTTCTTTCTGCTGGTGCCTGCCAATCAGTTGGTGGTTCTAATAGAAGTGTGTCGACTTGTGTCACAAATGGAAAGCACCCATTGTGGTTGAAAATAGGCGGCACAGTGGACTCCCGTGCGTTATGAAACTTTAAATGTCGTGTTTCTCAACTTTTAGAAATATGGACCCTCATCGTTTTTCCACTGGACCCTTCATTTGTTTGTGGTATTTACTGACATCCATCGCAGAGAGAATTTTAAAAGACGCGATATCGATTTGGTGTTTCAACTTGCTTAAAGTTGAACGTTTTACGTGCTGATACGGGAACGGAAGGTTACGTAGCAATTGCCGAGTGGTCCGCAGTCTTCGTGACTTCTCCGAACGAATACTGCAACGTATTGCTTCGAGTTATCTGTGTGTTCGAAGTTAAACGTCTTATCTGTGTTAGAAGGTCTTGGACTCAAAAGTTTTGAAAACAGTGTTCTATTTTCTGGAATTACTGAAAATCAGTTTTGAGTTATTAGATCTGCTTTTTGCGAAGAGAATTCTGTGGATTTAATTTGAGAACGTCATTACCATCAACGTGACAAGGATTTATATGTTTTTTAATTCATTTACGTTTCGTTTCGATATAAAGTTCGAAATTATTGAATAATTTACATTTTTCTATTTCATTTATAATTGGATTTTCAATTATCTTCATTGCGCGCAAATACAACTTATTTGTTAACGAACGGGAAGAATTGCAACAAATGTTAAATGCGAATATACAAGATAATATGAGAGACAGTCGACGTCCGTTATTGATTTTATGCTGCGCTAAATGACATGTTTGACTTATGGCGCAGTTCGTGGCCTCGTAATACCTCGCTGGACGGATAATGATCCGTCGCGTCGCCTCGATTATTGACGTTGAAACTTTGGGGAGTTGTCTTTTTACAGCTAAAGGTTCATAGAGCACGATTCTGCAATAATGTTGTTTAACTTTTTGTCGTCTATGTTTAAAAATTACGTAAACAAATATGAAATTATATGTATCGATATATTTTTGAATTTAGAACTTTACTTATTAAAAAAATATTAGGCACTTGAGACAAAAAAGGAGTGGTTTTTAAAATACGACGACATATATCTAAGCATGAATGTTGAATAGCAAAATTGGATAACGCTTATCATTTCATATTAATTCATTTTCATCATATGAATTTATTTATTACACTGCATCATATTTCACTTCTTAAATTAAGTCTAGTGATATTTTTATTGCATTTAAAAGTAATGATACTCGTACGAAAGCTTAAGTAAGCCTTAATAAAGCGTAATTACTTTGGAAGACGAGAGGGTGGTTGTTAAAATAAGACGACATAACGACAGTTCATAATTGCCAAAGTGGAGGCATTGTACTCGTTCGCCTACATATCGATTTTGCTGATGTATACATACTTTTACACGTGGAGGAAGCATTGGCACATTTATGGTTCGAGGAAGAGGTTCTTAAAATAGTTGATTATTTTTAGGCGGAGCGGTGGTGAACAATCTACTTGTTTTGATCTACTTAGTAATAATGGAACGAAGTATAATGAGTTTCCATGAATAGGTTTGGAACCATCCAATTACCAAATTGTATTCAGAAGACATGACTATGATACGTCTTCACCTCATAAGAGACATCAATATTGCATCGCGTATGTCTGTAATTGAATAGAAATATCAACTGACGTCAATAGATCACCTCGATTACTCTCATTCACGTTTCTCCGTATATTTCATTATCTTTTTATCGACCCTCTAGAGATTGATTGATTGATTGATAATAACATTTATTGTTCAGGGTTAAACAAATGTTTGTAGCAAGCTACGAGAACAAAAATGGAGAGAAGGAATACATAAAGAATGATAGTTAAGCATTAAACATTAAAACGAGCGAGCTTAAGAGAGTAGGATTAAATAATAAGTTAGGCTCCCTCACCAGAGTATACGATATATTATAATATAGTATATAATGATAGCGGTTATAACCAATTAGACCTGCCACCCAAGTAAATTACTCGCATGTCGATGGACAAATCAGATGCGATAAGTAAAACAGAGTAGTAGCAAAACAAGTGGACACACAGTCAAATCAGAGCAGAGTCTACCGGTTTCTCCTAGTTTAACAAGTGAGTTTTTAGCTGAGATTTAAAAGTCAAGTTCGAAAAGGCGACAGTTTTATATCCTCCTAAGGTGCAGAAACTGCAAAAGCATATTTATATGTCTCAGTACGATGGCTAGGTATCACCAGTTGTTGTGATTGAAGGCTTCTCAGAGGGCGATTTTCAGTATATGCATCAGTAGTAGATCTGTAAGGAACATCGGAGAATTCTCACTAAGAATGGAGTATGTCAGACAGGCTAGTGAGTACTTCTTGGCATCATTCACGGTAAACCAGCCCAGCTGTCGCCGGTAATAGGAGATAGAAACATCACGCAGCAGCCTAAAAATGTATCTGATCCCCTTGTTGACCAGTCTTTGGAGTTTGAGGTCATTGACGACCCCAATACCTGTAAGAGCAGCTGAGCAGTAATAGACATGTGGCAATGCTAATGCAGCAACTAGGTGCATCCGTAGATTGATGTCGGTATAATCACGAAGCCGCTGCAGCTGCTAGTAGACCACCATTGACTTTATACGTGACGTGGGCAATATGTTTGTGAAAATTCAGTTTCGAATCCAAGATTACTCCTAAATTCTTAGCTGAAGTTACAAATAGAATATTTCTTTGGCCGTCGCCTAAAGGTGGGAGATCATCAATGTTTATTTGATTAATGAGACGGTTATTGCTTAGAATAATCGCCTTAGTTTTAAGAAGATTTAGGCGAAGACGATTTATTGTAGCCCAGCCACTAATAGCTGCGATGTCACCGTTTAGTTTCCGTATACACCCAGCCAAATCTGAAGGCAGGCATGAGACGTATATTTGGAGATCGTCCGCAAAGAGCTATCGCTTGGCGTACTTTATTGCTGTCCCAATGTCGTTGATATATAGTGAAAACAGAAGAGGCCCCAGAATCGAGCCCTGGGGGACACCAGTATTCATTGAGACCCAACTGGTAGTGTTTGAACCTTCGATTTTGACCGCTTGTTGCCTGCCTCTGAGGTATGATACCATCCACTCATAAGCTCGCGTAAAGAATCCCATGTTCCATAATTTACAAAGTAGAATATCGTGGGGAACTGTATCGAAAGCTTTGGAGAAGTCAAAGAGAACAAGTACAGTAACCTGTCGCCTATCCATACCCAGTCTGACGTCATTAAGAAGCTTGACTAGTGCCGTTGTCGAGCTATAGCCAGGGCGAAAGCCGTACTGCCACGGATCCAAGACGGAGAATCTCTTGATGTAAGCTGAGATTTGGTTAAAGATAAGCCGTTCTAACACTTTGCTCAAAGTGGAGAGCAAAGAGATAGGACGGTAGTCATTAGCTGATTTAGGCGATGCGATTTTATTAACAGGGATGACGATAGCACTTTTCCAGATAGTCGGAAAGTCGCAGTCAGCTATTGTTCGATTGTACAGTGCGACAAGGCAATCCAAGATGATACCCAGGGTTGGCAAAAGCATCCTCATGTTAAGACCATCAGCTCCTGTAGCGTTCGATTTGGAATCCATGACAGCTTTATTCACGGCTGGAGCCGCAGCAGGCACGAAATCAAACTCAGGTCTCCCCAATGCTAGCGGAACAAAGTCTACGACCGGAGGAGGAGAGGCACTGATTGACACTTGGGCAAGAGATAAGTTGACATCTCTGACAGGAATGGCCAGGGGGGCGAGTTGGAGGGTTTGAGAAGCCCAAGGTTACGTAACTCCTGCCACATCCATACGGAAGACTGATGGACAAGCCTGGAGCGGTAGTAGTCAACTCTTGCGGCAGCCAACTGGGCTCGTAGATCATCACGTCGAACTCTATAGGCTTGGAGATCACTTTTCCTCTTATTGCGCTGGTAGCGATGATAGACAGTGCGCAGTGAACGTTGGGCAAGAAGGAGTTCTGATGTGAGCCATGGAGCATGCTTTACAGTGTTGACAGTTAGTGAAGTGTCAAGACCAGAATCTATATTGGAGGCACTTATGATTAGAGCCGTTCAATCAATATCCGAGAATAGTTCTTGAGCCTCAGGGTGTAAAAGCCTACCAAGCCGACGTGTTGTGATAGTCTTAGGCGACGGACGAATGCACAGGATCTCAAGATCAGCATGGATGAGGTGGTGGCCAACTCCCATCGGCGTGGCTGATTTTCCCCAGTAGGTGACAGAGTCAGAATCATCAACGATAAATGAATCAAGCCAAGTTTCAGAGCTTCCAGCCACGTGAGTGATACCAGGGTCGACAATTTTGAGCGATAAGTCATTCATTAGCGTAGACAGGTATAGCGAGAAAAAGGAACTACACGACTTACAGTTTGATTAGTATATACGAGGGCTGTTCAAAAAGTAATGATAAAAACGCTCTACAGAAAAAAAATATTTATTCAGTCTTCCAAATCTACATGCTCTTTTTCGAAGTAATCCCCCTCGATTCTAATATACTTTTCCCACCGTTTCTGCCACTTTTTAACCCGTAACCGGTGATGTGGAGTCTGAAAGACTCCTTTACACATTGGTGTTTATGGAACAAAAAAAGTACGTCACGAACGCCAGACCATCTTTCGCGCCTCCAAAGCTTTGGTCACCTCGTTATTGGTCTTGAATTTCCGTCCCCTGAGCGGAAACTTGACTTCGGGGCACAGCCATAAGTCGCAAAGGGCAAAATCTGGACTGCATGGTGGGTGGGGTACAGTTGCGATGCCGCGAGCGTTCAGGAAATCCACTAAAGTGTGAGCGACGCGGGGCCGCGCATTGTCATGATGCAGTACAATTTCGTTAATGCTCTTATGCGACCGTTTTTTCTGAAAATGATGTAACATCGTGATCAAAACCGATTTGTAATAATCTGCCGTCAGACGATAACGGCAGCTGTATTCTTTAAAACCTCGGCGCGAGACGTTGAAAGGCGTTCTATAATAACAAGAGTGGACAAAGCCATTCTGCACGAGCGAGATCGCCGCAGCTATACCTACGTTGCCAAGCAGTGATGAAATAGTATCTTATGTCATTAGACGGAAATCCGAGGTTTTTTCAGACTGTGTTTAATTAGGTCGTAGCACGAGTTATGGTGGGAGGTCCTTATTATATCTACGGCTATAGAACGGACGGTGGTGCTGCGTGTGGTCAATACCAGTAGCTACAACATGTAAACAACTCAGAAGGTGACCAGTTAGTAATTTAAGATACCTATGGATAATTCCTTTAGTTTAGAAGATTTACTCATTACGTGAATGGCAACGTGAACACCAACAGTAGCGAATGTGATGAGAGATCGGTGTGAGTGAAATGAATGTACCATTATGGGGAGAAATTAATTAGTTTTTGCATATCTGGTCCATGACCGCTGAATGAAAAGGTTAACAAATTGTACCCGGCTGAACTCTGATTATTATTTGTTTTGTATTTACATATTTTTTTCCCACCCAAACTTAGCATTCAGTATTCGTGTCCATTCTCCACAATGTTAAAAAAGTGATATTACTATAATATGTTTTATTATTAAAAAGTTATCCACATCCTAAACATTGAATTATATTCAAGATGGCGGACTACTGGTGTCGGGCCTTAACCAGTGACCAAGAAAATGGATAATCCTACCGTAGGGAAATGAGAGGGGAAGACAGTCACACAGTAATAGAGTTGACAAAACATTCTATGTAGTGTACTTAAAGATGTAAAGGGTGTGACATCTGGCGGATACTCCCCCCCCCTTTAGCGTGAATTAAAATTGTGGAACGATCTCACCATTTGCATGGATTTATTTTTACACAGATGGGGCTATGTACGTTTTCACACTTTCATTTTCACCCCTTACACCGAATGTCATTTACACTGAAAATGTTCAACAATGTAATTTTTATCATACATTGCCGAATAAGCTCCTGAAAATCGTCCTGAATCGACTAATCAACTTATTCGAGAATATTCCCTCTATTTCTTTTATTAAATGGTCTATACGAGTATCTCTTAATTTTTGTCACTTGAAGTAAATATTTATTTTTGAGCAAACTCACACGAAGACGAAACAGCTTCGTCGAAATACCTTCGCTATTCACTTTTGAAACATAGCGGAATAAGAGTTGTTTTAAAGCTATCAGGGCGATATTTGCACTTCGACGTTATCGTCCACTCGTTATTTATTAACGCCTCATCGCCTGCGTTACGCCTATTTACAGAGTCACGCGTAGATGATGAGAGAACCTTCTGGCGATGACAGCTCATTTACCGGCGTAATGGAAATTATATTTCAATGCGAAGTGGTACAGCGATATAGTCTGTGAAGCTGCATACAGTGCAATCTCCAGCTTGCATCGAGGTCTAAAGACGCAGGAAGCAGCATGCTTAACGCGTTTCGCGCGGGGAAGTTCACTGGGTTGAAATCGAGGTCGTACCACACATGTAGGGTAAAAGACGGATAGTTGCCCCACTTTTCAAAAAAGCTCCATTATTAAAAAGTATGTACTTACTAAGAATAATGCAACATGTATATCAAAACATAGGTCTTTAATCTTTTATGGTAGCCTATTTTTGTAAACATAATTAATATTGGTTTTGAGTAAATCTTGTTTTATTTAACCTCTCAAAAAAAGGGATAGTTGCCTACTGTAGTGGATAGTAGCCTTACGTTAAAAATTCTTCGGGGGATACTTGCCCCGTGCGGGGATAGACACCTCACTATAATTTTTTTTAGATAGAAACAAATTTATATCAATTTAAGTAATTAGTCTTTATTATTTACTGAGATCCTTTTGTGGCGAAAAGGATGTGATCGCCATCTAATCAGCGGAGCGTTTCGTCCCGGAGTCGGCCTGTGGACTCGTCAGTAAGGCTAGGCCGACTCTTGCCTTAGACGCTCTGTGGTCCTCGGTGAGAGACGGGCAGTTGCGGTCTTATATAGAAACTTGCCCGTTGTTGCCCGACGAGTCGCCACACTTTATTAAGTACTACTTAATCAAAATATTAATCAACATTATAAAATAGTATTAAGTTTAAACGTTTTAAACTATAAAAATACAACAAAAACAGCCTCTAAACTTTAAATTAGGTAAGTTATTAGTAAAATATTATTATTTATCTTAAAGATAGAACAATATGGCAATCAACTTTGGCATTAGCATTAATTGTCACCAGAAGCCAGCCACATCTCATGCAATGTTTTTTGAATGTTGTACAAGTTTCGTGCAACCACATTCGACACATCTCACATTGAATCCAATCTAAATTCGATTTAGTTTTTTTTTTCATTTTCAAAGCCAAGGACAGGGTATTTTCTTAGAAGTGACAACAAAATACAATCAGGTCAGATAAGTAGGTTTTCTTTTCGTAGCGTCTTCTTAAGGTTCGAGAGGATATTCCATAAATTCGAGATATTCCATTGATTCCTTTTTGTTTTTTATCCAGTTCTTCGAACGTAAGTGCTAAACTATCTTCTGACCAGCTGATGTGACGCGGCACCACGCCTGGTTTTCGCTTATACTTGCGAGGCACTTTGTTCGCCTAGAATAAATGCATGAAACAGTTAAGTATTTATTTTATTTAAAACAAGTTATAGTCACAATAAGTTGGAAAAAACACCAAAAGAAAAATTTACAGAATTCGCCACCAAGCAAAGTTCAGATACATTGGAAATGAACAGAGAGTTATTGTTTTTATATTTTCTCCTGGACTATATATAATCTTCTTTCTCAGTTACAGCGAAGTGTGGCACGGTACATGAAAAAACGAAGGAACTGTATAATTGACTAAAAACAACAAAGTAGGTTATAAGTGTATTGACACGAAAAAATACATATAAGAAACACATATTATATTATATGTATGGAAACATAAACATACAGTATGATATAATATAAAGGAATTTTTAGATTTCTAAAAGAAATGAAACCTGACTGAGCAGATACCCTCGTACTAACACTTTGAAACAGAATGAAAACTGAACAGTAATAAACACGCACCCTTGCATGAGAAATACGAATATTTTGAAACAGAAATAAAACTGAATATTTAACACTACATACATCATCACCAATCATCTGTACGAATCAAAGTACCGCGAACATATTGCGATGACAAAGGTTGTTCATCATCTGAAGAACATGAATCCTTGGACATGTTAAATCAAAATATCCCCACTGAAGGCCAAGATGAAGATAAAGGTGAAAGGTGAAGGTGAAGGTGAAAGGTGAAAGGAAAAACTGTTTCACTCGGGTCATGTATTCAATATTGAAGAGATAAATAATCCCGAAACACAAAAAGTAACCATAGCGTCAAAGGTTGTAGCTCAGATCACAGTCTCAAAGGCTTATGACATTCGTTTATCGTGCTTCCATGCCCGATGAACGCTAGCAGTGGGGAATTTGTAAAATTTAATTTGTCCACTAGACGGTTTTTCATGATTCCAGGCACTTCGACAACTTTTAATGCAACATACGTGGTACGATGTACGCATACTGATATTAATTATTTTTCCAAATAATTAATACTTCAATAATTAAAATTTTCTCCCATATGAGAGAGAACACTTGTAAAATTTTCTCCCAAAAATTCTAATTATTGCCATCAGGTGGCGTAGCAATCGTCATGCACGGTCCCTATGAGGCTATTCAGATAGAGGTGACGTGGCACTGGCGTGGTGACTCCCGCCACCACCACGCCACTTCGACTCCATGCGAAGCCTACAGGAGTGGCACGTGCCATACGAAAGTCTGGTATTCCGTCGCACGATAGACGGAATTCGGAAGGTCAGTTCGTACCTCTTAACCTATTTGCATTAAAGCGCGGCAAAATTCCATGAGCCCGCGACTGTCTTCTATCACCGAGTGTGGAATAATCCGCGAGCCCGTGACAGTCTTTTGTTACAAGTCACTGAATATTCTTCAGACGCAATACATTCTGAAGGAGTTTTACTTTTGTTGTGAAAATCTTTCTAACTGCCACTATGAGTAAGTGATATCATTATTTCGACAAAACGATAATCGGAATTCTAAATATCAGTCCTTACCGCTCAGTATTATCACGATCTATATGCATACCTTATTAATTTAGGGTCAATCTCGCCATCAGATGGACGGTATATAGGGTGTTTCCTAATTACGCTTCGTAAGTTCAGGGTGTAATTCCTTGCAATATTGTAATAAAAAAACTTATATAAACACGTGTCGAGAGACGCCTATATTCCGAGATATAGGGTGTTGAAGATGTCAAAAAATCAATATTATTGCACATAAATCTTGAATGGTCATTCTCAAAATTTTGGAGTTAATTTAACCTAAAGTCTGTCGTGTATAAAACACCCGTATTAAATGAAAACGAATTAAGAAATCGAATAATTCAAGGTTGCAATGTCATACGAAATACTCCGGGAATCGTTGGATGTGTGAGGCAATCAATGATGAGACGATTGGGATTGTGAATTTTATCAGAAGGTGATTGTCCACAGTTGCTCTGATTAGTGTAGAAATATGTAATACGTACAGTATGTTTATGATTGTTGTCTGTAATATCCGAGCGTTTTTCTAAGAATCGGTCAGTATTAAGTAAAAAATGCAAGTTTTACTTTTTACCAAGAAAACGTCGGGTAACTCACGCCTAAGTACGCCACTGGCTTCAAATAAAAATTAACTTTACACTAGAAATGTAACTCTTTATTAACGCATAAACAAATGACAAACGTCGGTATCCCTTCCGTGTGGATTGAGCGCTCCACTTCCGCTTCACGCCACCACTACGCCAGTCCCACGCCACCACCACGCCAGTCCAACGTACGCCACCATCGCGCACCCGTTTTGTGTGAATTGGCCCTTAAGGTCCATTTTCGCATATGCCCATTCATATAATAATGAAGCGCAAGCGACTTCAGACCTTTTCTATTTGTTGTCCCATAAATTCCTTCCTTTTTTTTGATGCGTAATGAATACACGATATTTGTTGTTTATGATTGATTTATTGTGTTATATATGAACCGTTCTGCTCTATTACCTTCTTCCATCTCTCAGAAAGCCTCATTATGCCCTCTTTCCAAAATTGTTGAGGCTTACTTGGAAAATATTCATCAAGGTGCGTTTTTATTCGTTTACGGATTTGAAACATTTACCACGGAGATAATTTTTTAATGAGAGAAACAAGTAATAATCGGATGGAGCAAGGTCTGGGGAGTACGGAGGATGGGGTAGAACGTCCCAATCAAACTGCAATATTTTTTGTCTTACGGCCAACGCAACATGCAGTCTTGCGTTGTCGTGATGAAAAACGACGCCTCGTCGGTTCGCCAATTCTGGCCGTTTTCCTGGTATGGCGGCTTTCAACTGATCGAGTTGATTGCAATACTTGTCAGAATTCATCGCTTCACCTTGAGGAAGGAGCTCATAGTAAACTACACCTTTCCAGTCCCACCAAATGCACAAAAGAACTTTCTTCGGATGAAGTCCAGGCTTCGCAACAGTTGAAGGTATATTTGCCTTAGACCAAGTGCGTTTTCGATATACATTTTGATATAAAATCCAAGTCTCATCTCCAGTGACAAGACTCTTTAAGAAAGGATTTCTTTCGTGTTGCTGAAGGAGCAAATTGCACGAAGAGACGCGGTCCATAAGGTTGGTCTCAGTCAATAGGTACGGAATCCAAACTTCACACTTATTCACATATCCCATCTTGATTAAATGCTTATGTACTATTTTCCTGGGAATGTTGATGGCATCTATTATCTCGTGCACACTGTATCGCGAATTTTCAGCGAGCATACTCTTGATAAGGTCCGTATCCGTTGTTGCTGGGCGGCCGCTGCGGTCTTCATCTTTCAAGTCGAAATTGCCAGCTCTAAATATTTTTAACCAATTGCGGACATTTTTGCTAGTCGTAGTACCATCCCCGTAAACGGTGCAAATCTCGTCTGCAGTGTCCTTTACACTATTGCCTTTTTTAAAGCAATGAAGCATAACATGCCGCAAATGCTTCTTTTGACTATCCATATTGAACGGTGTAGAAAAAAATCTTAACGTAGTACTATCGCTCGGCTCACCACCTAATAGGGGCACCGGGGGGGGGGGAGGGGGGGGGGGGGTATAAGAAAATGTTCATTTCGGCAGGAGAAGGTTTCTAAAATTTGCTCATTGAAGCTTCGTTTGAATGTTTTTCGTAACCCGTTGCGGGACAAAAACAGAAATAAATTTTCTTCATGCACCACAACCGTACAGATTCGTACAGCCCTGTCTGAATACATTCCCGTTTCGTATATACTTACGGATACACGCACACTAGTATCGTAAGGTCCGCATGGAAAACGTGGCAACACCGCTTCATCACTATACTGACAAGATTGTTGTGTATGGTTATGTGTTGCTACTGAATACGTCACGTACTGTTGCCACTTTCTCTCCGCTCAATTTTCCCCCTCCTACGTTATTGATAGCGTTATTACACTTTATTTTTTTACTCAATAACTAAACGGTGGATCTTGCCTATTTTTTAATAAGTATATTTTCCTATGAATATAGAACTGTGTGTCTGAATTTTTTAAACAAATCGGTGGATGTTTTAGCTTCAAAATGTGAAAAATACTCCAAAGCATGCCCATTTACATGAGGTTAAATTGGAGAAAAGCACATCTTTAAATTTTAATATCTTTGTTTTCCGACGGTAGATCGTTTTTTTTTCACTAACAAAAATGTTTTATTTTGTCGAGATCTACGTCTGAAAAAAATTTCAGAATTTCCGTAGATGAATCGATATCGTGATAGTACTACCTTATTAACCTTCCATTAGTCGCGCATGTACCTGACAGATACATGCACGTTATTTATACAGATTTCTCAAAACAGAATAACGTTACAATTTTATCGTTTGTAGTAGTCCTTAGGTAACTTATATTTAACACTGTCCTAAGCTTATAAGACCAGATCTTTACCTGGAAGATTACAATGTAAATAAAACCGCACGGGCGCACGAATTTGTACTTGAGAGATACAATGCGACTATTCTCGTAACTGTCGGTCCGCCTCAGTCGTAAGTTTGGTCTTGGTGAGAAACGTACGTTAAGCTGCGTGTAGTTGATTTTCGTGCCTTTAGTGTTTATTTGACTAATAATTTAGTCTATATCTATATATATAAAAATGAATGTTTGTCTGTCTGTCTGTCTGTCTGTCTGTCTGTATGTATGTCTCTTATGCCTTCCTAAACCGTTCATCCGATTGCGATGAAATTTTGGGAAATGGTTGGACGCATGCCCGCGATGGTTTCTGAGTTAGTAAATCTTATACAGGGTGTTCAAAAAGTCCCGGTACGGCCGATTATCTCAGCGGGAAAACATTTTAGAGAAAAATGTTTAATACAAAACTTTAAGGATTTTACCTTGGCTATCCATTGGTCGTATTGGATTTGACCTTGACCGTGACCTTTAAGGTAATATCAAATGCCTTCCTAAACCGTTCATTCGATTGCGATGAAACTTTGGGGAATGGTTGGACGCATGCCCGCGAAGGTTTCTGAGTTAGTAAATCTTATACAGGGTGTTCAAAAAGTACCGGTACGGATGATTATTATGCCTTCCTAAACCGTTCATCCGATTGCGATGAAACTTTGGGGAATGGTTGGACGCATGCCCGCGAAGGTTTCTGAGTTAGCAAATCTTATAAAAGGTATTCAAAAAGTACCGGTACTGATGATTATTATGCCTTCCTAAACCGTTCATCCGATTGCGATGAAAAGTTGGGGAATGGTTGGACGCATGCCCGCGAAGGTTTCTGAGTTACTAAATCTTATACAGGGTGTTCAAAAAGTACCAGTACTGATGATTATTATGCCTTCCTAAACCGTTCATCCGATTGCGATGAAACTTTGGGGAATGGTTGGACGCATGCCCGCGAAGGTTTCTGAGTTAGTAAATCTTATACAGGGTGTTCAAAAAGTACCGGTACGGATGATTATTATGCCTTCCTAAACCGTTCATCCGATTGCGATGAAAATTTGGGGAACAGTTGGACACATATCCACGAAGGTTTCTGAGTTAGTAAATCTTATACAGGGTGTTCAAAAAGTCGAACTATACTTGACCTAAATTTGACCTCCGCTGACAATAAAGGTAACATGAAAAAAATGGTCAAGGACACATTTGAACGCGAAACAAAATTAACTTGACCTTGATATAACCTTGAAGGTCATGGTCAAGGTCAAATCCAATATGACCATTGGGTAGCCCGGCAAAAATACTAAAAGTTTTGTATTAACAATTTTTCTATAAAATGAGTTTCCGCTGAGATATTCAGCCGTACCGGGACTTTTTGAAGGTCAAGTACAGTTCGGCTTCATACCATGAAAACTATGGGCTCTATAAAAATTCTTTTTGATAGTAGGGTTTAGGATTTTTCCGTAGCTAACAATGTGGTGGACGGACAAAATCAATCCACAATCTATCCGTGCGAAGCCGGGACGGGCTGCTAGTCAGTAATAAAAATGAGTAAAAATCGTCCGGAGGGCATTGATGAACTAAATCGTGTGACTTATTCCGACGTACAAGAAATTTATCAGGATCCTGAAGATGATTTAGACGAGTCTGACGATTCTGAGACACAGGACTACGTAGAAACCAGGTCAACAGATTCTGAAACGGACCATGAGGTCAGCGATAATGAATCTGAGGAAGAACAGCAGGAAAACTGTTTTCTTAGTGAGTGAATATAATTTGTCTTTTACGTATATCCCCTTACTGCATGGTGTGCCATATATGGCATATGAAATATTTTGATTGTTTGCACCATCTATTGAACAATAGCCTAAATTTAACCACAAATATCTGTCCATTTACATTTATTTTACATGAAATCTGCATTACCTACTAAATGAAACTTCATTTCTGGGAAATAAATAGTTTGACAGCCAATCGAAAATAAATATTAATTTTTGTAAAAAATAGTTTTTTAGTGTTATTTTCTTCTATAAAAAGTCAAAATTAACCTACAGGAATTTTTCTTTTGAAGATATAAAGAATCATGCAGTAAGGGGATATTATGTTACATGAAGTTGTTTATCTTAGGTAAAGATGGGACTCGGTGGGACAAAATTCCAAGAAAAAGATGTCAACCATGCTACGACCTTAATAAAAAAAATTCTTTTTCTGCACATAACTGTCAAAAATGTAACACGCACTTGTGTTTGAAATTCCACGCTAGAACAATATGCGAAAAATGTCTGAATACAGATGACGGGATTGATGAATATTCTGATTAACGTTCACATAATTTTACTTTGTTTTTGTTTTCTTATGATGTATTTTATTAAATTACATAAATAGAAACTATTTGTTAAATATTACATTGATTTTTTTGATTAAAGATATTATATTTATCATATGTATCTGTGGGATACAACGCGACTAAAGGTGTTACCAAAACCCGCGCGACTAAAGCCCCCCATTCACTAGCGGATTGGTACGGCAGATCGGTGCATCCGCACCCGTTCGCCAACTCATCCGCCTGTGTATGGGTACGACGGATTGGTCGCAGATGGGTTGAGGCTCGGTTGGGAGACAGTTGGGAGACCGATCGGACCTGCGACCAGTCCGTGGCCACCATTCACTAGCGGATTGGTACGGTGGATCGGTGCGTCGCACCCGTCCGCCAACTCATCCGCCTGTGTATGGTTGTGACGGATTGGTCGCACATGGGTTGAGGCTCGGTTGGGAGTTGGATCGTTTGGAGAACCAACCCGCGACCCGACGCGGAGTAGTCATAATTTATCAGTGAATGTGTACTTCTCCTGACTGGTCCCGTGACCGAGAAAGAAATTTTTTTGTTTTCATTGAAATAAGCAAAAACTACTCGATGCTAAGTATTTATAATAAAGCCAGTCCCAGACAATGCGTGCATTCGTCAAATGCGCAAACGTTCGGACTCGTACTACGCCTTCGGCTACCCTCCCACACGCTACAGTATTTGGACAATATTCGTGCATTCGACAAATGGACGCAACGGCGCGGGGGGCGTCTCGATTCCGCTCTCCAATTTCAGGGCCTCGCGGTGGGGCACTGGTTGCGACGGCAGGGCAGGCGGTATGCCTCGGCAAGCGCAAGGCGCCTGGACTCCTCGGGTTGCGGGAGCCTCCGCTAAATTCATCATATGTAGTCTGCTGCATTTCAAAAATATATCATATTCCTGAATTAAAACCAAATACTATTAAAAAAAAAAATTTGAATTATTAAACTGTTAGTTTGAGTGTGAAGCTTCGTTTTGCTACTTATGATTCAATAAATCCGATTAAAGTCATAGTGTCCAGTCTGAAATTAATTCAGGTGATAGTTAGTAGTTTATATAATATGTATGAGTAGTAGACCATTTGCACGCGCAAGCGCGCGCCTAAAACGTATTTCATAACGACATTTACGATTTCCATGCTCGTGAGTTATAAGCTGCGATTTGGGTTATATTAGCTATTTTGAACATAAAAACATAGAACGACTGTGGGGAGGCTTCTTCCTGATAACAATAATCGAAAATCTCCATATGATTTAGTTGGTATAGTAGATTTCCTGATTTTTTCATAGAAATGCTAATATCTCAAAACTATTGCAAAATAACGAAATATTTCTTTTGTAAAGATTAATTGCATTTCTTATAAGTAGAACAATGTGAAAATTTCATCATTCACAAAAAAATATGTGCTAACTTAAAATTGCAGTTTATATTTTTAATTCAATATTTGTTAATATGATTGATTAATTAATAATTCCAAAAATAATTTTTTACCGAACATTCATTTTATGAAACTAAAATAAGCAAGAAGCGAGACGCAAATGCAGGGAGGTAAGGAAGGGAAGCAGAGAAATTCAAAGGTCAAAAAAATGTTCATATCACGTACACATGTGCAACTGCGGTATCGTTTTTATCATGATTTTGTCTAATTGATACTCTATTCTTCTTCGTTACTACTTACGTTAGTTTCGGAATTATATAATTCTTTATAAACATAACTTTTGACAGCATTATTTCGTCTTCGATTGCCTAAATCAAACCGTCGGTTCTCCACAGTTTCATATTGACCATTTCATGTGAATAGATGCACGTGTATCTGGATAGTAATGTCAATTATTATATTCTGACTTCAACACTAATTTTATCAAATTGAATTTCCCCGCTTTAACTATCGAATAATATATCGATATCGATTATCAACTAACCAATGAATGACCACGACTTTCGATTATATCGTGTTGGATGTTATTACATAGGATAATCGTCAGACGGCACGAAAGTGGTGGGAAGTCCGTCAGTTGGAAAGCAAAAGACGCCTCGCCCTCATTGCTTTTGAACGCTGCGCTCCACTCCAGAGGCCTGACTGACGGACTTTCCACCACTTTCATGCCGCCTGAGGATTATTTTTATAAAAAATACATAGTAAATATCCAACAGACCAATTTTCAGCGTGAATCAAATGACTTTGTAGAAAATTTTTTTTCGACAACTTTCTCAGCCTCCCACAAGTCCACCCCCCGCGGTCGCGCGGTCTGACGGTCACTTACCTTATTCACCCTTTCTAAAAAGTTTCCAATACTTTACAACCGGCAAAAAACCCCGCGAGTCTAGCGGCCCAGATGAGGCGGCCCAGAAGGGCCCGGAGCGGCCCTTCACTTTAAAACTTTATTATTTAATCATTATGAATCCCTTTTCAAACTTTTAAATTTGTTTATTGATGACAAAGAGTCCATCATTGTATTATATTTACTCTTCTTTCTATATTTGGCCATGGTAATTAAATATTACATTTCTCATTAAAAAAAAATCTTACATGGACGGATACCGGTGCACTCACGGTATATAGACAAACCTAGATCGGGTCGCGGGTCGGGTACGCGTTGGCGGTCGGGTACGGGTATGACCAGTGTGTGGGCAAACCTAGATCGGTCGCGGGTCGGGTACGGGTTGGGAGTCGGGTCCGGGTTCGTGTAGTGAATGGGGCCTTTAATGGAAAGGTGCCGGTAAACACGCGGGGTTCGGCGAGCCCCGAGCAATGCTCGCCGATGTCAACGAGGCTTTAAGCGAAAGCTCGGCGAATGCCGCGTGTGTACACGGGTTGCTCGCTGTTTGCCGATAGCCAAATGTATTGTTCGCTTGGTTCCCGTTATCAAACAGGGTGGGTAGACACTCGGTACTCGGCGAACACCGAGCGACTGCTCGGCGAATCCCGAGTGTGTACACGGGTTGCTCGCTACTCGCCGATGGCCGAATGTCGTGCTCGTCCAAGTATTCGCCGTTCCCGTAGTTTGTCGGTCTTTCGTGGCACATCAAAGGAGACGAGCCGTCGTAAACACACCCCACTTCATTATAATCGCCAATCTAGAGTTAATCCCACCGTCGGTCACAATAACAAGGCAGGCGGTCTGTATCCGCGAATCTAGACTACTAATGAGTTCGTAGTCCCCCACCTTTCCCGAGTCGGACGAATGGTAATGAACCGTTTCTCGCAATACCCATTCAAATAGATACTGCTATTGATGATACAGCATTGATTTTTTTAAAAGTTGGAGCATACGTGCAGAGAAATTGAACAGGTTGCAGTTTGTTTTGAGAAGAAAAAAGATCTTTGCAGTCGGCCGGGATTTTGGTTGAAGGACTTGATATAACAATTTTCTTCAGTTTCGTTCCTTTCGATCATATGCAGTGCGGGTCATTCCATACCAAATCGGACACTTTTTGGAGTAACATTTCGGATTTTGCTCAAATTTGGATATATTGTAGTCTTTGTCGATGTTTAACCGTATCTCGAAGAATTTTTCAAAATTTTGAAAATTGTTGGTTTTACAGCCACTTGAAAAATAACGCTGCTTTTTTTTCATTAAATTATAATTATCAAACCGGTTGTCGGCTGAGAATAATCTTTTGGGTACTAAAAGTGAAAGAGTTGAAAAACCAGAGAAAAATTGCATCGATCAAAAAAAAAATTTTTAATAATTTTATTTGCACTTGATTTAAACAAATGACGTATTTTCATAGCTGGCCACTTTTTAAAAATCTGAAAAAAAGCAAGCATATACTTTGATATCCTCTCCTTAACGACAAACAAACAAAAATAACGACACTTTAAAATTGACGACACAAAAATTAATTGAAGTTGACGCCGCGTCGGAATTGGCACGTCGGCCCCGCCACCAGCCAACGGCCGGTGGGTTCGACTGGCTTGGCGACACGCTAGCGGTGGGGCCGACGCGGCGTCAACTTCAATTAATTTTTGTGTCGTCAATTTTAAAGTGTCGTTATTTTTGTTTATTTGTCGTTAAAGAGAGGATATCAAAGTATATGATTGCTTTTTTTCAGATTTTTAAAAAGTGGCCAGCTATGAAAATACGTCATTTGTTTAAATCAATTGCAAATAAAATTATTTAAAAAAGTTTTTTTTTGATCGATGCAATTTTTCTCTGATTTTTCAACTCTTTCACTTTTAGTACCCAGAAGATTATTCTCAGCCGACAACCGGTTTGATAATTATAATTTAATGAAAAAAAAGCAGCGTTATTTTTAAAGTGGCTGTAAAATCAACAATTTTCAAAATTTTGAAAAATCCTTCGAGATACGGTTAAACATCGACAAAGACTACAATATATCCAAATTTGAGCAAAATCCGAAATGTTACTCCAAAAAGTGTCCGATTTGGTATGGAATGACCCAGTGGCAAAATCTCCGAAAGTATTATATTTTTGAAATTTAATTTTATGCACTAGTGACATTCCATCGAAAATACAAACTTTCGAATGATTAGATTTTATTATTTGCTGAAAAGCGTTGTTTCCACATGCATGTATTCTTTGAATTGACCCCTTTTATATTAAGGTATACGGGTCACGGGGACTTTTAAACCGTCAGGCGCGGGCCTCATAGACCGTCAGATAGTGACAGATTCTGGTGCCCCATTTTCGCATACATGCCTCGAAGAGGATTGAAAAGTACTTCGATGCTGAGTAGAATAAAGCGAAATTTACGAATGGCCCTTGGGGATAACATATGGAAAATTCAATTTTTCTTAACAGAAATAAAAAGGTGTCTGTTATCCATTTTCTCACGCATGCCTTGTTCACTAAATGATTCAATAGAACCTGGCTTCGGAAAACCAAAGGTATGGGTGTAGCAGGTGGCTAAAAGGTTGAAATAAGGGTGTAATCTTGTAAGAAAAAATCGAGATTTTGAGTGATTTTCCCACACATGCCTATTGGAAGTATGGGAACGTACATCGTAACTAGCCCGAAAAAAATATTGACATGTGAGTGGCGCGAATGGATAAGTAGGTACATTTTGGAGTCGTAAAATTAACGGATGTTTTTTCGATTTTTCAGTTATTTTGCCATGCATGCCTTTGAAACTATAGACTATTATTGATGTGTTAGACATTAAAATAAAATTGGCATGACTATCGGATGTGGACGGAACGAAGACTTGACTCAGAAAGTTGCAGGAAAATTGTATGCAAATGGCCGCCATTTTCCCACGCATGCCTTTTGACATATGATAGAAGTGATTTTAAATATATATAACAAAAGACTTGAGTATCGGACGTGGCTATCATATTAATTATACATAATATATTGAAGAAAGAGCTGACGGAAAAATTCTAGAAATTGCCGCCGGGTTGCAAACCTTGTTCGCAAAAACGTACGGACTCGCTATTGTGTCTGATGACAGGCACAAATTGGCTCTAGATTAGAAAGGTGCTTAGATCGCGATGATACTGTGCGGTAGGAATCGGTATGTAGGATTATGGTATGGTAATTACTTTCCGAGAAAGATACATGATTGTTCCGTTACGCGATAGACGCAATTCTGAATATCAGTTCGTTTAGCGTTCTAATCACATCGCAATCATAAATACCTCGTGAACCTAGAGTTAATCTCGCCATCGGCGAAGTGGTATATTTCGGCGAATCCAGGCTGCTAATGAGCTCGCTGTCCCGTACCTTTCCTGAAAGGGTTAATTGCTAGACGAGTCGTAATGAACTGTTTCCCGCAATACCGATTCTGATAAATACCGCTATACTTAGAATGCTAAATCAGCTTCCGGGTTCCTAAAAATTTAATTTAGCGTTCTTCACTTGAATCTTTAACTTACTTCACTTGAATCTATCTGTGTTGATAGTGTTTTTATACGAAAAATAAATATATTTGTTGTTGAAATCATGTAGTGTCTTAGTTCGTCATCTTACCTGACCTTCCCCTATATTGTAAGTAAATTAAAAATAAAGAAACAAATAAATAACGGCATGCGTGGGAAAATGGCGGCAATTTGTAGAATTTTTCTGTCAGCTCTTTCTTCAATATATTATGTATAATCAATATGATGGCCACGTCCGACACTCAAGTCTTTTGTTATATACACTTAAAATCACTTCTTCTAAGCATATGTCAAAAGGCATGCGTGGGAGAATGGCGGCAATTAGCATACAATTTTCCTGCAACTTTCCCATGTTGTTAAAATATGAAGGCCACGCTCTACACTCCTGTCATTATTTTTTTACGGACTCTTCAATTCATAGGTTTTATTGCAATTAATTTCGTTCATGGAAAAATAACTGAAAAATCGAAAAAAAATCCGTTAATATTTACGACTCCAAAATGTACTTATATCCATTCGCGCCACTTATGCCAATATTTTTTTCCGGCTATTGACGATGCACGTTTCCATACTTCCAATAGGCATGTGTGGGAAAATCACTCAAAATCTCGATTTTCTCTTACAAGATTATGCCCTCATTTCAACCCTTTAACCACCTGCAACACTCATGCCTTTGATTTTCCGAAGCCAGGTTCTATTAATGAATCATTTAGTGAACAAGGCATGCGTGAGAAAATGGACAACAGACACCTTTTTATTTCTGTTAAGAAAAATCGAATTTTCCATATGTTATCCCGAAGGGCCAAATTCGTAAATTTCGCTTTATTCTACTAAGCATATAAGTACTTTTCAATTCTTTTCGAGGCATATATGCGAAAATGTGACACCAGAATCTGTCACTATCTGACGGTCTATCGGAAATTCCCCAGCGTCATCTCTCTTTCCACCGTAATCCTCCTCCTGCAATCAATCAGAGTACACCGCATCAGCTCACGCTATCTACAGCGTCACTATTCTCTAGCCAATCAGGGTGCATGGCATCGCCCACGCTATTCCCTCCGTTTACTAATTACCGTTACAGTCTAACTACTTAAGACGAAGCTAACCGTGTCTTCGTCAGTGTACAGTGTATTTTCAACATTATCGTGTCGTGTTCTCATCTACACTAGAAGTCATCAAGGCGACCAAGTTCCTGTATCGAGTCAATCTGGTCTAAGGTAAGCATGACGAAGAATATCGCGGACATATACAGTACATTCAGGTGCAAGTCCTCTAACTTGAAGACGGCTCAGTTACTCCCGATCTTTAGTCATTAAGCCACCAAGTTAGTAGGTACAGTAGACGGGCTGAGAAAATCTATTTTATTGTCGACTTTTCTTCGCAAGTGTTCGATTTTAATATTTTTTTTAAATACTCAGAAAACTATATAGAACAAATGAAGGCACCTATGCAAAAACTGCCTAAGTCACATTTTGCCATCTTCGAGAAAAACGCTTTTGAAGTTTCTTATCTTCTTGAAAATGTTACGTTTGCTAATATTTACTTGATTTTTTAACAAATTATATTTTATTACTATGAAAACGAGTGGTTTTAAATAAAATTAAGATTAGTGTCGTACTTTTCAAAAGCGTTTTTCTCGAAGACGGCAAAATGTCACTTAGGCACTTTCTAGGCTTCTTCTTTAAATATCTCGAAAACTATTGAGAAGTTACCAAGACATGCTACGGAAAAAATTGAGAGAATTTCAAAGCGAAACTATTGGTTTTTATCTCATTTTGCTACGATGAATAGTTTTCGAGATTATTTTTAAACACCTAGAATAAATGCCTCTGACTTTACTAAAAATTGATATTTTTCGATGATTCTTTTTTTGGTTTTAAAGGTAATGAAATATTGCAATCATCAGAAACAAAAACTTTTCAGTTTTCCCATTTGTAGGTCAGTACAAAAAGCCGTATGAAAAATACATTTTTATTAAAAATGAAAAAGCACACTTTGGCCTTATGTAACATTTGTTTTATATATTTTTCCGAGTATTTAGAAAAAAAATTAAAATCGGACACTTACGAACAAAAGTCGACAACAAAATCGATTTTCTGAGTCCGTCTACTGTACTATGTGCCAGCCGACGGATCTACTCTAAATTTCGCTAAACCAATCTCGCAGTGCATCCTATTCATTGTAAATCAGTGCAAACCATCTGTATCTCTTTAATCGAGTATGTTGTCAATTGTATGTAGACTGTAGAATGATGTAACGGTTTCTTATTATTCATTGGCATAGAAGATTAAAAGAAATGGACTGGACCAATGAGACAGTATTGGAATTTTTGGAGTATTACGAAAATGAACCGATCATATGGAATGCGTCTTTATCAAGCCATAAAAATCGGAACGAAATTTATGATGCTTGGAGACGCTTGGAGGTGAAGATGGGTCAAAAATACTCTGTTACTGAAATGAAGAAGAAGAAGGATTCACTGATGGCGTCGTTCAGAAAATCTTTACATAAAGTGAAGCAGAGCATGAAAAGCGGAGCAGGGACCGACGAAGTTCACAAACCGTCGTGGTTCGCCTATACAAAAATGGCCAGCTTCCTTCGAGATAAGGATCTTCCAAGGTACACAATAAATACAGAGGTAAGTATTTTTAACAAGATTTATTTCAATGTTTAATAAGGTATTTGTCCCTACAACACTGGTTGAATACATAAACTTAAGCATAATGAAAATAAGGGCTGACTTGGAAAGGCTATAGGGATGTCATAGTAGCATCCGGGGTTGAAGCAACATAGCCGATAATAATGTAGTGGATTTGTAACATGATTGTACCTAATAGGTACTTCCTTTACCAGGTCTGCCAATAAGTTTGTGCCATTATACCTAAAATAAAACTTCAACTTAATGCTCTTATTACCCTAGTGCACATAAACATGAAACATTAATTGAGAAGGCAAATTACAAAAAAGGAGATTAGGTGCTTCCAACCAATTTAATACATACGTTTTTCTGCTTCGATTCAGTGATACCATCCACCATCTTCTTCTCCGCTTTTTCTTTTTTTTGTTCAATAACATACTGCCAGAAGACATGACTACAAAAGCAGCCGAACTAATAACGAGCTCTGTTTCGCTATCCATTTGTCATATACAAACTGCGTATATCTGGTCGCCGAAATACATGAAAAAACGACGAATATCAAATTAATTCTCCAGAGCCGTTTCTCTACTGTAACGTTATGGCATCAATGGTCAGAGACATTGTGTAGTATATTCACTATGCGCAAGGGAAACAAATTCAAGTTGCGCAGTAGCAAAGCAATGACGTGTAAGATCAAAAGTGCCGACGCTAAGCGCACAAACTGATTTCGTTTTTAGGCTATAAATTATATGTGTTCTATCGCCGCGCAATCAATATATTGGATCCCCTCGAGGTTGTAAATCCCGAGGACACTATGCGTGATACGGCTACATGATTTCCGAACTACCGCAAGGTGGATTGAAACCTATCGGCTATTTGAAATGAATTGTACACTGCACTCACTACATTAACTGATAGTACGAGTACAGGTATATGATTAAAGAGATAGAGGTTGATGTTGCTTGAATCGTGGTTCACAATTAGTTACACTGAATAGATGCTCTAGTGCGATGTGTTACACGAGTATTTGACGTAATGATGTCAGTATGTACTACAGATTCGTCGGTTATACAATATGGCGATATGACTTGAAATCGAGAGTAATCGAGCCGTCCTGCGAGTTAAACGATTTGCACCTGAATGCACTATATATGTTCAGCAATACCCATCGTTATGCTTACCTTAGATCAGATTGATTCGATGCAAGACCTTGGTTGCCTTGATGATTGGTAGTTGGAATGCGTTACACGACACGTTGATGGTTGATGGCACAATTATGAAGACGTGGTTGATTTCGTCTTTATATAGCAAGACTGTAACGGCAATTAGTCTACGGAGGGGATAGCGAGGGCTGACGCCATGACATTAGAACAAGCGATGACGCTGACCGGGCGCTGAGAGACGTTGAGTATGCAGAAACCGCTAACCGCATTTTGATTGATGATTTAAATTCAGAAAGACTTAAAGAATGATATCGTGGAGGTTGCCGGACGGTATTAGTGCTACATTTTTTTGCGGCCCTGTAATAGGAGTTTTCGATACCGTCGCTGTAGCTGTGAAAAAAACCTTGTTCTGGACTACTAAAATGTTGTTTGGTTAAGGTATGAGTTAATAGCTGAACGTTATTCCCATACGCATCGATGTAATATTACAAGTATATTTTTCAATTTTTATAATAGCAATGTTCCATCGCACCTTAAGCGGACGTCTATATCGGTTCTTACCGTTCATTATTATCGCGATAGTTACATTTAGAGTTAATCCCGCCATCCGTCGCAATGGCGAGACGAGCGGTTATTGAGCTCGCAGCCCCATCAATCTTTCCTGGAAATGTTAATTATCGAGCGTCGCAATCAACGAGTCGCAATGAGCCGCTTTCCACAATAGCCACACGTTCAGGTAGAAGGTGACGCTACAGGCGATATTGATTCTTCCTTTCATAGTGAGTGGAGTAAAGCACGAATAGCGAAGGATGAACAAAATATTCATAATTTGATTTTGTCCTTAACAGTTTGCAGCATATTTAATATTGATGTATATACATCTCGGTCTTCGCAATATTTACACCGAAGCTCTTGCAGATGAAAACACTGTCAATTGTTTGCTGAATTTAAAAGAAACTAGAGAATCGATGATAAAAGAGTACGAAACTGAACGTTTTTAATTAAATAAGAAATACGTTTTTGACCCACTAGTAAGAAGTTCTTATCGCATGAAATACTTGATTACCCTACATATCTCTTTGAAGGATTCTACAGGAAAAAAAAAACGAAATCAACATTAGTAATCGACTAGATTGGCGATTATAATGAAGTGGTAAGAACCGACCTTCCGAGTCAACACTGCTCGGCATTCGCCAAGTAGAGCTGTCGCTCGTTGCGACTCGTTAATTGCGACGTCCTATAATTAACCTTTCCAGGAAAGATTGACGGGGCTGCAAGCTCAATAACAGCCTAGATTCATCGAAACATACCACTCGTCTCGCCATTGCGACGGATGGCGGGATTAACTCTAAATTTAATTATCGCGATAATAATGAACGGTAAGAACCGATATAGACGTCCGCTTAAGGTGCGATGGAACACTGCTATTATAAAAGTTGAAAAAATGTACTTGTAATATTACATCGATGCGTATGGGAATAACGTTCAGTTATAACTAAAGAAGCACTGTGTAAACGCTGCATCCGAAGTATTCGTTCAGGATGCTCTCTCGACTTTTGCAAATAACTCCCAAACTCACATGCATTTTAAGAACATTGAAGAAATTTGCATTTATTTATAAGCCTCAGGTAAGAACCGACCTTCCGAGTTCAGACTACTCGGTCTTCGCCGGGTAGAGCTGTCCCTCGGTGGTCACCGAGCGGTCGCTCGGTATTCGCCAAAATCCGAATGCTCGGGCTCGACCTTAAAGCCTCGTTGACATCGGCGAGCATTGCTCGGGGCTCGCCGAACCCCGCGTGTTTACCGGCACCTGAAGGTTAAAGGGACTTTGTCACTAACGCGAAACGTAATATGAAAGAGCTCTCGAGTGACTGAAACCGATCCCATAAACAGCTTACACATAAGCCCGCATGTTTATATAAGCATAGCCAGCTGGAGTCATTCATAGCGTGGCGCGGAAAGAACTTATGGGACACCCTAAATTTTCCTCACCGTGTCCATACCCTTCCAATTAGAATCTGGAAATTACCTTCATTAGACAGAGAAAATTGCAATCTACAACATGACACCAAGATCAGGTCCCCACACCCACTTAAATGCCCAGGGGTCGCGACCGTATATGTGTTACATTTTGAAGTTTCGTGCACTCCTACCTCAGAACACCGATTCCTTAAACATTTCCAATGTTAAAAATCTGTCTTTGCTCGTTGAAGAATTTATACTCGCTTTAGGGGCAACTATCCGCAAAAGTAAATAGGGCGACTATCCTTTTCGGTCCGGATACTTGCCCTTTTTATTTGCGAAATATCTAAATAAAAACTATTCAACAATAAAACATAATAAATAGTGTAATTTAAATTCTAATGCATGCAAAGAAACAAAAAGTTGACTGAAACCACAATCAGTAATAAAAATATTCAACAGAAATTACTTACCAATATAATTTTGACGCCCGTCAAAGCTTCGCCGCAAAACATTTTTGCTCACACGGACAAAACGCGTGCGCATATTCCGATGGTTTACATTGCACTGAGGTCTGCGGGAGGGGCACTTCTAATTATGTAAAGCGCTAACGCCACCAACATCCCAAACATAGTGTATTAAAACCCGGGGCATATATCCGACTGAGGCAACTATCCGGCTTCTACACCTATACGTGAGGAGTAATTGAACAAGAGAGAGAGTTACTATTTTTAAATGTCAATTTAAAGTAACTTATACGTAATCGGATAATAAAAATATTTTTCTTGGGATTTTTTTTCTTAGGCAACGTTTCGAATGATTTACCCTGACGGAAAATATTGCATAGAAGAGATCAAATAGTTTCTATCGATTGCTGTGAAAGAAATTCCAAAAACGTTTCCTTTCTGTATAGGGACATCAAGGAAAAAGTTCTTTAATCTACCGACAATATTTTTCTTTGACGTTTTCAGAAACTTCACGACTCGTCAGTCGTTCCGTAATTCCCAATATCCTCCGTTTTTATCGATATATTCCGTTTTTTTGTCTTCCTTTGCCTCGGGTGCTCGATTGGAAACAAAATGTAAAAAGAAATATGTAACGTGTACGTCGACGGTATCTGACGCAGAATTCTTTCCATTTTCTGTTCCAGGATTATCCGATAACAGTGCGACGTGTTATGTGACGTGAAAGTTCTTCAAGAGGAAACAGGAAAGATGTCTGTCATCAACTCCACGACGTGGCTTTTAAGCATTGTCGTTCTCGTCGTCATCAGTAAAGGTAATGTTACTTCAACGTTTTTCTTCAGTGCAGCGAGTACCTATACTTAACGATAATGTTATAGGAAGGCGTTATAATGCGATGATATGCAATTGAAATGCAAGTTTCTGTTTATTTGCAGTGTTTATGTATGTTATAAGTCGAAATTCGCTTTTTCAAAAATTAAATGTTGACAAACAGAAAAATTCTGTACCAATATTGTCGAGGAGGGAGAGAGAGGGGGGAGGGAAGGAGATTGATTTTGATTGATGGAATGTTTATCTATTATTCAAGTAGAACAAAATAATAATCCTCTGAAATCAGAGCAAACATATAGCGTAGGTACAATTGTGGTGAGCAAGCAAGGTAAAAATCAAATAGCAGCAGCGCAAGGTATAAAGCAGACATAATAATCGTATGAGCGGGTAAAACAGTGTAAGCATATATAATAAAACTTTAAGCGGGTGCATAAAACTACAAGCATAATAAAAAAGTAATAGTGTAAGTAATAAGTATAATAACAAAATAAAAGTGTAAGTATAATAAAAAAGTAAAAGTGTAAGTATAAGAATAAAGTAATAGTGTAAGCATAATATGTAGAGGGAGGGAGAGAGAGGGAGGAGCGTATATGGTGTATATGAGTGCGCAGAGAAAATAGTGAGTGGAGGAACGACGCTCATCGGTCGAATGATGTTGTTGATGATGTAGATGATGTAGTAGAAGCGAAAGTTACAGAGTGATAAAGTTACGGAGACAGTACAGTATAACCTATCGGATTTAACAAAGAAATCTAAAGGTCCCGGTCAAATTCCGTATGAATACGTGTACAAAAAACCCGCTTACAACGACATTGCTTATACAGCGATAGCGATATATTGGCTTTAGTGATGTCTTTTTATTGATCTACATATTAAAAAATTGATCAGGATATAACGACTAACTGTATGTTTTCTCACTATGAGGCACTTACATGTAAAACATATTCATGCGTGTGTAGAAATGGTGCATTACGTGGCTTTCACATAAAACTCGCCTTCACTTTTTGAGAAATGTTATCATTCGTTCTTAACTGTATGTTTAGAGACAGGATACAGTTCGAGTGTACTTTATTTCGTTCATTTCTCTTACGCCTTTTTAAAGGTCTCGTATAACTATAGTGTAGGACCTTAAGTAACCTACTTTTTATTTGCCCATTTTCATACTACAGTTTTTTCTTCAATGTTCTATATTTTTATTAAAAAGGCCACCTCTATATATAAAACTGTCTATCAAATATAGGGTTTCTAAAATAATTACAATATTACTGGTTAAAACAACCATCAGTTACAACGACCGCATTTACTCAGTCCCTTGAAAGTCATTATAACCGATTTCCACTGTATTGTTTATGATTTTCTAATTATTTACATTTTAAACCTGTAAATGATACGCGCCGCGCGCGCGAGTAATGGATAATATACCAAGATTCCCAAACAAAGAAAGTACTATATACTGCCAAACTGCGAGCTTCATTTCTCGATCGCAATTGCAAAGTACAGAAGCAGTCTCGCGCGACAGTTCTCGGATTAAAACTCAATCGCATTTAAATCGAATCGTCCCCATTATCTCTTCAACTTTCCCCATCGCTTTACTTCTGATTTAAGACCGGACATGAAAGTCTCGGTCTTAAGTGCGGCAAATTCTATCTCGAATTAAAATGAAATCGGAATCAAATCGAAAACAATGGAAATCCGCCGATTTAGCTCTGATTTAATTTTGACGAGGGATGGAAAACTCCCGGTTCTGAATCAATCAAACTTTCTACGTCGGACCCCGATATTCTTTCGTTTCGTCCCGTCGCATAATGAAGCGATTAAGTCATTGCTATCGATTGCACGTATAGTTTTGCTATTGTTACTGGATACAAAACGACCGGATCGTTAAAGCGACGGATTCGTTTCTTACTCATCGTTGATAATCGAGTCGACATAAAAAAAGAAACACCCTTCGAATGATGCTCGTTTGGTTTGACGAACTCATCGCTCCAAACAAAACGAAAAAGTCGATGTTTGCATAGCGATTCGATAACGAAGTTTGTCCATCGAACGTACCTATATTTGTTTCTTTTTTCTCCCGCGTGAAACGCCGATGTTTCCCCGTCCGATATTATGGCTCTCGATTAATACTCGTGTTGCCGCTGGAAATACAGCTCGAGGGACAGTGTGGACGGTCATTAAGGAATGGAGAGGATCAATTATTTCCGTGTTTTCATTTACATTCCTCGCGGAACGAGGCGGAACGCGGCCCATCGTTTTGTTGCGCCGATGAATCGAGGGAAATTTCTCGTCTCGACATGGTTTTGCCGCGGAGTAATCATCGCGCATATAGGCACTTCCCCGGGGAGAGCTTTTGCTAGTCTCCTGCGATCGTCCAGCTGCACGGTTTCCTGGACAGTCCGTTGCGGTTGACGTATTATGCCGCCGCGTGGTCGGGAGCTTTTATCTATAGCGTTTCGTAAGAACTTCGTTTATTGCTTCGTCGTCGACGGTACATTTCGGTGCGATAAATCGCGGCTGTCGTGCATTGCCTATTATATATCATTTCGTTATGATGAAACGATCGATATATCATCGTCAACTGATTTTGCTCGCGCGTGATATGGTTGTTATTTTTGCCGGTTTTCCGCATCGACAAATCATTTTACGGAGCATTAAGCTACGCACTATAGAAAATATAAATTATCCGGAAATATCGATTACTCAAATTGTGTACAGGTACAAGTGACAGGTATACGCTGGAAAATATTACGATTTATTCACTGCACGTAACATGTTTCATAATAAACTTCAAAAGAGTTGGTAAATTACTCTTTTATCAATACATATGTACCATATATCCCTCGTGTTTGTTTTAATGTACCCTCCGGTGTGCAGCTAATAACATAAAACCTATCCCTATATCTATTACGTATCATCCTACCTACGTGAAAAAAAAGTGCGGCTAAAGTATGGCGGAAGTCTGACAAAAGTTGAACCAAATAAGTATGGCTACGAATCGTATCCCCGATTTTTAGCCAGACAATTTTTTCACACATCAGCTGAAAAGTAAAATTTACTCGACTTACCTGTACTTTTTTAATTCAATTTTGTTGCATGGGTTCTTCATTATAAAACTATAATGACTTGTTCAGTACTGGAATATATTTTATTAGTAATAATTTTAGTTTCATAAAATAACAAATTTAAATAATATCGACTGACAACAACAGACATCAACTGCAGAATAACCTCGTACAAACAAATGAACTCTAATCGAAGAGTGCATCGTTTACCGGCTGAATGTCTGGAATACGATCCGTAGCCATACTTTTTTAGTTCAACTTTTCCCAGACATTCGTCATACTTTAGCCATGCTTTTTTTATGCGGGTATGTGCGATCTCAAAGGAAACATGTCGTATGGCATGTACAGGGTGTTATCCTTGAGACCAAGCATAGGACGACATGCAGTAAATGGATCTCTCGCAAAAATGACTTAATCGGGCTCCTACAGGGCATGTCATATATTTTTTATTTGACCCTGTACACAGTCACTATCAGGACTTCTACATCAGAATTATTGTGTCGGTAGCCTGTCAAGGGCCTGACCGGGGCCTAGTTGGGCATCCAACTAATAATAGTAAGGGATCCCTCATAAGAAAAAAAAAATGATTACTACTCCTCTGAAACTTTGTAAGTAGCTTCATTTTGCCGAGTCTGCCAACTTTTTTATCTGCGAAAAATCTGGTTGCCGCCGGGGTTTCGAGATATTAATAAATAATTATGTAAAAAATGTATGAATTTTGTTTATTGATGACCGACAAGTTGATTCTATGCTCGAAGTAAGATAAATATTTATGAAATAAAACGGTAACATTGTCCGACAAGTTTTCTGCCAAGTATATCCAGTTCGACTCTCTGAACATGTAAAATTGATAAAATTTGTTAACTAATTACAAAGGAGCTCATTTTTTCGCTAAAGATAGATAATTATTTATAAAATTTGATGGTAACATTGTCCGACAAGTTTTCTGCCGGGTATGTCCAGTCCGACAATATTCATAATTTTGACATGTTTGTTAATTAATATCTCGAAACCCCGGCGGAAACCAGACTTTTCGCAGATAAAAAAGCTAGCAGAGTCGGTAAAATGAAGCTACACACAAAGAGTTTCAGAGGAGTCGTAATCATTTTTTTTTCTTATGAGGGATCGCTTACTATAATCTATCATCCATCTATCGTAGCCTTTAACCCTCTAAGGACGACGACTACATTTTTGTTACGTTTCAATCTGTTTACAATTACGACGGTGATTGGAGATTTTTGGCCCGGCGCTGGCTGTAACTTATTCGTTATGCTTAGTTTCCAAATTTATGAAAAAAATCTTCTTCTCCTGAAAAAATACCACTTACATATATTAACACTACCAAAATAATCTGATAATAACTTTTTTCCACAAATTTTATGCTGTGGAAAACTTCGTCCTTAGAAGGTTAAAGGCCCTGACAAAGTGTGACGTACCTTATCGGATCGGGCTCCAACTAAGATTCTCGATCAGAGCCTCGTCAATATCAGGGAACTAATAGGGGCCTGATTACAGCCTTTAACCCTTTCAGTTGTGCTGGGAGAATAGTTTACCACCAGGCCTAAGTTTCCTAGCTGATGTTTTAATGGGAAACTAATACTACACAAGATAAATGTAAATTCTAATACATATGAAAAAATAATATAAATAAGTACAAAAGTAAGTAGTAGTATAAATGAGTACTTAAGTATCTATAATTTAAAAAAATATGAAAACAATTTTTCCATAACAAGAAATATTATATACATAAAAAGAGTTCATATAATGTATTTTAAAATGTGTCCCAGTCTTCTGTCACTTAAAGGGTTAAAGAATTTCTAGACGGGATATCCTATACGATTGACTGCATACCAGAAAGTATCGATCGAAAGAACCAATTACAATCATACGGAGGGTTTTATATTATTGGTTTATCGATTGATATTATCCGGTATGCAGCCAGTCGTATAGATTATCCCTTTACCGCATATCGTCCTATGTCCGGTCTCAAGGATAATACCCTGTATTTTTATCGGCGTAGGAGTGTTGTTCAGTCTCGGTTTACACACGTTCGACGGGGGAGGGTGAGAAGCGTTCAAACTCAACCTCGACGTCGGTCTATTTGTTTGCAAGCTCTCAGTCCTGCAGGTAATAGATGCGGGGTTTTTGGGTGGTACTTTCATCCGCGCAACACCCATTAGGCTGTATACACGCTGGCTTCTCTTAAATGATAGCGCATTATCCTCAATATGGCTGGTGACCTCGTGGAGCCTAACGATCGTGCTTTGTGGTTTGATAGAGATGGCAGAAGTTCTATTTGTTGTCGCGCTTACAGTAAAAACTAGCTTTCCCCTCATTGCACATGAACCACCGGTAATAAGCAGGGTAGGGTGGGAATACTTAGGCATAGGGGTAAATTGGTCAACGCTTATTACTTTGTAACTAAAACAGATATCGGAATGCGCTCACGCATAGAGACAGACATTGTAATAGCCATTTTTTCCAATCCCGCTCAGTTGTGGTTCATCTCGCCAGTCAGTCGGGCGGTGTTTTTTGCGAGTTCGACCACATCAGGTTAAAAATAAAATGATGTTTACTTTTTAGTCCTGATGTGAAATTAGAACCGCTAATACTTTGAGGTAAGTTTGTTCAGTTTGCTTGGTTCTTCTATTTTTTTTAGGCTCAGAGCGTTAATCTAGCTTATTCTTATATTAAAGAGGTTATGTAAATGTGTTTACAAAATACCATATATGGGGCTAGTTGGGACACGCTAACTTATTAATATTATAATATTGGTTGTTCGACTGATTATTTCATTAAGAGTTAAAAGTTCATAAATGTGTCATATTAATAATAATAATTTGTATATAAGAATTCATTTTAAATATGTTAGTTTTATTTCACTTTTTAGTTTTTCTCAAAGAATTTTCTGATTTTACACTAATCGTTCTATAAAGGCTGCTGTCGTAGACACTAATACATATTGATTGTTAAATGTGATAAAATCAATGAATCACAAATACGTTTCTTTTCTATTTTAATTCCCTTGGCTAATTTCTAACTCTGTGATCAATTCGACCCACTGAGGTGTCCTACATACCCCGCTAGTGAGGTACGCTGAGCAACTCGCACTATGTTGGTTTCAGATAGATTTTCATAATAATAGATGTATAAATTCAAAATTATTATTCAATACTATAAAACCAGATACACAACGGTCTTTTTATTATACTTATTAATATAGTAGCACAAATGAGGTTTTTTAATAAGTACCTAATCCAAAAAAAAGTGGCACAACTATACCCACCCTATATACCCTACGCAGCAGAAATATTTAGTGGATATCGATATAGCCACTATAGTCATGAATCGTAGTATGTGACGATTAGTGACATTAGGGGACTATAAAAGTGTTACAATTCATTCCCATCCGCCATTTCTCTCTAAGCTGAAGGTACCTGCGTTTCACACTGCACTGTAGTCTTTGAATTAAGTATAATTACGAGCCGCAGTTTATTTAAAAGTTCCACAATACGTGGAGCTCGGAATGACGGAGGTGCGGGGAAAACTTTTAAATGGATTCGAAGACAAAGAACAACATTTCCAAGACGAACGACCTCGACCGAGGTCGTTTTTTCTCGCCCCCGCGCGACTCTCTCTTAGAAACGAAGCCGGCCGTCATTCGACCACTTAACAATTTTACAAGTAAATTTATTCTAAACGGTTGGGGAACGTCTGTTGCCTAAAGCATCCACGATTTGTAGTAGCCGATTTGCTAGGTGTTTTGAATTTTGAATCTCTCTATGAGAAAAATACGGTCTCGTTGAATTTGATACTTACAGAACTCGTGATAATGAATTTCAAGACCCTAATTTGTATACAATGGAGTTTTAATTATAAATACTTTTTAAAACTCGTCCGCAGGTACTATTTGTGAGAGATTGCAAGTATATGTCAGTTTTAAAAGGCGTCGTTCTTCTATACTTAATATGGGCAGTTTGAGAGGTTCTATAATACTTTGAGAGGTTCTCTAAAATAAGAAATCGGTTTAATTTCCTGCCTTATCGAAGGATAAAATGATAGTATTTTCTGCTATTCTTTCTTACTACCTTCTATAGTCATTACACACAATATCTGTACCCCAGGATAAAAGTGTATTAAGTCCAATTATATTATAATCTCGGAAGTGAATAAACCCTTCATTATTTCGAGATACGGTTTCATACTACACCACACATAGGTACTGAGAAAAATCAATACCAGCCCTTACATTACTCTGAAATATTCTCATTGATATACGAGTAGTATATCTATATTTAGTTACACGCGGAACAGTAATTTGCTTTACTCGACCTTGTTATATGCGAGGTAAACAAATTGTAAATCATTAATTGCTATTATATAATAGTTAGCGACTAGTTAATATCATGCAAGGGGTGAAATTGCCAAACGGCTTTCAAACAGGAGGTATCCTACCTCGATATCTAGTTTCACGCGTTGAATATCTGTCTCTATTTATAGGCCACGCGTCGAAACCGTTATCGGGTGGTCCATCCAAATCGTTGGATTGAAAACGAGAAATCTCGCCACCAAAGTTCAAAGGATTCATGTTTTTTTTATCCGCTTGAAATAAAAGTACATATTGATTTTACCGATTGCGGAGAAAAAGAAACACCTTCACCTTTCATCCAAAAGTATCTTCCCGGCTTGAAAGCGCGCTGTCGTGCCGTTAAACGGATTCGTAGTGTCGAGAAGTATTAAAGGGAAGCGCCCCAGAAGAAGTAATTCAGTATTCGAATGATTGGATGGTAGAGAGGGTTGTAGACTCCGGAGGGATCCTCTCCCCTCCCCAGATCCAACTGACGGTAGATATATTTTTGTATACGCACACCCGTGCGTACCCCCTCTGCCATTCCGTCTCCTCTCTCGCTCCGCGAATGGATACGCGCGGGGGTGTATTTCTGGTTTCGCTCCCCTCTTCCTTTATCCTCGCGTAAAATGAGAATAACCGGCGATGATACCGCCTTCCGCAGTTTCGCTGCACCGCCACAGTCGTCGGGGCTTCGGCTTGAATGGATCCTTCAGGACTCCGTAAAACGAACGAGCCTCGCTGTATATACAGCCGAGTGACGCGGGATAGTGCGTAGACGCTACGGCTTTGCGTTATGTATACATATGGATATATATATTCGGGACTTTAAAATAAAACAACCACTCGCTCGAGCGCCCTCTGGGCTAAGTACTCAATTTTCTCGAATGCCCTTCTACGCGGGATTCGAGGGCTCGTGCCGCAATCTGCATGCTTTTCATGGGTTCGTTGGACTGACGTGCTGCGGAGAGGGGAAGGAAGGATGTAGGGGAGAGTGGCCTTGGTTGAGACGTTTTTCGTTTATTCGTTTAAAAAACACTCGCGTTTAAAAAAGGTAGTTTTTTACCATACATTGTTAGATCTAACATTTAGCTAAAAAATGGTAACCTAAAGAGAACTTTTATTCATTGACATTTCTTATGTCAGAGGAATTATTTTTACAGTCTAACGTTTTTCAACTTAGACCAGAGTGGTATATGACAAGACACTGGGCTACGTTGATTACGTTGAGACAAGTTGTGAGACACGAAAAAAATAAAAGTATCAATATTTCTTGAATATATTTCGGGAGGCAGAACTTTGAGAAAGAGACGAGGAATATATAATAAAAAGAGGTTAAAGGTAGGTTAATCGCAGCCTTTTGTTTTCCTTTTTTATTCGCCTAAAAAACAAGCGTGAGAATTTGGACATTTGCTTACATCGAGTCAGGTTATTTGCATTGTAACAAAGCAGAGATTTTCTTCCCATTACTACATTTTCTATTCTTTAAATTAAAATTCAATGCCAAATTTCTTAAAATATTTCAACTTACCTTTACATTCCATTCTACGGCAATATAATCGAGTTTCCTTATAAGTAATAACTTCAAATAAAGTCAGCACGCGAAAGAGGCTGGTTTCGTCTGACACCGCGAGAAAGATCACGCGTGCGCGCCTTGCGAAAATATGTCTCAAGGTACACGCGCAACTGGCTGTCTGAACGTAGACGTACTCCATATATTTATGAAAGATCAATATTTTTTCTCCGCAGTATAGGTACACGAATGAATTCAATTTTTGATCAGGAATTATTTTTCAGTATAAAACGATCTATTAATTGGAATTGATTTTAGTAAGAAAGTATAAAATTAAAATGCAATAAATTCACTGACAAAGAAGCCACTAAATTTTACTCTATGTATCGCAAAAGTTACTCTTATTTTTAATTCAAAGAATGATGAATTTTACACAACGAATACTTATCCATTCATGTATTACGATGATTCAATATTGGTGTAATTTGTTTTGGAATTTTTGTATCAACCATTTTTAAATAACTGACCGTCTCAACCTATACACTATCTCAACGTAAGCTACTCTCCCCTGAAAGAGAGTCTCGTACGTTTTGATCGTCGGGAACCGAACTAGTTCCGCATATTTCACTCTGAGAAGGTCTCATCCCCACTATTTACCATCCATGCTCTAAGAATTCCACACCGCGTGCCCTACCCGTGTCTTCGCCACAATATACGCGGAGAGAGGAAAAGATAGCGAAAGTGAGGATGAGTGGCTTTCCCCCGCATTGAAATATGAGGGGATTCTGTTGTAGGAGGAAGCGTGGCATATTTTCGATACTTTTACGGGATTATTAGAATTCATTTCTGAGAGAATGTTCGCTAATATCACAATTATAAGACTTCTCATATAGAGAGTCAATAGTTAATATCAACTGGATTTAAGTCCTTGTCATGAATTTGATACAAACGCGGATTTATAGGGAAAAAATCAGACGTTTTGTAACATAAACTATCAAATGTAAACGCAATCTCGTAATATGAACTATCAAATTTGGTTTCTATGTGCACACATATCTATTCTTGTTATCATATTTTTTTCTATCGAGTCTATAATGGGCAAAAAGAGAAATAATAATCCTAATGTAACGTATCATATTTACACTTTTGCATGAGTTTCGACACGAATCCTTTTCCCCAAGCCTCCAGCTTCCACTCTCGAACTTGAAATAACCTCGACGTCACGGATCTGAAAGAAATCCACAAGCAGAGAGCAAAGGTAATCCCCGAGATATCTAAATTGCATTACCTGCTAGTAGATGGTCGGACGCGTTATAACTTTCCCGTCGATCGGATCAGCTTTCATATTTTCGAGGACAGGATGTGCATCACATAAGTGCACAGTGCATCGAGGAACGACTCGCGGCGAATGGATCTTGTAAATAAAAGAACGGATATTAAGCGGAACGTTCGATATCCAACGTAACTCAACCGCCATTTATGCGAGGAACCTATTAACCCTTTAAGTGACGGAAGACTGGAACACATTTTAAAATACATTATATGAACTCTTTTTATGTATATAATACTTCTTGTCATGAAAAAATTGTTTTCATATTTTTTAAAATTATAGATTAGTACGTATTTATATTATTGTTTCATATGTATTAGAATTTACATTTATCTTGTGTAGTATTAGTTTCCCATTAAAACATCAGCTAGGAGACTTTTGCCTGGTGGGAAACTATTCTCCCAGTACAACATAAAGGGTTAACGGAATACGACGAAGAACGACTACTTCGTGAAATGTCACGAGTTAGTCAGACGCTATCGTGGTCGATATCGGAGAACATAGCTATCGGAGAGCCGAATGTAGGGCGGTACAGGTTACAGCTTCGCGGTAACTTTTCCATTATCGCGTTCCTTCGCCTCATTCGCCTCGCTGCTGTAGTTGAATCCACGAGGTATTCAGCAATGCCTCGAGCGGTGACTGCAGAGAATGCTCCGGGGAGAAATACTTGTGACTACTTCGGTCGATCGTATCGAAAACAATAATCGAGCGAAGGAATAGGGGAAGACCGAGCTGGGATTAAATCGAAATCAGCAATTCGTACGTTTCTATAAAATCTTCGAATGACCTCGATTCTGAGAATTCACGTCCACTTTTTGTCGATCAACCCTACATTGCTCTCGCGAAGTGCCCCGAAAGTCATCTAATCACAGGTCACAGGTCATTGATGCTGCGTGACAACATACGACTACGCAATGGTGATAGCGTCGATAAAACTCCCGTTTAGCCGCGTCTTTCAGTTCAAATCCATTTTTGACGACCAGCGCACCAAATCCTACGTATTCATCTCTCAAAAATTATCTTCGTGTAGGAAAAGACGGTTGGATTTGTACCGGCAAACGACGCTACATTGAGAGAAAAAAATGGTATATTCAATTAAATCTGCGTTTACGGAATGCAGAATGAAGGAATGCAGAATTAGTTGCTTAGACTAATAAATTTGGTTATGGCGATTAACGGCTATTTGAAGAAAAAGAGGCTGTAGTCCAATTTATGTCAATTATTAGTACAATTAACTAGGGGAAAGTCGGGTAAGATGACGAGGCGTGTAAGATGACGAATTCGATATTTAACAATATTGACGCTAGATTAAGGGCCGGTTTCTACACCATTAGAAAGCGCTAGTGCCGCGCCACCTACGGCAACCCCAAAATTCCCATCTTTTAGTGCACATGTCATCCACTGAAACGGAAAACGTGATTTCGTGCTCCGTCGTTATAAGTTTTTGAAGGTGTTCCGTAAGGAATTACGCTTGTTGAGAAAGTATTTTCAATTTCTACTTGTGATATCCTTAAAGACTGCTTAAAACACGTCTATTGATGTATAATTTCAATGTTTTCTGGTTAGTTGAAGTTCAGAAATATTTTACTGAACTCAAAATAGCGATGTCGGGTAAGATGACGAACTTACGTAGATAGATACCAGGTTCCTAAAAATATAATTTCGCGTTCTTTACTTGAATCTTTTACTTAAGTACTCTGAAGTTGATAGGTTTCCAGCTATTTCTATATGGCTTTACGTTTTGTGCTGTTATTCTAAGTCATTTTATGTCAAAAGTTTTTCTAAGTCACCAAAACTTGGCGTAGCTGAGTTCTTTGGCAACGTAATTATGTACTCAAATATGATGATATGAAACTGTGTTGTGATAGCGTTTTAATGAGAAAAATAAGTCTATTTGTTGTTGAAATCATGTATTGTCTTAGTTCGTCATCTTACCCTACCCGGTTCGTCATCTTACCCGCACAAGGGTATGCACAAGATGACGATGATGCACAATGATGATGATGATGCACAAGTTGCTGAACCCGCACAAGATGACGAAGATCACTTTTATTTCTAAATTGCATTTCTTAAGTACTAGAGTTGTGAAATTCAATTTTTCAAATATATAGCTTCAAACTAGAGTTTGAAGAATATGATGGAGATATTCTGGCATCGATTCAATAAATATTAAGATCTGGAAAAATCATCAAAGCTTAACGTCGCCATCTTACCCGACTTTCCCCTAATTCTACATTTCCCAACCTGTAACCGCCGATTTAATCAAATTTACTACATTTTTCTTTCAGTAGGTATATAGATATCTTGTCACAAAAACAGATTCTCTGTAAAAAATAAAGGCGGCATGTTCATTCAGTGCCAAAGAAATTGATACGTAAAATACTCTCCAAAAAGATTTGAAATCAATTAAGATCGCCATGTTCAAAAGATTTATATATAAAATATAAAAGGCATCATTTGAAAGGAAAATTATTGTAAATCAAAAGTTACTAAAAAATATAGATATCAGCCCGGCGGGATTAGTCAGTACTGGTCTAATTCCTTTAATAATCAGATCAGACCGATATTGGCGTTACTAATTTGGCCGAGGTTCATTACCAACATTGGCAAGATATTAACTATTAGTATTAGACTGATATTTTCTGCCTAATTGTTTCGCCGACGCTTGGCAATTATGATATTCCAAAATTGGCCCAGTTTTTTTTGCTAGTGCTTAGCCGATTGCTGCGTCAAGAAACTGTCGATGCTTGGCAGCAATATGGACACAATTTTGGCTTAGTAGTTTTGTTGGTATAAGCCTAATTGTTTTGCCCACGTTCGGCAGTAATATCGACCTATGATCGGTCAAGTTTTTCCTCCAGACACAAGCCGAGCCAAGTTATTCGCCAGTATTGGCGAAACAAATGGGTTGATACTGGACCGCTCATGAAATTACAGTAGGCCAATATCAGACAAGTTGTGAAATTTGATTGTTGGCCAGTACGTTTGGGCCTGTATCAGCCCGGTTATTTAGTTGGCGAGGTATCAGCAATTCCTACATGTGATTAGACATTACGATCGATACATATGCGGTGATCGTTACGGAAAAAGTACATCATCCCGTTTAACCCTTTGCATTCCTATGTATGTGTCGAGTGTGACACGATATCAGTTTTTATCTCAGCAGCTCCTTTGTCGAGTCTCATTCGACATTTTTTCAAGTCTAAACCAATAGATGTCGCGCACACGTTATTGATAAACACGATCGTTTAGATGGAAAGCCTCATTTCATTTTTGTACACCCCGAAGAAAAAGACGAAGATTGTGAAGTTTGCTCAAACAGAAAAATACCTGGAGGAAGAAGAGAAACCAATTTTTTTTGTGAAACGTGCGAAAGAAAACCAGGATTGCATCCTGGGAATTCTTTCAAGAGATATCATATACTTGAAAATTACGAAATACAACAATAGTGTAAACAAAACAGATATTTGTTTGAATTTGTTTGTTCCTTTATTTGAGGAGCTTTCTTTCAAAACGCAGTTTTTGAACAAAACCTTGTTTTCAGTAAATCCTAATTATTTGTTCTAAAGTTACAAATTACAATATCTAATTTTTGCAGGTGAAAATATGTAGCATTAAAAGTGTCATAAAGAATCCAGCAAAATTTAACAATCTACACCCACATAAAAGTGATTAAGAAATAATTAGGATTTACTGAAGACAAGGTTTTGTTCAAAAACTGCGTTTTGAAAGATAGCTCCTCATTTACTTAAATTGCCCTATTTATTAGTTAACGTAAATTTCAAATAAAATACTTAAAAGCTTTGGGAGCTGCTGGTAACAAAATTGAAATATAATTCGGAGTACAAAGGTTTAACCGAGAACATCCTATCATACCCGCGCAATTCCCCTACACTATATCTGCGCGCTTTTGTCAATGAGTACGTCAGAGGGACGAAGGATATCAGATGCGGACGATATCGGCGGATATCAACGTATCCTCTGCCGTAATTATACTATGGGCGACCTCGTCCTCTAACCGAACCGTCATCATTTCCGTTCCTCCCGCGCGCCCTTGCGCATCCTCTGCCCGGGCGAGGGAGCGTATAGGCGCGGATATATAAATTTAAAATTCAAATTCGCCCCTCCTCTTCCCCGTACGCTTCTCTGTTGCCCGCCGACGTGACATCCCGGACGTCCGTATTCCGGCTTTTCTGACGCGCGATCGAGGTGGGACCAGCCTCCGCGGGGGGGGGGGGGGAGATTATACTTCTGTTTTTATTTTTGCGAATCTTTCACATAACTGGCGTGTCCACCGAGGATATACCTAGTATAGGCGCGTTCACCGAGAAATGGAAAACGAAGATAAAGAGGGTGCGGGATTACGGTCGGGGAATGAAGGATATCACGGATTACAGTGGATTTCAACGATATCGAGTTGACGCACGGAATTTTTCATTTAGAATTGAGCAGCGAAGAGATACCATATACGTATCTTGACTATAAGTCGGACAAATACGGATTCCCCTCACGATTTATTCCTCATCGGGCACCAGCGTACTCAGCAAGAGAAGCTGAATAACGTTCAAGTTTTTCGAAGGAAATCGGTTGCGAGATTTTCGAGAAATTAAGGTGTGTCTATTAGCTTTGTTGAAAGTTGGCAAAATTTATTCAAATTAGTAGGCCCGTAATATCAGACTCAGCTTACTTTCATCCACTAAAATAAATTTTAATCGGTCTTATTTAATTGTTTACGTACCACTATCGTGCGGTTTTCTTCATTTTATAGTCTACACCTTTATTGTTCAGTTTAAAATATCGCAATCGATGAACATGATCGCTCACGCGATTTCAATTAGATCAGACAGGCACTAATAATTCGAGCAATTAGATTTATCGTGTACTTACAGTGAATTCGAACGTGGTAGCGGCCCGTAAATTATTCCGCTGAATCCAATGTACCTATCACAGCGTCATACGAGGGTCAATAAGTCCTTAGAAAATCTAAGAAATGGCGCTAGTAGCATCGCTAATGGTCTGTTTTTAGTAAACGTCATTCCTCACTAGGTATCTGTCAAAGTTTCAGCCATATTCATAGAGTGATCTCGTTTTTATTGTCAGTTGAAGAAAACAAGTTTCGTTTATTGAAAGAAATTGAAAAAAGTGAATTTCGAGCGGTGATTAAACATTTCTCCTTAAAAGGCTTAACACTACGCAAAAGACTGTATTTGCAACTATTTACAATTGGATAAATGAATTTAAACGTGGCCGTACATCAACAAAAGACGAACATCGTTCAGAACGTCCCGTAGAAGCGAGTACCCCCGAGATGATCGATAAAATCCACGACATGGTGTTGAGTGACCAAAATAGTTGAGGCCACAGGGTTGTCAAAAGGTACCGTCGTTTCAATTTTGCATGATAAATTGGCCATGAGAAAAATATCTGCAAGATGGGTGCCGCACCTGCTCTCATTGTCAGTTGAGAACAAACGCAATGGTGTGGTCACCTCTAAGGCTTCCTTGGAGCGCATGCTTCGTGATCCGACTGAGTTTCTAGTAAAGTGTATCGAACTAGAAGGAGATTATGTTAAAAAATAAAAAAATAAATTTACCCCAAAAGATTGTTTTTCTCTCTTTTTCTAAGGACTCATTGACCTCCCCTAATCTCTTTATCGAGTTATCTAATCTCTTTATTACGAGCCACGTGACAAATATGGCGTATTTTCGAATCTTTTAACTTTTAGGAAATATTCAGTTCAATTCAAGGCACACTAGTTCAGTAGACGTGGTTGTTCCATGAGAGTTCGATGTTTATTGGATGACGTTATATTAACTAATGAGGATTGAATACTGGACTGAGCGATTTTCATCTCATGAATCGGTGCACTCTGTCAACTGAAAAATTCCCATGAGCTATTTTCACAAGCCCGAGAATTGAAAGACGCCCCTTAAATAAAAAAAAGTAATCAATTTATAACTAGAAAGGCCACTTTGTTTCGTTGAACGTAATTTTAACAAGAATGGCACATTAAATTGAGACGAACCGAACGAGCGTTATTAGATGTTATTGAAAGTCTTTGAATTAAAGGTTGGAAACATTCGAGATACGAATCCACTGATAGCAACTCAGCGGAGGAAGTGAGTTTAAAAATTTCATGTTTCCAACATTCACAAAGACTTTCAACGATATCCGACAATGCTCGTTCGGTTCATGCCAATTCGGGTGCGCTATTCACTATTAAAATTACGTTCGACGAAACTGAAGTGGCTTTTCTATTCTCGGACATTTTCCAATCGATTTCCTTTTGAATATTTGAACCTTATTCAGCTCCTCTTGCTAAGTATGCTGGCACCCGCCGAGAAATAAGTAATGGAACACCCTGTCTACTGAGAGAAAAGTTCATTTAGTGTTAATAAACATATAAACATATACTTGATCATGGGAAACCAAATATCTCGTTCAACCGAGCAAATATTTGTTTTAACTGTAACTCTTTTCTGATTGAACGAAATAAGCCTTCTCATTATTGCTTGGCTCAACGAAATATTTCTTTCGTCATAATCAAGTATAGGTTTGTTAAATAAACTGTTCTCTCAGTGCAGGGATATGCATTTTCATCAACCCTTCATTCCATTAATGCAGAGCTATGCCTAGTTCGGGGTGGAACGTCTGATGCAGTAGCCACTGCTCTCTATTTTTCCGGTTACCAGCATCGATCGTCGGACGTTCGAATAAGGGAAACTTCCCGGAATTATTCTCTCGGTGAAAACTCGGCTTCTTCTATACCGAACTCGGGAGCCCGGCATTCCGGGAAATAAACGACCATTTCTCACGCAACGGTGCAACGCCACCGAGCGAAAAATTCATACGTATATACAAGCAGACGTCGTATATATATATATATATATATATATATATATATATATATTCGATCCTCGTTGAAGGCACTTTTACGGGCGCGGCGGTTTCGCGTTTCCGGAGGGCTATTCCCTCGAAGGAGCCCGCCGTGGCGCGCGATGGCGAAACTCGATAACGGGTAAATTCGGGCCGACGAGGATTATTCCCGGGGGAAATGCACGGATTGGAGTGGGCTCGGAAGCTTCTCGCACAAGTTTCTCCCAAGCGCAATTATCCGTAATGATTGAGACACGCAACGCCACGTCTTGTATGCATCTATAAAGGTCCGTTTACACGGACAACATTTGTTGGCCAATATTAACCAACGAACGAACTAATTGCATAGGGGTGAGTTGCAAAAAACGTACCGGTTATCTAAATCGTACCTTATTGACTTTTAGGAAACTTATGCATTATAGATATGACATTTAGGTGGACAAAATTAGTAGTTTGGGATTCAGTGAAGTTTACGTCATTATTGTTATACATTTGAGTTTGCTGCAGTGCTCGTCAGAAGTAGGTATGTTTCTTATAATTGTTGATTGGACGCTTCGAAGGTGTAGCATCAATTTAGTTAATAGTTCCTTTTTAAATGGGTACATTTTGAATGTACTTTTATTCAGTAATATATTCGGCTTGATGGTCCAGGAATCGATTATTTGATTCGAAGACTAATTTAATATATGCGCATGTGTGATAGAGTTGACGAGATCGTACTAGTATTTATTGTTCAATGTCACGCCTAGGTTCATTAATTTATGTGTCGGTTTCCAACAAGAAGACATTTCGTACATTTGTTCTGATCGATTTTCGTAATTCTTAAATAAAGTTCCTTTGTTTTTTTTTACATGTACCCATCTACCAATCTTAAGTACGATTTTAGAAATCGGTTGCAAAAATCATATCAATTGCAAGCCATTGAGAAAAATGAATTTCATGGTATAAACGTTCTTACAAAACTACGTGATTTTTCTTACAGGGTAGACCGAGGCATATCGGATCACTTTCTATACGTACAACATTGCAACATTTTTATTATAAATTCGTAACTAGTACCCATTTGGCTTGAACATAAATGCAAAGAAATATAGATAAACGTAAAACTCTTTCCTTTACAAACATTAAACAAAAAAGTGAAAAACATCCGATTCGCCCTAAATTCTGGGGTATCCCAGTATACGGTCCTTTTTCGTTGCCTTTATCAGCACAATTCTCATGGCACCACTCTTCACGAGCGTTGCACTGTATCCAGTCCTCTGAAGGTAGATGGACAAATTTGTCTGCAATAAATACCATTCTCTTGATTGATCTTTTTGAAATAAATAACTATCATATTTATAATCGCAAAGATACTAAAATGAAGAGAAAGTATGATCCGATTCACCCCGAATTACGTGATCCGACTCGCCTCGTGGATAAATATTTAAAAAGTGCGTAGGTTACATAAATATGTTATATTATAGTCGAAAATACTTCGGATACTAAATTAGACTAAATTAGAAATCTAGAATGCCATGGAAACTAATAATAATAAACATATTCATATTTTCAAGCTTATCTTTTTAATTTAAATACGAAATTGTAGGTTGTGTATTTTAACGTATATCCACTCCATATAATTGTAATGTACTATGTCCGCGTCCGTTTCACTTTGGCCCTATACAGGCACTCAATGATGAGCTACGAAGATTGGCTGCCTGTTGCGGTATTTTTTTTTTTGGGGGGGGGGGGCAACAAAGTAATACGAATGATCGGATTACTTATTTTCACCCCTGTATAAAAAGTATTGGCTTAATCCTTATTTTGATCCGATTCGCCCAGTGATCCGATCCGCCTCGGTCTACCCTAGATAGGAAAATATCGAATGCACGTATGCCATATGCTCAATTTTTACAAATCTTAGCGCGAAACATTCCAAAAATGAAAAAGTGTTAAGTACCCAGTACCATTTCTACAACTCTCTTCTACTTATATGCGCCGAAAAATATTTACTAGACATGGTGTATGTATCTACGTATGTTTATTGTCCCTATATTCATTTATTTAAAAGCGTAGAAATCGCCTCTGCAAACACATGGATATCAAAATTGTCTAGAATATTGAAGCAACCCCAATTTACTGCAAGTATTAATGTTCGCATACCCATGATGATACATACGGAAATCGTATAGCGACGGAGGTTGTATTCAATGTCCGTGCAAAGGTAGTACGGTCGTTCGATGTTAGTCAAATTCATCGCATCGTATATTATGCTCACTAGGACGTTTACGTACTGCGTTAGAATAGCGGCATTTAAGATCTCATCGGGTGCATCACCATTCCTGAACCATTGCAGGCGAAGGTGTAATGACGAGACTGCTAGCTTTCTCGTCTGCAGTGGATACGGCCATTCAAAGTCGGCCAGATTGAATCGCATCATATACCGACGTCTATGTAGCAGCGGCGTGTAAGCGACTCCAACGGGGTATTTACGCGATGATACATCTACGTTCTATCAGGCGTTATGCTCATGTAAGGCTATAAGCAATGCATGACCGATGTGGTTCTCCGGATTGCCGTATTTCACGTCAAAGTGAAACGAATATCTACAGATATTGCTTCGGTCATAAGATTGCAAAATTGTATTACATATGTTATTAGCGTTAAGACATAATTCTTTTTGTTTCATTTTGACTCCCCCCCCCCCCTTCCCTAAAATCATAGGTATCAAATTTTATGAATATCTGAAGACATAATTTTGTACGACTTCTCAGTAATCTTTTTTTAATCAGCCGTAAAGGGACAAGCTAGCCAAACTTTCTCTTTTTCTGATTATTACTACCCTTAATTTAAGTCTGCGTCGCCCCTCGATGCAGGCCGAAACATTTTTCAACAGTCGCTCGTATTTATGTCCTCCTCGAAGACGGTCACGTCTTCGAACATCGCGGAACATCTTATTGTTAGGTCAGGCACACTACTATCCTTATCAATATGAATCCGCGAGCCAGGTCATGGAGAATATCTACATATAATACAAACATCCTAATAGCATTTCAAATATACATACTACCGTTTTTCCTGTAACTAGACCAAACTAAATGTTCAGCTAGCTGTAAGAGTAATTTACTCCTTACACACACACACACACACACACACACACACACACACACACACACACACACACACACACACACACACACACACACACACACACACACACACACACCAGACAGAGCAAATAATCGGACAAGCAGTGCATACGGAACATCCTATTCCCTTTCATTGAAAGCTTGTACGAAGCCGAACATAATCTTTCATTACCTTCCATTAGTAGTAAAGCCCATCTTAAAATTACTACGAAGAATGAAAATAACGAAAAAATTAGTTTGAGTAAATTAGAACAAAAAGAAAAAGCACGGAGGTCGAGATACCTGTTCTCCTAACTGTTGTAGACACAATTGCAACGCGGTCAATAATTTTGCAGTCGCATTTACCGGTGATAAACTCCGTCGCTCGATAACGCGGTAAAGTTATTATTTCCCGGACACACTTCTCCGCGGCGTTAGGAGCTGAATGAAATATGGCGCTAGAGGGCAGGGGAGGGGGCACATATAGACCTGCAGAAGTTGGGTGGAGGGTGATCGGGATAGGTAGATGGGTATATATCTTTATCTTGGTCGCGATTGCATTGTTAGCACGGCGCGCATTGTTTGAATGGTGACGCGGAGCCTCGGGCGACCAATCAGCGTTTGCACTAGCCGTGCCTTATCAAAGATTCCTGCTACCCCCCGCGAGGGAGAGTCGTTCTCTCGTGGCTCGAGAAAGTCCGACGAGACGAGGGGTGGTGAAGGGCGAAGAGGGGGTGAGAGAGAGAATTCGGTCTTTCTCTTCGTTTTTCCCCTCTCACCCCCCCCCTCTCTCGGGAGCGCGTATACACAGACAATCACTCCGCGATACCAGATCGACCCTAATTGTCAGATTGTGCACGACACCCCTTTCTTTTCTTTTCACTTCAACCAGTATGCAGGCACACCTGCAATTAATCGCGTCTCGAGAGTTTCCCACATTGCGCTCCGTTTCTTCCAATTTGCTGCGTGGGGTAAACTTGGGAAATATGGACAACTTCGGTCGGTCTCTAATTGCCAGAGACCAGCTGAAAGCAGATTTTTCAAAATTACCACGGGGCCGAGCCTCGTTAATTACTGTTCCGGTAATTGCCTTATACATTCATATTTGCCTTTCGTGCACAATTTAGTAGCTTGCTTCTTCGTATCTCTCTTGGAAGGAACTCTTTTTTATTATAGCTTCTGATGATTCCATCTTCAATTACATGACTCCCACTTAGTAATTGTTTGATGATTGTTCAATTTTTCAACTAAGTCGGTAGAAAGTCATTTTTATTTTTAAAAGCCATTATTTTTAACATTTCGTTCGTTGATTCGTCAAATAATTTTACGATACATTCCCGCCGCTAAAATACAGCAACAATTCATATAAATTCTCAGTGTTGAGATGGTCATGCTATCAGTGTCTAGATTTCAAAATCGTTATGATGACTCGTAAGAAGCTGTCAGCATTGTTGCACGTATTTCTCGTAGTGTGAGAAAAGATTTATTTGTTAAAGAGAGATTTAATTTGTTACCTTTTCTATACCTCGCAACTTCGATGTGTTCTTATGAAAATAAATTATTTCGATCACAAATCTGAATTAATTTCTTTCAATATTATTTCCTCAAAACTATCGAATTTATTACAAACACCATTAGACCGTTTTTTCTTATTCTTCCATAATGCCAGGGCTGGAAGTTGGTCACTTTTTCTTCACTTTTTTTGATCAAAAGTCACTTTTACACCCTAATTTTGATGTTTTGACTTTTCATTTATAATTTTAAAAGAAGTATAATAACCACAGTTCTGTATAGGTGTCGAAAAAGTAATTTTTTTTCGGCAAGGTGCATACAAATTTAAAAAATTTTTCATGTGCATTATTGTCACAATATTATAATGCTATGTACCTACATATTATGTACCTACATCCGAATGAGAATCCCCAGCTGGTACTTGTTGATATTCATATACGTGCGACAAAGCGCTTTATGTATTTTGTCAAAAATGTAACTTTTGTTCAGCGTATAAAGGTCATCGAATGGCATACAAATTATTCATTAAAGTTCCCAGATAAAAGTAAATGTAAATTTGAATCTTCCTTTAAGTAGAATTCTGAAATCATAAACATACAATTTTTATATTATTCGTTCTTTGAAAATTAGTTAAATTTAAATAAAAAAATTATTTTCTTATAAATAAAAAATAAATGTTATTTCAGTTACTTTTTATCACTTTTTTGTGCTCGTGGGGTCACTATTTCCCCTATTTTAGAGGTCGTAGATCACTTCCAACACTGTAATGCTCAAATGAGGAAAGATTGGTCATTTTTGGTCATCTTTTTCAAATAAGGAGTCATTAAAACTCATTATTCTTGAACATATGATTGGATGGAATTCCTGCATTTAATTACAATACGCGGGAAGAGAATGGTAGGATAATAACGTTACCCTTTTTAATTTTGTGAGATCATTATTAAATAAGGAAATATGAAGCGTGCATTTCCAAAACTTTGTGTGTATGTGGCAAAAGTTTTAAGTTTTAAGAAAGAATATATTTTTTAAAGACATTTTTCCTTTCTCCTGAAAATTTTTTCGTACTTATAACGTTTTTGAAATGCACGCTTCATATATTAAACAATATTTGGATTAGCAAATATCACGGGCTTACAAATGGATCCATTTTTGGAAGAGACAGTGCCTCATTTATATTCAAAGTATCGGTCGAAATAAAAGAAAAATTCGGTTTTCCCAATAGGATTTAACCTATCGACGTAACTTGGCGATGCCACCCGAGGCATCTCCTGTAACTTAATCACATCCCACCTAGTACTTCGTAACTTCCAACGAACTCCCAACAGAGTTCGGTACAAGCGGAGTTCGCAGTTCTTATGTTTTTGTGTTTTATCGCTGTATTTCGCTTTCTTTGCCGGGCTAACTTGGTTCGCGCGGAGGAGCGAGGAAGAGGATGGGTCAGAACCGGATGAGGACTAGAAGAGGCGGGGACTTCGCGTCGTTAGTAGGTATCTGCAGGCTACGCAGCGACACGCGCACATAAGCCCACTTTGGAGAACAGTAGGTCGTTGCAGTGATTCATAATCGCATAGAGAGCTCTCTGCATCTCGCCCAAAAAAGTGATGAACTTTTCAGAGTGCCATCCTATCCCTCCCGGTGAAAGTGACGGATTACGAGGGAGAAAAGGTGGAGTGAAGCACGGATACAACTTTCGACGCGGAACGCATTACTCTTTCGCTACTTTGCGCAACGCCGGACGAATGCTTCTATTATTCATAAAATTGAACGACCTCGCCCGCGCTTCGCGGAGGCTCTAAATGAGCGTCAGATGGTTTTGCAACTGCAACGCAGATGGGGTTCGGGCGTTTGTGCTGCGAGTGTATTCGAATTGAAGGTGTACTAAGAACTCATGTCAATTACTTCGAGTTATTTCAATTTCTAGAGCTTTTAAGCTTGTTAAATATGCATGGCGAGTTTAATCATTCAAAATGCAAAATGGCAGATCGAAATTCATCGAGATGTTCGACTTTTAAAAGAATTGTTATTCAGAGATTTTTAGAGAGAGAAACTTCAAAAGTTGGACACTTCAATTGGCTATATCGAATCCGCTATTATTAATTCTGAAATTTGGATTTCGGATTATGATTTACTGACTCCAAAAACTGCCAAATAAGGGTTTCCGTGAAAGTTAAAATATTGAAAATTCTCCGCACACTCGATATCCCAAATGTGAGTCTTCCATCTTTAAAGGTTGAAAAAAAACAATAGTTGTTTCAAGGACTAAAAGTTGCAGCACAGAGAATTGCAAAAATGTATCGCTAAAGCTCCTTTAGAACTTATCGTGAAATTAAATTAAAAACTACTGGAAAAAACCCATATGAGATACTTAGAAAAGCTGAAAATATTAAAGGATTTGGTACGGAGTATAAGATGAGCGAGCTAGAGACTTCCCATAAAGAACCCGTTCCCTCCAATTTCCAACTAAGAAGAGTACCTAGCTTATCCGCAGAGAAGAGAAAGCTTTTCATCTATAAGTCTCTGTAACTTGCAAGAGGTGTAATCAGGAGAATCCTCTCTCACTCGGAAACTTTGAGAATTTTGCTCCGCCACATTGCTAGGCATTTCGAAGTGCTTCGCAGCACTACGATAGCATGAATATCTCTGTATAAGTACATATGCCGTGTCATCGAATTCGTAAAATTTCCTATAAAAATCTTTCACGCATTTCCAACTCCTCCATATAATCTATAAATTAATGTAAATCTAAATTAATCTAAATTAATGTATTCATTAAAAATAATTTGGTCAATATTACTAAAATCTTGGAGACGATAACCAAACTCCGTGAAGAAATATGTTAAGGGCGTTACATTTCCCTATCAGGGATATCCCAATTGGATTTCCTATCAGGCCCTGATTGGATTTGGCAAATATTTCGTGAACTAATGGCACCATCTCCGCAGCAGGGGATAATATTCCTGATAAGTCTTCTAATAGTTCCAGACGTGGCTCTAATTTTCCTGATAGGAATCCTGTGGTGTAAGCATTACATTTCCAGATTATCTCCATAAGATTCCTTATAGGAATCGCACGAAATCCTTAACTAAATTTCTACACAAAACTGTTTAGCGAAATATGAATCCTCCATCTGTGTTTAGTCAAACCGACCACTTTCTGGTCAGAAAAACTAAACATTTGGTTAAAATAACTAAATATTAGGTTCAATCGATCAATATTTTCGTTAAAACAACTAACCGCGTTTAACTAAATACGTTTTGTCATTTTGTCCTAATTATTTTTCTCAGTGCAGCATCCATAAAATGCATCTGATAACTACTCCCGGCGTCACAGTTTTGTCGCTGGTGACTTTTAAACATACTAACTAATGAACGATTAATTCTCACGCTTTCATTAACTATGGCGGCGTTTACTCTTACTAACACAAACGCATTAGAATTAATTGGTCATTGGTTAATACGTTTAAAAATGACACTTTAAGAAGTTACCAGCAACGGAATCCATAACGCTGGTAGTACAGTGAACCTGCGAAATGTAACCGCAACTACGAGAATACAGCAGGAAGAGCAATACAGCATTCCGACATCTCGACGTGTACCACTACAAGAAAATAATGACGTAAATATTTGACAAGCTAGAAGTGAGAAGGAAGAAGCGAAAGAGTTGCGAAACTTCTGCTAGATTAGATCGACGTCAAACCGGACAGAAGCAGAGATAGCAACTGCTCTCCGCTGGATGCGATCATATTGCCGCGCGCTGCAGGAATTATAGTTGTACGCTTGAAATTTCTGTTTCCACGACAGAATTACGGGGCTCTCACTTGGTCATTTTTTAAATGATTGGTAAGTTTTTTCAATCAACTTACTAGAAATTATTTATGTTCATTTTTAAAAGTCATTATTTTTAAGCTTTCGTCCCTTTATTCATCAAATAATTTCACGATACCTTCTCGCTGCTAAAGCGTTGTAACAATTTGCGTGCATTCTTAGCGTTGAGGTGGACATGCTCTCAGAGAGAGAGAGAGTGCTCAGATTTTGTAAATCGTTGTGATGGCGCGTAACAAGCAGTCCGTATTGTTGCGCATGTTTCTTGTAGTATGGGAAAAGGTTAAGGTACCTATTTGTTTATTAAAGAGAGATTTAATTTGTCATATTCCATACGTCACAACCTCGATGTGTTCTTATGAAAACAAATGATTTCGATTACAAACCTCAATCATTTTCTTTCAATATTATTTCCTTAAAACTCAATCGAATTTGTTACGAACACCATTAAACTGCTTTTTCTTATCCCTTCGTAATGCTCAATTGAGGAAAGATTGGCCATTTCTTTTGTAAGGAGTCATTAGAACCTATTATTTTTGAACATCTGACTGGATTGGAGCCCTGGAACCACTTGTAGTAATTTCATTACGCCTTTGCGCAGGGTTCCCAGTGACCGAGAAAATCGGAAAAACCAGAAATTGGACGGGAATTTAAAACTGGTCGGGGAACCGAGAAATGGTTGAGAATTTATGGACGATTCCGGAAATTATTTACGTTTAGTAAGATCAAGTTTTACATCAACCCTTATATTTCCCATATAATTCTAAAAAATCGAAGTTATAATTCGTTTTGTTAATTCATAATGCGGTTTTCGATCACATTTTAAAAGTGCGCTCTAAACTATCTGTTTCAGCGTTCCTTTGTTTCGAACGTGTTGGTTCATATCAAGTTGAGCATTTTTGTTGATATTTACCTATTTGAAATTTACTTATTTTAATTTAATTTTTTATTAGAGTACTATATTGTAATTTTCAAACAGTTTCCACTATGACAGTTTCTCAGCCGTTATTTCATGAATAAATATTTTGTAATTATCAATACGTTGTTATTTCATTAATTTGTATACTACTTTTCAAATATAGTATTACATTATTTTGTAGTTAAATGCAAAAAATGCACAACCCGAAACGATGGAAATAGAGTTTCACAAAAACAATTTAAAAACGTGTCAGAGAATCCGGGAATTTTAAAGAAGAATTCGAGAATTGGTCGGCAATTGATCGGGAATTTTATAGACGCGAAGCGCTGGACACCCTGTTTGCGTTACACTGAAACTTATAGAAAAATTGACTCGTTCATCCATCGATGAGATTGAATACGGCAAACCTTACGATATAATTGTTTCAATGCCATAAGACTGTAAGAAAGAATAAATAGTATTGAAGCAACCAATTTGAAGTCGAAACAAGTGAATATCTACCTACTAGAAACAATTTCACTGTGAGGTTCGCCGTATGAAACCTTTCCGATGGTTGAACGAAGCACATTTTTCTTTCATTGCAAATACGAGTTTTCACTTATGGATTGCCAACAAAAAGGTCTAACGTCATGTATAGTGACAGCAAGAAATAGCAGACAGAGCGTAAAATTGATCGAAATGAAATTACATCGAATAGAATAGAATCGAGTAGAACAGAATAGGCGGGCTACACGGGTACACAATGTGGCTGAATTCAAAGAGAAACGAGCATGGAAAAGCCCCTATAGCGAAACGCTCTCGTTACAAGCACCGGTACGTAGGTACACACAGTCGCGTCTATCGCTCTTTCCTTTCGCGTCCCGTCCCTTCGAACTTCCTTCGTTTCTCACGATCGTCTCTCGGAAACGACGCGGTAGCCGCTTCTTCGACGCTTCTCCTTGTTGTATTTCCCGCCGCCGCACAGTGCTTTCTCCAGTGGACAAAAATCAGATTTTTACTTACGCGATATAGAAAAACTAATTCGTTGAAATCAAAAAGTAATGCCCCTTATACCCACACCTATCCGTTTTTGAACAATTAAATCACCGTTGCCATGCAAATAAATAAAGAAAGACGCGTCAAAGCGTAAACATTCTCGTCTCAACAGAATTACGAACTTCTTTTTAGAAATTATTTTAAATGTGTATGTGTAATCTACAAGGTAAGGTGATTTTTATTCACTTTATATAAATAAGAAAAGTGTTGACTTACCGAAAAAAATATTCGTAGGACTTATATTTCTTATGTTTTTACACATATGATTGCGGAGGCTATTTCTCAAAAAGTTCCAAAAACCTCCTTTTCAGTTTAGTATTTTATTAAAGCTTGTACATTCCTCTTAATACCTATATATCGTTTTATTTGCTCAAGGCTGCTCAAACCAAACTATAGATATTTTCGTTATGAGGGCGCGAAACGCCCGAATGACGAACTCTATTTTTTGTCACTTAGTGTCAAATACGAGATTGACGGGGTTCGAGGCGGGGTTTTGGCAGGGGTTTTGCCCCCCCCCCCCCCAACACCCCATTACAAACAAACAAATCATAAGTATTTTTTAAAGTAAAAATAAATAAATAAACAAACAAACAAATAACTTTAGAACAAAATTTTAATGTTTATTATTTTCAATTTTTGTAAATATAACCATATTCGTAATCAGCGACCCAAGAAATCCCCCTATACCAAATTTGACATGAATCCGTCGATTTTCGAAAATCTCGTCCGCCATATTGGATCCGCCATATCAATTTTTGAAATCTGACTTCAGATTCGTAATCAGCGACCCAAAAAACCTCCTTAACAATCATTTATTTACTGTTTGATTAACCGTCAAGAGGAATTTCTATTTTTGTCCACTCTCCCATATACCGGGGAGCACTGTGCGCCGTGCGCCGGTAACCAGAAGTGAAAGCGTGTGTAAAGCCTCGTGTCCACATGCAAGAAATTGCGCAAGTTTGGCTGTCAGACAGCGCTTGCAACATGTGTAAACAGCGCTGCAAGTCGACTTGCTGCAAACTTCTGCTCTCAGCGGAAGTGCTTGCGACCTGTCCGGGCTTGTAAGTGGACACGTGCTACTTGCTAGAGCAAAATTGCGCTCTACGCTTTCGGGCCTAGTTGAAAGTTTTGTCGCAAGTTAGTGCTTCACTATGACATTACGTTACGTTTTTATAGAGCGACAGTTCTTTGAACGAGCCTACATGAAACGACGATCAATTGCACAATTTATTCCCACATAATTATCATTTAATTTTATTTAATAATTAAAAATAATATTTCTTTACGTCAATTACACCTAAAACTCTCAATATTTCTAATTTTTCACAGGGAAATTCTTTTACCGTAGAAAGCATTAGCACTAAACCAATGATTCAACAATTTCACCGTGTTATTCAAATGGAAATCAGAAAAAGCGATTGAGACACCCCTAAATATTGAGTGAGAATGTGCAGATGTGCGCCCGGCGACATATTCAAAGTTACATTAAATACTAACATTTTAAGTGCCCACCAAGAGAATTAATTATAAAAGCTTTTTTTAAATCAGTCTAAAATGCAGTGATTTAACCCTCCGTAGCCCACGCACGGGCATAGCGTGCCCGAAGCCAGCGGTTCTAGGTGTGACACTAAACGGCGACTGTTGCAACGCACATGCAAGTATTTGCTCCGAGAGAAATTGCTACAACGACTTGCGACAGTAAACTTGCGGGAATTTTGATTCAAGTGTATACGCAACTCCAAGTTGCTCTAGCAAAAACTGTCGCAAGTCACTTCCAAGTGGACACGAGGCTTAAAGGAGAGGCGGAGTAACGAGCTCTCGCGCGAGGAGTGAATCGGAGACTCGGCGCGCGATATCGTCTCGCTTTCCGCGAGATTCTCACCGGGTCTGCGTGAGGGAGGCGAACAATTACACAACGCGGATAAACAGAGGGAGGAAAAAACAATGAGCGGAAGGAGATGGCGAGAGGGAGACGCTGGAGGAGAGCGAGGGAGAGAGAAATACAAAGTGGAACACGTCCGCTTCGCTACCCCGTGAAACGGGCGGGCCTTGAGTCTCTCCCTCTCTCTCTCTCTCTCTCTCCGGGAAGCCTTCGCCTACTCCCGTCCCCTCCTCTCTCATACTTCGACGATGGTGAAGTGCCCGCACGTATATATACCGTGCATACAGCTGCAGGGCCAGTGAGCAGCAGCAGCGGCGGCGGCGGCGGCGTACATGCCTTGCACAAATAAGACGGCAACGTAAAACGGCGCCCGTAAATTTCTGAGGTGACCCACGACCGCTAGAATTCCCGCAATTCCCGTGGTACCCGGTGAACGTGCGAGATCGCGCGCACTTCCGGTGTGCCGGGACATGCGAGGAGAAGTTGGGGCCGGGGAAAGGGGGATGGAATAGAGAAAAGAAATGTCCGGATACTCGCCGTGGCTCGTGGCGCTGCAAGATCTAAATGCACGTTTACACGTGTGGTGTGGCGCGATGGGGGTGGTAGCTGAGCGGAAATATGATAGGGAAAGGTCGTGAAAGCGGCTACCGCGTGATGTATCGGATAGACTCGACCGGGAAATAATAAGGCAAGCTATACTCTAGAGAGAAATCCTCTTTAAAATCTCACGGGGATGAGTCTTAAAGCTCTGTCCGCACTGTATCGGGACAGAGCTGATCGGCACGGCCGTTTGGTACACTTAGAAAAATGAACGGCTCTGTCTATTCAGTTTCTGGCTCTTGGAGCTAAATTCAAGTCTTTCGACACAACGATAATGTCTAACTACAAGAGCTGAATAGAACGTTTCCGCCGGATGTATTCCGCTTGCAAGAACGATATGGTATAGCTGTGGGAGCTGAACGACGGATAACTTCTAGCAATCATGCAATGTTGTAGTATGTCAAGTGAGCGGTTTTGCATTACGTATGTATTATATGAAATCGCCAAATGCTGTCTTCCTTTTGTTTAAATTTTTTATTGAAGTGAAACTTCTTTGCTGAGGGTACTGAATGCGCGCCCGATGAGTCGAGAAACCGTAACGAAACCCACACACTCCACCGCTTTCGACCGTGCCTCTCTCATACAGCGATCTCGACCCTGCCCCGTCCCACCGATCTCCACCCTTCCCCATTCCACCGCTCACGACCGAGCGTTAACTAAAACACTATGTCGACTTTTTTTGCGAGGCTGGATCGCGAGGCCGCCGCGCGAGGCATGCCTCGCGTTGGATCGCCTCGCCTCGTGAAGCTGCCGCTGTTCGTTTGTCTACATATTCCGAGGCAAAAATGTCTTGAGGCTGCCTTGCGCGGCGGCCTCGCGAGCCAGCCTCGCAAAATATGTATTCCCCCCGTCGCAAAGGGGACTTCTACATCATTTCTCTTACCGATCACTATTATCGCAACCTAAGTAACGCGTTAATCTAGATCTAATCTGTACATCGGTCGCAACGGCGAGGCGGGCGGTATGGCTTGGTGAATGTAGGTTGCGAATGCGTTCGCAGTCCTTCACATTTCCCTTAAAACAACCTCGCAGTGTATCTAATTGTAAATCACGGCTACATCACGGAATTACTGCATTTCTTTGAATTCAATATAATCACCAGCAACCCAGATAGAAAAGTTCCTCCAGATTTGCGGTACAATGCCACGGTAGAAATATCAGGTTCTACCGACACGACGTACTTCGACAAGGTCTGCATCAACTTTGGCGGTATATTGGCGGCACTGCACTAATCCTGTGGCACTTTTCTATCTGGGAATATTGTGAGTGCAGTGTTAAATCATTTCAACTAATCGATACAGTTTAAATCCACCTCTCCACGTGTTCGGTCACTAGTCGTGTCACGCAGTAGTGTCTTCCAGATTTACGACCCCGAGGAGATCTACTCTTGATCGCACATGTTATAGTTATTAACTTGAAACTGAAGAAAAATGACGCAAAAATCAATCGCTGTTTAGACTGTGCAGAGGGGATCTGGTTTGTGTTGCTCGAGAGGGTTTCTTCGGGCGATGAAAGCTATTGTTCATGTTATGAGGCGACGCAGTGTCGCACCTCCTCTAAGAGGACTGTTTAGTCTGACCATAAATGTAGGATCCCTTTTTGGGCGTATCCGTAAAATGATATGAGAAGCCAGACTAGAGGGCGCAGTTACTTGTGAGTTGTTTGTATTTCATTTGTACCGCATTTTCATTTGTGTCGCATTTTTAGTTTTCCGGATTTTACCGCGTCGAGTGGCCGGCCATACGGAGCTCGTGTAGTCTGCGATCGGAGTCGCGACTTTTTTCGGGTAACCACCGTGCATGTACATTCTTTCGCGCGCGCGCGCGCGCGTGTGTGTGTATTACTTTATAATTATTATTGCAAAAAAGGCCACAGAACGGTCGAAATAGTACAGTGACAGGCAACGTGTTAAATAAATTTTCCATTTCGTAAACATCAATGAACACTGAACATTCTTTCGCGTGTGTGTTATATTAAAATTATTATGGCAAGAACAGGAAAACAACAGGCAAAAGAGTTTCGTGAGAGGCAACCTGTAAAGAAAGCGATGACGAAGGTACTAGCTAAAACTAGTACAGAACGAAATCGAGAATGGAGAGAAAGAATTAAATTCACACAATCAAATATTGATGGATCTGTTTATGTAGATCAACACCAGTCCACAACACTAAAAAAAAACAAAACGTGTGGCCGCCACACGCGGAAGAAGTGAAACTTCGATACCAGTTTCTCTGAATTTGATTCCGGTGGTATTAATTTCAATTGGCTCTACGAAGAAGCATTGTAAAAGACTTGTATAGAGCCAATTGTTTATCTTATTGATAGGTACACTTGCTGCCAATGATTCTGATCGACCCGCTTTGGGTGACGGTATTTTTATCGAGTCGATCGTAGTTAAAAGATTCGAGTGAATCTTATTATTAGTGTTTTGTCATGAAAGCTACAATCAAGATTGGTGCTTCATGGCAAAACAGGAAGATCTGCTCATACCGTACAACTACGGTCGACTCAATTGAAGTACCGTCACCCAAAGCGGGTTGATCAGAATCATCGACGCTAGGTGTACACCTGCGGCCAATGATGCTGATCGACCCACTTTGGGTGACAGTACTTTATCGAGTCGACCGTAACTAAACAGTGCAAGCGGATCTTCTTATTTTGCCATGAAGGACCAATCAGATTTAGCTCTCGTGTAAAAACAATAAGATTCACTCGTACCGTGTAGTTACGGTCGACTCGATAAAGTACCGATCAGTATCATTGACGCTAGGTGTACATATTATCTCACACAATAATTACTCTAATATTGCTCTAATAGCAATATTTCGTAGCTAACAGTAGCTGAATATAAGATAGAATATATTGCTGTCACAGCAGAACAATCCATTTTACGATCCATACTTTTTTTTTCCAGCATAGCCGCGAGAAATATATATGTATCGTCATATATGGAGCCATTAGCTCCCACAGCTATGCTGAGTTAGTTACTGCACCAGTTCGACAAAATGTCTCCAGTAACTGAAACTTACTTCTCCAAGGAATTTCTCATATTGTTGCAATTATAAATACATTGGTAACTAAACGATATTGCTTATACGACAATGCGTATTCCCCATACTACGATGATTATTGCTCTACTAAGGGACATGTATGTAGCAACACTTTAGTTTGTTGTAGCCATTCATTTTTCTCAGTGTAGTATCAGATATACAAGCTGTCCCTAAATATCATGTACAAACAGATGGGGGTAATTCTTTGGCTTATTTCATGACTAAAATTTCATATAAACATAGGCCCGTAAAAGCTTCGTTACTGATCTACAGGGTGTCGAAATTTCAAAATTTTGTTAGATAACGCGGTTTTTGTAGCAATGATTTATTACAATAAAAAAACCTAAGTAATAAACATAACAAAACAACGTTACAAAAACTGCTGAAAGTGACCTCCTCCAACCCTTACACATGTCTCCGCTCTTCTTGTCATTGATTCCCGGACTCTTTGGAACGTTCCCGGAGTATTTCTTACGGTTTCTTCTCGATAAGGGTGGCAGATACGAAAAAACTACAAGAGACCAAAAAGATTGTAAATAAACAGAAAATTTATTTTGTATTTTAGAATCTACCAGAGGCGCACCGCGAAAAAGTTCGGGGGGAGAAAAGGGGGCACGATCCCTAAAAAAATAACCCCCAGTAGATTCACACAACCATTTGACATGCCCAATGATATAAGCCCTACAGCATAACCTACATTCCACATTTGAGCTAAATATCTTAAAAACTGCATTAGCTATAAAAAAACTAAAAAAAACTTTGTAATTTCAACACCTTGTAGATCAGTAACGAAGATTTACGGACCTATGTTTATATGAACTTTTAGTCATGAAATAAGTCAAAGAATTACATCCTTCCGTTTGTACATGATATTTAGGAACACCCTGTATATGCATATGCACTTACGAGTACATACGAATCCATACGTAGGTATCTGATATTGCTAAACTGTCATGCCGATCGGCAAATGCCGACGCAGTGAGGACAACAAGACAGGATCTGACGTTTCAGTTCTTAACGATTCCTGTGTTCGTGAATCCTATAGGAACTGATAATGATCGAATCCTAGTTTTGTATGACATGTATAATAGTTTCGTTTTATACGATTTAGGAATTTACATTTCGATTTTAAAACGCAGATAGATTACGTTGATTTTTTACAGCAATTTTAACTCGTACAAGTTTTCAAACACATGAAGATTGTGCTCTTTATGAGTATACTCAATAAGTAAGCATATTTGTGACATTGAATGATTTCAAAATAATGTAATGCATAATGCATGACATGTATTCAATATAAATATAATTTCTCGTAAATATGTTGCTATAATACTAGAATGATTTATTTGTACCAAACATTATATTATACTATCAATTAAACAATTTATTTAAGAAAAGTTATTTTCTCAAATCGGTAGTAATTTTTTTAAATTCATACGGTAGATTAATCGTAGATTTTAGAATAGTCGATTATAGTAGTTTGCACAATCGTCGTGATGATTACGCAACTCTATCTGCAGGAACCAATGCAAATATTTTTGCACGTGAAAATTAGGTATCTAATTGAGCTTATTAGGAATGGGGCGTTAGATTCTAAATTTGAATCAAATATCGCTTCTTCTCCAGGCCCCTGTTTTAACTCTTTTGTCAATGAATAATATAACCAGGCACCTTTCCAAATAATTATTTCGCAAAAAGTTACCAACTTGTATTTACCGGCGATATAGTTATCATAAAAAGAAACGCGAATACAAATAAATATTTATAACAATATAAATAGATTCTCAATCTCAACCATACATCGATTCTTCTATAGACCATTGTTTTAAGTCTTTTACTAATGAACAATGTAACCAGGTACTTTTCCAAATAATTAATTATTTCGCAAAAATGTACCAGCTCGCATTTACCAGCGATATAGTCACCGCAAAAAGAGAGAAACTCGTATAGAACGGTGCGAAATACATAATACGAGCCTCTGCAATTCGTACGCGGAAACGACGTCGCTCTACCTCGGCGGGAAGTCCCACCCAACTATCCGGATATGACGACATATCCCCGGGCAAAACGGCGGTCCGCACGCGCAGGGTTGCGACCGGGTGAGATTTACGCGCCCCTCTCGCTTTATCAAATTCCGCGGAAACGAGCGACACTACTTCTGACGATTCCCCCGCCGTCGCGCCTCTTGACTGGAAAACCGTAATACCCACCCCTGCAGTCGTTGTCCTTGGGCGTCGTCTCGGCTCTCGTCCCTTTTCTCCCAGGCCTCCCCTTCGCGGATCCGTACCTCTGCCTCGCCGCATCCCCGTGGCACTCCGCACCCGCGGTGGATTGACGATTCGATCGTCGCGACCTCTACTCCCGCCCAATGTCCCGCCGACGAACGTCGAATTAGCCGCGCGCCCCCTCGGTGGCCACGGGGTTGGATATGCCACGTGACGTAGACTCAACTGTGCGGACTCCGTCCTTGGGGAGTGGTGGTAACCGCGGGGAAAAAGAGTGGCGTGTCAAATCATTTATACGCGTGACTGTTGTGATTGACACGTGACGTTTTTCCGTTCAATTGCCGCGGTTAACGATAATTAGGTATCCGGGGAATCGAATCGTGGGGAGGTTTTTTTCTTTTCAGTCGTTATCGAATTTTACGATTCGCCGGGAGTTTACTATTTGTTATTTGTTTTGCCAGGTATGATCGACACGTGACAATTTTTGGAAGCAGTAGTGGTAGCAGTGGTATGGATATCAATAAAGGAGCAGGAAATTGCGAGAGGTATAAAGGCGAGTTATCGAGTTTTTTAATTTAGCGATTACACAGGGGAAAAAATTATTTTGCAGGCTTAATAAAACTAGGTTTTGCTGGGAACGTTTTATTATTATAACAGAAATATTATCTACGGCAGCAAAAGATATGTTCAATAATACCAAATATAATTGCAATCACAGTGAAATTTTTACTATTATTGGACATATCTTTGACTGTCACAGATACTATTTTTGTCTTGGTAGCAAGCCATTATCAGCAAAACCTATTTTTGTTAAAATTGCCAAATAATTTTGTTCGGTGCGATAAAAAATGCAGTACTGCTTCGTACTACGATTACAATTAATTTCTGATATTTTCATCTAATAGGTATTGGTAGCAGCAAACTGCTACAATAATGACGTTGCAGTATTGGCAACGTCACAGTAATCCCTTAATAATCTCTCGACGCGATATAGATATACATTGCGATTGTAATTGACATAACGGCGAATTTTTTCCCTCGCGGTAAGAACCTCGTAATATCCGAACCTCGAATCTGTGCGGTGAATTTCTTCCCCGAGCTTTACGACATGCTACGGGGGAAATCTCATTACCCGCAACATTTTTATTTCATCCCACGAAGCATCTAATTTTTCAAGCGAAACTCCGAATAAGGTATATAGGTACATATTTTAACGGTTCGCTCATCGGGGAAACTCAAAGAGCCGAAGAAGTACTTTAAAGCAAGGGGGAAAGGGGTTGGATACTTTGCTCCAATATTTAAGCCTTTTTTGAAGGGAAGCACTCTGAATACAAAGTAAACAGATCTGCTAATTCTGGAAGCGATTCATTGTTCGAAATCTGGGCGAGAAATGTTAGCGGATTTGGTTTTTTTTTCATAATGAGTTAATACGGTTGTAGAGATTAAAGGGAGCGGAAAATGAACGAAGTAACTCTATTTTTATCCCATAGATTTAGCTTTACGTGGAAATAAGTTGTATACATGCTGCAAAAATAATACAATACAGGAGAAAAATTGTAATGTTTATCTTTATACTCAAGCACAGAAAGTTTCATTATTCATAACAGTTTTCTGTATTTACATTAATCTCTAACCTTTCTATTGAAATATCCCGCGTAAAAAAAGTATGACTAAAGTATGGCGGAAGCCTGGGAAAAGTTGAACCAAAGAAGTATGACTACGGATCGTATCCCAGATTGGTAGCCAATTTTTTCATATCCTCTGAAAAGTAATATTTACTCGACTTACCTGTGTGTATCTTGTTGATTCAATTCTATTGTATGGGTTCTTCATTATAAAACGATAATGATTATAATGAAATAATATCAACTGACATGAACATACATTGATCACAGCATAACCGCATACAAACAACAGAATTCCAATTGAAGAGCGCATTGTTTACTGGCTGAAAGTCTGGGAAACGATCCGTAGCCATACTTTTTTGGTTCAACTTTTCCCAGACTTCCGCCATACTTTAGCCATACTTTTTTTACGCGGACTTGTATTGAGAAGAATGATTTGTGTCAATTTAACCAAACTCTCGGAGATGATGATCAACCCGTTTGATGAAGTCTGAATTAAGTATTACCTTAAGAAATCTGAATCCTCTGTTTGTTTGATTAAACTGACCACTTTTTGGTTAGAATAACTTGATATTTACTTCAACAGGCCAGTATTTTGTTTAGAATAATTAAACGTGTTCGACTAAATGTTCTTTGTTACTTGAACCTAATTATTTTTCTCATTGTACGAATATGAGGAATAACTAATTTCTATCCTCAGTTCATCAAGAAACTCAAAGATGTACCTCAGGTACCTACACTTCAGTCTATACAACAGTCACGGCATATCTAAAACGTTGCTAAACCCCCTTTCGCCGTGCTACGACCGTTTCCACCCAGTCAGAGTCGGAGACAGAGATTGCCTCTCCCCTATTCGGTCGCGCTGCAAGTACAACTAGCGCTGGAACAGGTCATAACTAGGCCCGGGGGTTGAAATTAAGTAAATTTATCTCCTCCCGGCCGCAATAATCAGACGTAGTTAGTCGAGTGGTATGGCAGAAGGAGGACGAAAGAGGGTGAAAGTGGAAGGAGAAGAAGGCGGGCAGGAGATCGTAGGCTCGTTCCAGAGGGAAGCAGCGCGCCCCGGTTCTCGTCTCAAATGCCAAGAGGGGCCCCGCGGGCGCGGCAGTTGGGGGTGCGGGCACCGCGAACTGGATGTCTGGTGCGACGGCGGAGGGACCGGAGGAACGGTATATGGAGAGGAGTACAGCGTCTTAATCTTGCTCGAGAATTTATGACCAAGTTGTTTAAGGGATGTTTAGTTGTGCTTAATCTGTAACTGCTGCACTTACGTCTCCGCGGCTCCTCTCTTCGCTTCGCCCTCTGCTTGGCCCGTTACTTCCTGACGTAGTCTCCCCACCCTCTGATCATCCCTCACTCCCTCGTCGAAGAAGGGCGGCAATTCGCGCGATTCTGAAATTAAATGGGCCGTATCCTGCCCGGCGATATAGCTCACCACCTTTTCCTTCCTCTCCCCCCTCCGGAAGTTTTTGCCAGGGGCGTTTTCATCTCGCTGAAAACACACACTCGCGTGCTTTCCTCTCCTCTCTCTCTCTCTCTCTCTCTCTCTCTCTCTCTCTCTCTCTCTCTCTCTCCCTCTCTCCCTCCCTCCCTCCCTCTATCCCCCCCCTATCTATCTATCTATCTCTTCCCCTCTTACTTATATCCTCTCCCCTTTCTGAACGCTTTTTCCCTGCGTCTCGCTTTTCTACCGTGTCACGCGTTGGCTGGCCACCCTTTCCTTTCCTCCCTCTTATTTACCCCGCGTCTACCGGTCTCCTCCTTCTGCCCTTCATTCACCTCGTTGTTATTACGTACACATATCTAGACCCATCCGCCTACCACATCCCTATTTTTCAATGGACCGCTCCGGCGAGGTATTCAACTCCGGTGCCAGTTTGGCTGACCGCGCTGATTTAGGGAAAGTATCACTTTCCGTCCTAGGTACTATATGAATTTCCTCCGATGTCGCGCGCCCGAACTTCTGGGACGCGTAGGTATACTAAAGTTCTCCCCGGAGTATGTTCTAGCGTGATTAACCCGCTATGGCATTCGTACTAAAAATGCGAATGCCTTATTCCATGCATTAATTCAAAATGCAATAAGATGAAATTGTAAATGCAGTAAGACCATGTAAACTTTTGCCCGGCAGAAATATGTGAGCATCGAGCACCGACTATGACGGCTACGTTCAATGCGCCGGAAGAATTTCACGATTTTATTTGTTTATCTTCCGAGCAGAGGAAGGGAAGCAGGAGGGAGAATCGGAGATGGGAAGAGTGTGTGTGCAGGGTAGAAAATATCTTCTCGTGGATGGATCTGAATCCAGGTAGTCGGTGGTAAAGGGCGAGGAAGAGATGATTTATTTTATAGGCTGGATTTTCAAAAATCGGATCGTTATATAACGAATCGAAACTCATCTTGGATTCGTATATATTTTTTCCTCACTCACACAACAGACATGCCCATTTCGAGGCCTTTTCCAGCCTACTTTTAGACCGTAAGATGGCGTTTTTCCTGCGTGATACCGATCGGGAGTCCGTAGGCTGTCAAAAGATTGTTTATTCCGAAGTGGGTCCTTTTTCCAAAATGATCAACGCAACGTGAAATGAGCCGTGTATACTTCTGTTTGTTTTGTTTTGAGAAATGGGTATTCGTGAGGAAAAATAGTATATGTAATTCGGTTGAAATCCTCGGATTTTTAAGACTGTGTTTAGGTTGTAGCACGAGGCGTGGCCTTCGGTGAGCCTCATCCCCAAGCTATGCCTCGTGTGTTACGACCTAATTAAACACAGTCTGAAAAAACCTCGGATTTCCGCCTTATGACATAAGATGCTAATTTTGAATTATCACGGTAGAACTCGCGCAGTCGTATGTTACAGGGGTGACAAAGTACTCGTAAGTGGAAAATCGTACTCAGGGACGTTCAAGAAGTCAATCCGAATACGTTCTGCCATTTCATTTGTTTATTTTTAAGGCGGAAAAGAACAAAATGGATGTAGAGAGGTAAGCACGTATATTATATATTTATGCAATACTTTATCGGTTCTCGTATAACAGGATGCGAGCCGCAAAAAGATCTTGCCTGCTCAGCTTTTCACTGGTTTCACCGTTTTTTGGAAACGAAGGAGTATCTTAGCTGTATATATTCAAAACATTCCAATTTTCTCCGTTGGTGTACATTGCAGTTTTCGCAATTGCTCAAAATTCTATCGTACCATTTGTTTTAATACTACATATTCGTTCACACAGAATTTTCTTTTAAATGTGATTATTCGGTGAGATAAAGTTCATTTAAAATAAACAAATTTGCTCAAAATTCTATCGTACCATTTGTTTTAATACTACATATTCGTTCACACAGAATTTTCTTTTAAATGTGATTATTCGGTGAGATAAAGTTCATTTAAAATAAACAAATTTTCCGTATCTTTTAAATTGAATATACAATTGTAAATTAGAAAGCTTCGAAATGTGGTGCTACAGGAGAATGCTAAAAGTAAAATGGATCGAGAAAATCACAAATGAAGAAATCTTTTAAAAAAGTAGGGAAAACCGACGACACTGGAAAAATATGACGAACAGAAGAGATCAGCTGATAGGCCATATATTAAGACATGCGGGACTGCTAAGAGACATCTTACAGTTAGAAGCAGAAACGGGGAAAAGAGAGGTGTAGGGAGACCATGGTTAGACTGCATTTCGCAAATCGTTAAGGATGTAGGTTCTTCGAAATACAGGGAAATGAAAAGACTATCGGAGGATAGGAAAAGATGGAGAATGGTATCAAACCAGTTTTAGAACTGATAACTTTATGATGATGATGATGATGATACAATTGTAAGTAAACTTGGTAAAAAATCTATTTACTTCAACTAGATTTTTCTCGACGTCACTAATTTCCTATTTGCGTTTAAATTCTCTAGTAAGCTCGAGTACGAATACACATATTATTCCCCTCGCTGAGATGCCCTTACATTGTTGTCATTGCGTACGTACGACTCCTAGTAGCAATTACGATTTACGCAACCAGATAAGCGTATCGTGCATGGCGGATATGTCAGAGAGCTTGGTTTTTATGCCCACTGCCGTAATATGCACTCGCGATGGGTACACGCGAAAGTGACGTTATCGCGTTCCCGTCCGAGTCTACTTTCTTGCGCGCAGTTGAGCTCGACGTTACCGCGAGCGCGGTTTTTCTAAACGCAAACCAGCACGTGGAACATTTTTATGCTCCATTGAAAAAGTCACCGTTGACTTTATACACTTTTTATCCCATATGACGTGACATCAGGATAAAACGATCGCATTCTTCTTCAAGCATATCGAGGGCGTCATATTAACGATTGCTTTTCCTCGCGATGGGCTTAATTAAAATTTCATTCGGGGATGGCAAAATGCACGCATGAATATGTCGACCAGTAGGAGAGAGTTGCTGAATTTGGACCGGCACCTAGGTCGGACCACCCCAAACAGAAGGGATATTTTTTGTTGTTTGGTCAGTGGCATTTTACGTTCAAACTTAGAAATGCATAACGCACCTTCTTCATTAGTGCTGACGGCCATTATTTGTTGTTGGTAAACAGTAACAGTTTTTATAATACTACTAGACAGTTGAAAAACTCATCGATTGATCGAAGCTTTGCTAACCATTCTGGTGTAAGAAATCATAGGTCTTATTGTGTAAGGTAAGTGTCCCAATTCCTAATCAGTTAACACGTTAAGCGCCAAATGTTGCCAGTGATAGACGTTCCTACGGAGCCACGGCGGTCCACCCGTAACGTTAAAACGGTATGTATTAGGGTCCGCTGACCTGTACAGTATTAAATGTACGTATTCCGTACAACCTAATTAAACACAGTCTGAAAAAAACCTCGGATTACCGCCTATAATGGCATGATACTATTTCCCAAGAGACGACTTTAAAAGTTGAATTATTATATTATACGAGCGTTGACCATTTGCTGCCAGATTATCATAATTATCATAGAATTGTCATGATAATGATCATAATCTGGCAGCAAATGGTCAACGCTCATATAATATAATAATTCAACTTTTAAAGTCGTCTCTTGGGAAAATTCCAGTTTTGAGTTATGTCACTGTTGCAGCCCATGAGCGATATGTTTGGTAATTCGGTGAAATTTCCTAGATTGGATCACACTCAACAGCAGCCAAGATTGGACGCAGATTTAACCAAGCGACGGTATGGTAACAAAACAAAATTAAATTCTATATTCGCGGTTTTATGCCTTAAGAAAATGCCTTTTAATCTCACTTTAAAATTTTGATATATTTTTTTTTTGAAAAATTGAGAAAAAAAAACAAAAATTTTTATGTATACAAAGTTGTTTAGGTATGCCATTAATAGTACACTTGAAACTTAAAGTTAAAATTTCTTTTTCAAATTAATGTATACCATTAATGGCGCGTGAAAAAAATTTAAAAAAATTCAGGTAATGTTTTTTCATCAAGTATGACTGTAAATAAAAACAAAACGTGTGACCACCACACGCGGAAGAAGTGAAACTTCGATACCAGTTTCTCTGAATTTGATTCCGGTGGTATTAGTTTCAATTGGCTCTATACAAGTCTTGTACTATGCTTCTTCGTAGAGCCAACTGAAACTAATACCACCGGAATCAAATTCAGAGAAACTGGTATCGAAGTTTCACTTTTTCCGCGTGTGGCGGCCACACGTTTTGTTGTTTTTTTTTCACCCTCAACTCAATGCTTGATATTGTGTGAATTTAATTCTTTCTCTCCATCCTCGATTTTATTCTGTACTATTTAGTTTTCGGTAACTGGTACCTTCGTCATCGCTTTCTTTACACGTTGCCTCTCACGAAACTCTTTTGCCCGTTGTTTTCCTGTTTTTGCCATAATAATTTTAATATAACACACACGCGAAAGAATGTTCAGTGTTCATTGACGTTTACGAAATGGAAAGTTTATTTAACACGTTGCCTGTCACTGTACTATTTCGACCGTTCTATAGCCTTTTTTGCAATAATAATTATAAATTAACACACACACACACACACGCGCGCGCGAAAGAATGTACATGCACGGTGGCTACTCGAGAAAAGTCGCGACTCCGATCGCAGACTACACGAGCTCGGTATGGCCGGCCACTCGACGCGGGAAAATCCGGAAAACTAAAAATGCGACAAACGCGCGAAATACAAACAACTTACAAGTAACTCTGCGCCCTCTAGTCTGGCTTCTCCCAAGGATATGCCCAAAAAGGGTCCTAAACGCTAGATGAGCCTAAATAGTCCTCTTAGTGGAGGTGCGACATTGCGTCGCCTCGTAATATGAACAATAGCTTCCATTGCCCGAAGAAACCCTCTCGAGCAACACAAACCAGACCTCCTCTGCACAGTCTAAACAGCGATTGATTTTTGCTTCATTTATTCTTCAGTTTCAAATTAATAACTATAACATGTGCGATCAAGAATAGATCTCCTCGAGGTCGTAAATCCCGAAGGCACTACTGCGTGACACGACTGGTAGACTTAAACCGTATCGGTTATTTGAAATGATTTAACACTGCACTCACAATATTACTGGCGATTATATTGGATTCAAAGAGATACAGTAATTCCGTGATGTAGCCGTGGTTTACAATTAGATACAATACGAGGTTGTTTTGAGGGTAAGGTGTGGGACTGCGAACGCATTCGCAACCCCCATTCACCAAAACATACCGCCCGCCTCGCTGTTACGACCGATGTACAGATTAAATATAGATTAGTGCGTTTTACTTAGGTTACGATAATAGTGAGCGGTAAGAAATGACGTAGAAGTCCCCTTTGCGATGGAACACATATTGCGAGGCTGGCTCGCGAGGACGCCGCGCAAGGCAGCCTCAAGACATTTTTGCCTCGGAATATGTAGACAAACGAACGGCGGCAGCTTCACTAGGCAAGGCGATCCAGCACGTGGCATGCTTCGCGCGGCGGCTTCGCGAGCCAGCCTCGCAAAGTCGATACATGGCTTTAACGTATGCACGGTCGGGAGCGGTGGAACGGGGCAGGATCGCGGGCGGTGGAATGGGGCAGAGTCGACAGCGTGTTGGGACAGGGTCGAGTATGAGTGAGATACGGTCGAGAGCGGTAGAGTGTGTGGGTTTCGTTACGATTTTCGTCTCCTCGGGCGCGCATTCAGTACCCTCCGCAAAGAAGTTTCACTTCAAAAATCAGATTTTTTTAAGACCCTCATGAAAAAAAGTGGCTGTCGTGACACAGAATGCCTCATGTACGGAACGAATACCAGTGATCCGTTAGTCGATACACTTCATTGAGTCATTGCTCGACGCAATACCAGATCCCAAATCCAGTTTGGATCCTGCACAGTCGTATGTCGGGCACGTAGAGCTTCGTGCCATCCGGTTCCCTACCGCTACCGGTCAGGGATTGGAAGCTCCCCGCGTGCTGTAAGCGAGTAGGCGGACTTCTCGTATTTTTGTTTCATCTCTCCTCGTCTCTCGCACCCGGATACGGCTCGGTCCTCCGCGCGGTATCACCTCCGCAGCGGGGATCGCGCGCTTTTGAGAGTTACGGGATCATCAACGATTCGGCCCTATAACCATTGAATCGATTCGTCCGCGCGCACGGGGGCACGGAAAGATTGATTCCAAGTAAGAGTGATGGTGGGGAGAGAATAGCGAAGAGAGAAAGGCCGAGGCGTGCTCGGAATGGGTGCAGTGTCTCCTCGCGCTTTTATTTCTCCTCTGCCGCGTCTCTATCTTCCGGGAAAGATAACGCCTCTTCCCTTTCCGCCGGGTTTTCGAGGACTGTATTTTTATATTTCCACCGTTTCCCCTGAGCTCGCTTATTTTTCTCCGTGTTCACTTTTCACATCCTTTGCTGTAGTTGCTCTTTCGGCGAATGTTGTCACTCATTCGAGCATAATGATTGTTAAAAGAACTGTATATCAGGCGTTCCACGATAACTCGGTGATCGAATTAATCTTCTTATCCATGCAGTGTTCCCTCGAAAAAGCCCAGACAAATTTTTTTAATTTTGTCATACACTCGCTCAATCTCGGTATATTTTTAAACCTTTAAAATCATTATAAGAAGTAGAAGTAATTTTTGTTCCATTTCGAAATTGGTCCAAACGTAATCGTCATAAGAAAGAATACATTTTTGTGTCGATCGAACGGAACTTTAAAAATTTGGGGGATTTTTATTTTACTTAAAAAATGCACAGGGACTGAACGAGTCTATGAAAAGATTTAAAAATTCATCTTTGGGCTTTATTGAGGGGATAGGACATGGAAAAAGAAGATTAGTCCGATCAAAAATAGTGAGGGTCAAACGTTCATCGAATTAACTTGAAATTACCCTTTTTTTTCCCTACATATGAAACCAGAAATGATAAATGAGATTCCACTTTAAAGATTAATTTCTCCGCTTCTGATGAATTGTTAATTTGCAATTGGAAACTGTGTTATTTGTTTAAAAATCGAAAGTAAAATTTGACTTTTGACAAATGTAACGTATAATCTAAAATCATTCCATATCTTTTACATTTATATTCCCCATGTTCTGTCGTCTGCGGAATTTCCACTCGGGCCCACTAGCATACGTTTATCGACGTCGAGATCGAAAAGAAAATCAAATGAACGAACGAGTAGACCTGTTTACTCGGTCGTCTATATCGATCTTACGGTCGATTATGTCGGTGGTCTTACTCTTCTGAACAAATGCCGTCATTTTTATTCGAGCGTGTAACGATTGTTAAAGAACTGTACGTACCTTTATCGACATCGAGATTGAAGAGAAAATTATAAATGAACAGATGAGCAAGCATTTACTCGGTCGTCTGTACCAGACGAACGTTTCGTAAACCATTTGTAGATTTGCAACAGATATTTCGCGATACGAGCTATACATACACTCGCGGAAGAGCAGGAAGCAGAGATGGTGATGAGTCCAACATTTCCGCGAGTTTCGATGGTAGCACACATTTCCGTCTCCTCCGGATATGAAAAGCCACGTATACGTTCTCCGGTGCTTCCTGGTCGAGCGCGCGGATCCTTTGATCTCGCTTTTTATAGCCCCCGTGGTTCATCTGTTTTGCTTCAGCTTTTTTGTCCTCCCCAAGGGCTTCATCCCAATGAGTTATAATATATCGCATACAGCTTCAGAAAGTCATTGATCGCACGTGCCGTATACATATAATCAACAACGACGGGACAGAGAGGCAGTTTCAATTAACGCAAAAAAAGCGGGGAAGTGGCGTATCGGCGACAATGAGGTAGGCGTGAAGAAGAAGGTGGGAGGGGGAGGCTACGCACGTGACGATATTTTATTCTTTATCTTCCTCAGTTTTACGATATTTCCTTCGGAGGCGCGGTATATCACACTTATCTGTCGAAAGGAGCCGCTTGCCGCTGCCTTGCGGTTCGAAGTTATATCCCGAAGCTCGCGAGGAGATAACGGAAAAAAAGCATTTATCGCGAACTCCTCCAACAAACGTTGCAAATTATTGCTCGTACGTGCAGCGGCAAGGCGCTCGCGAGATGTCGCTTTCGCGGCGCGGACGATTGAACTTCGATTTCGAGGCCGTAGGGTGCGCGAATCGGACATTCGGCGGGGCGAGAATATATAAGGTTAGTTTTATTTCTTTCCGCACTGCAAAGTGTTGGAGGAGCTTTCCTCGCGCTAAGTGCGAAGAGATGGAATGGCAAGTATGATGCAGGCGGTCGTATCGAAAATGGGAATTCTAGAAAATATGGATTAACGATGTATTAACTCTCGAGTGCCATCGTTAAAATGTATGAAGTTGATGTCCCGTTTGAGGATTCTCTCCTGGTTGGTGAAGCCTCCACGTTTCACGTACACTCTTACATGCAGAGTCTATCTGGATGATAAATATCAGGTGGTGTTAGTGAGAATTTAAGTCCCTTCTCATTTCCACATAAAAATGATTTTACTGACAAACTATGGTGTTTCCAATAAAGGAGACCATCAAATTGTTATACGTGGTCTGTGTTTTGTGTTTTTTTACGATAAACTATTGTAGTCCAGTAATTAATGATTTATTCATTCTGGGGAGTACTAGGGACTTTTTATAAAATTATGTTTTAATTACAAGAACATTTATTGACAAGAATAACACTACGCGTAACAACTCGAAGGTCTCCTTTATCGAAAAAGCCATCCCGAGTCGAAATTTAAATTCTAATTTGAACCTCTGGATCCTCACTGAGGATCTCGAGGCTGAAAGTTGGTTTTCAAGATCCGGATGTCTGTGCAATGAAAACCTAATTTGAACCTAAACTGCGTGAATATTTCCACTCTTCGCAAGTTTAGGTCCAAATGAGGTTTTCATAATTCTCATTTGGACCTCATGGACCTCACCTCGAGCTGTGGCGAAAAAAAATGGTGTCGCCATCAGTCGGTGTACGTCCATACCGTATGTCCCACTCTGTACGGGCCAGTTTGAAGTTACCTTCGGGGAGGCTTGGTCGGTACTTGAGTGATTTAATACCGGTAGAAGTCGAGTCGGTAATTAGAGTTGGTGTCAATTCGAGAGATCGAAGCGTCTAACCTCGAAATTATGAATTTGTGAATAATGGTGAGTAATTTCCATTCCATTTAAATCCATAATTTCGAGGTTAGACGCTTCGATCTCCCGAATTGACACCAACTCTAACTACCGACTCGATTTCTACCGGTATTAAATCACTCAAGTACCGACCAAGCTTCCCCGAAGGTAAATTCAAACTGGCCTGTACAGAGTGGGACATACGGTAGGCCTATCAGTCGGTATACGTCCATAGGTAGGCCTGTCAACCCGCCCGCGCCGGCTAGTAACGGTTTTTTTTTCAGACCCTACCTGGACTCGAACCTGCGATCCTCGAAACTGGGAATGCTTGCTTTCACACTCTACCAATTGAGGCATAGACTGTTCAAGTGGGGTCGGTTGACTTTAGTTATATATAGAAACTGGACATGACAGTGACTGCTCTCGAAGGTTCTTTTCATTAAATTTTATAAAATAATTTAATACTTTCTTTTTCAAAACAGTAGCGATTATGATAATTAATCATACATTATTTATGGAATAATTCGGTACAATCTGCACTGTTTGAAACATCATTATTATATGATTTTGTTATTTTTTAATTTAAAAATTTTATGAAGACAGTGCATTCACGATAAATTTATGAAGTGTTTGCACGTCGTTAAAACGTTCCATGCCCGCGCGCGTGAGACGTATACGACCCCCGTTGAACTTTCCGTTCAGGCCACTTGGAATTCTCATTGAAAAACGAAGAATTCTTTAAAAATTTGTTGTAGAGTCAAATATAGGCGTTAATGATAAATTTAACTTTTTATTGTTATTAATAATAATAACAATGAAAAATTTATTCATTGCTTTGTTGTCTAATGCATATTAAAATGTATACCTTTTTCTGGCTAATTATGGCTTTGTACTATTGAACAATTGTAAGGCGTACGTAAAAAACGAGTTTATTTAATTGTAAAAGTATGGATAGTATATGCCCCACGCGCGCGGCGGAAATAGAGTTTCAATTTTGTCTGAAGTCCAGCAGGTCGACATTAGAGTTGGAAGTGTACTCAAATTCTAATTTAAACCTGTTCGTGATCATCTGAGCATGATGATCACGAAATTAGAGTTACACCTACACCGGCAAACCAATACTTCAAAGAAATGAGGTTTTCCAGGTTCAGATTAGAGAGTTTAAATTTCGACTCGCGGGATGGTTCATCAGCGAAACATTCTTTAGCTGGAAATGAGAAAGGATCTAAAATGTAGGACAAAACATGGCGGCCTCCCTAGTGAATCCAACTTGGACAGAATCCTTAAATTTGGATTTCACATTGGGTCACAAAAATAGTTTGCATAACCATTTCTTTTATTTTAGTATAGCGCTGCAATGTACTAGATTTGTATATTGATGTAAGTTATTTGTAGATGAGAAATTACGGAAAAAAATACTGAAATAGTTAACATACTCTATAATGTAATATAGAAAATACATAGTTGAAAGAGTTACAAACATGACAAAAATTATGACAAAAATTTCGACATGAGAAAAATTGCAGATAATTTTAAGTCAAACTATGCGACTTTTTCGAGATACGCCAAAAAATTAAAAGACATTATACCGTATGTCTGACAGCAAGCGCAACAGGAGCTGTGACCTGAAAATTTGACTTCGGCAGTGTTTGGAGGATGCTCGAGTCACTCATAAACGCTGCTCGCGCAGCGTAAGGGCGAAAAGTGTCAAAATGTCTGATTTCTCGATAGCTGTCAATTATTTCTTATTTGTGAGTGACTTGAGCACCCTCCAAACACTGCCGAAGTCAAATTTTAGGTTACAGCTCCTGTTGTGCTTGCTGTCAGACATACGGTAGGCCTACTGTGTGGGACTCGGTTTCAAACAAAATGCATTTTACGTTAGTTTGAATTGTGAAAGCGATGGAAAAAGCTTTTCTGAATAATGTTGCAGTTAACTGCGAGCTATATTGCAACTCGCCCCGTATCCGGGCTAAGTTGTAACACATGTCTTATTAACAAATGTGTGTTTTTAGTTGTACAGCTACACTGTCATATACTGAGAAAAATTATTTACCGATACAAGTAACCATCGGCATGAATAGTGCCAAGAACATATTTCTTTAAGTCAAATATATTGTCATTGAATCAAGTATGTGTTATTTGATTTAAGTACAAACTAGTGTAAATTCGTTCAATTCAGTGAATATAGGCATAGGTAGGTACTTGTCTCAAATAAATATATATGAAGGGTCCAGTGAAAAAATGTTGGACGCCGCAGATTCACAGGATTACAAAAAGGAACTATAGTCTTTCTTTGTTGGAACTCTTCTTTATTTAACACTAGGTCAGCGATCCTTCTCGTTCGAAGGGCTGAACTGGAGTGCCCAAAGGGCGCGCGCTCCGAGACGCAGCCGCTGCAGTCCTGCACGCACACACTCACACAAATGTCAAGGAAGTGCATCTCTCACACTCCCTTCCTTCCTTGACATTCACATACTATCTTAACCCTTTCGATCACCATGGTCGTTTCAACGTACATGACTTTATCATAACTACAAAATATTGACTGTACACATTTAGTCCATTGATTCATCGTGGTCATTTCGAAGAATATGTTTATTCTATGATCTAATACTAGAGCAGCAACATCTTGTCATATTTTGTTTAAGTTTCGGTTATTCTCCCGATGTACATGGCAGCTGTCAACTGATTGTATTTTTACTACAATAACAAAAATGTATGACTAACAGGGTTAAAATACATCTAATGAGTCCCAATCCTTCAATATACTATATTCAGGGAAGTGAATCTTTCACAACATTCAAGGAAGTGTATTTTTCACATTCCCTCCCTTCCTTGATATCTTATTACATCTTATCATTTACATCTTATTTTAAAATACTTTTAATAAGTCTTAATCTTTTAATGTTTAATATATATAGTCAACTTATTTTCTATTCTTTTATACTTCTAAATGGATCCTCCTTGTTTCTTGTCTGTAAAAAAATATAACCAGTTTATTACAAGTACGATAGTACATTTGTCTTCTATTATGAATTTAGTTAAATATTTTCGTTTTTAATTTATTCTAAATTCAACATCTTATTTCTCAAATATTTATGTTGGTCCTGAGGAAGTGGTTTTGTCATGATATCTCCAATATTTTCTTTAGTATGTATCCACTGAACAATTACTTTTCCTTCATTAACACATGACTTTACATAGTCCCCATGAGTAGCAGCCATATGTTTCTTGCTTCCTGTAATTTCTCTCTCTTCTAAATTTAATGTTATTGACTCTAGATTATCATCGAAATTCTTCAATTTATGGCAACCATCCATTTGAGTACAAGCACCTGCTGATTTGTTATCACACCAAATAGTAACTGGATACATTGTTTTCCCAATTATATTTCTAATAGCTTTATCCAAGGAAACAAGTTCCTGGCAAGCTTCACTCATGGATAAGTATTCTGCTTGGCAGGTAGACAGTGTAACATACGTTTGCTTGTGGCTTCTCCAGGCTATTGAATCATCGAATAATTTAATTATATAACCACTAGTGGATGATGAATCCTCCCAATCTCTAAAACTAGCATCTGTCATAGCTATTAAAGCATCACTGTTTGCTTTATAAATCAAACCTAAGTTTGTCGTACCTCTAAGATATCTAAAAACTCTCTTAACTTCTTTCCAATCATTTTCAGTTGGATTCAATTGTCTTCTAGATAACAAATTCACTGCGAAAGCTATATCTGGTCTAGTAGCACCAGCTAGGTACAATAAACTTCCAATGGCTTCTTTAAAGGGAACTTTGGATTTATTCTTTACTTCTTCTAAACTATTTTCTGATATTTCTCCTCTAGTTTCTCTATTTTTCACCTGCCTTGTTACCATAGGAGTATCTTGAGGTTTGCATTCTTTCATGTAAAACTTTTCTAAGATTTTCTCGATATATTCCGCTTGAGTTATGCTCATTTCACACTTTTCTCTATTTCTTACGATCTTCATACCTAGGAAATTCTGTGGTTCGCCAAGGTCTTTCATTTTAAATACTTTACTCAAATTCATTTTTATTTCTTCTAGTTTTTCTGGATCATTACCAGCAATTAACATGTCATCTACATACAGTATTAGTAAGACAAATTTTCCGTTCTTCCTCCAAGTAAATAGACATGGCTCGTTTAAATCGTTTTCCAAACCTAATTTTAACGCTTCTTCAGAAAATCTTCTATTCCATCTTTTAGGGCTAATTCTTAATCCATATATTGCTTTCTTCAGTTGGCAAACTTTTAACTTTTTAGTTATTTCATCAAAATCTAATCCTTCTGGAATTTCCATAAAAATTTCTTCCTCTAAAGTGCCATTTAAGAACGCGGTCTTGACATCCATTTGGCATGCTTCTAAATTATACTTATTTATAATTGCCAAAACGGATCTTACAACTGGAAGTCTTGATACTGGTGCATACGTTTTTTTAAGTTCATATTCCTTTTTATCTTTGAAACCCCTAATGACGAGTCTTGCTCTTTGTGAATATAGGATTTCTATTTTCCCCAGTTTTTCTTTTAAAAACCCATTTAGGATCTATTATATTTGCTCTCTTACCATCTTTGTTTATTGTTGGTCTATCTACAATACTCCATACTTCATTTTCTTCCATGGATTTTAATTCATCTCTAATTGCATGTTCCCAATGAACTTTATCTGTGATTGTCATAGCTTCTTTGAATGATATAGGATCTTTATTGATTGTAGCAAACAACGCATACTTTAGTTCGTCTTCGTCTAAGTTATTATTTATTTTGCCTTCATTTAGTCCCTCTCTAAATTCTACATTTTTGACATCTAATTGTTTTATTGTAAAATATGCAAAGCTAGTATCTTCAATTGATTTAGACTCATAAGATTTGTGTGCGAACAGTTGGTTTTCTCTATGTAACTTAGCTTGCCTTTCAGGTTGTTTTCTAATTTTGGCTTCTTTTGGATTCTCGTTTTTAACTTCTAATTTGCGTTTTGGTGGTCTTCCTCTTTTAGGTTTAAGTATCTTTTGTTCGGTTTTATGAGAGTTTAAATTTTGTACTCCACGCTTATCAATTTCAATATTTTGATTTTCTTTACTTCCAGACTCTAGATCTTTATTTACGTCTAAATCGGTTAACCAATTTTTGTCATCTAAGTCTTCTTGTTTTTCTACTTTTTCTAATTCTGTTATTTCATCTAATGTATTTGTTTTAAACACATCTTTATAGACAAGTTTCTCATTGAATCTAACATGACGAGATTTTAGGAATTTACCTGATTGGGGGTGCCACAAGATATACCCAGTAATAGAGAAACCGACTAGAACAGTTTTTATGGCTATTTCATAAAACTTAGTATCGGGTTTTGGTATTTTCATATAAGCTATACATCCAAATCTTCTAATTTTGTCTAAGTGGCAATTCGTTTGTGGTGCTAATTTTTGTATTGGTATTTCAAATCCAATTGATTTATGTGGTGTTCTATTGTATATGTGAATGGCTGATTCTACTGCTAATATCCACAGACTTTTGGGTAAACCTGAATCGATCATAAAAGCTCTAACCTTTTCTTGCAGTGTTTTATTGAATCTTTCGGCTGTGCCGTTCAGTTGTGGCGTGTAGGGAGGTGCAAATTGGCTCTCTATTTTTTCTTTGTTCATTACTTCTAAGAATTTTCCTCCAATAAATTCTGTGCCTCTGTCAACGCGCTCTAATGTAACATATCTTTTCATCTTTGCCTGCTAGGTTTCTAGTAGTAATTATGAATTTTTCTAAACCGTATCCTGCTTGATCTTTAGTTTTCACTGAATATGCTTTAGCAAATTTTGAATAATCATCTATGAATACAACAATAAATCGATTTCGTCCAAGAAATGAAGCTGGTTTAATTGGCCCCATTGTATCTGTATGTATTAATTGTAGTGGCCTTTCTGCTCTAGTTCTTCTCTCTTTGAATGGTAATTTTTTCATTTTAGCCATTATACAAACCTCACAATTCTGTATGGGATCTTCAAACTTTATGTTTTTCAATCCTTCATCTGACTTTTGCAAGTATCTCAAATAACCTGATGAGGCATGCTCTAAGCGTACGTGCCATAGCATAGCCTCATTTAGTTTTGTGTATTTACTGATATCTGTAGTTAAAGGATTTGTTGCAGATGATGGATTTGAAACACATATATTGTTAATTTCTTCTAAATTCTCTAATTTATCTACATCTATTATTTTCCTGTTCAGAATGTTATCATCTAAATCAAAGCCTAGACTATTCGTTTGAACAGATTTTTCTGCATTCTCCCTCCCAATCGTAGACTGGCATACTTCTAAATTATCTTCTTCTTTATTTCCCTCTGATATTGTTGACTCTGAATTACTTTGATCAGTTTTCGGTTGTTGCGAAGAATCATCAATGGATACTATTCTTGCTTTACAATTATATTGTACGTAGTTTAAATGTGTATCTACTTCAAAGGTATTTTTGACTGTTAAAGAGATTATCCAGTTTGGTTTTATGTAAATACCTGTTAAAAATTCTATTCCTGTTTCTTTATCAAATATTGTCAATTTTTCGTCATCTAAATATATACCTAGGCCTGCTTCAGCAAAGCGACTAAGTGAGATTAAATTTTCTGCAATATTTTCAGCTGCTAATACATTTGTTAATTTAATTGTATGATTTTTAGTCTTGTCGCAGTATAAATACAAATCTCCCTTTCCATCTATTTCTATGTCTGCAGCTTTATTTTTATTTGCACTTCTAATTACTCCTTCAGAACATTTTTCAAAATTACTTAGAAGTAAGCCTTTATTAATTATATGTTCAGTCGCACCTGAATCAGCAATAAAAGTGATTTCATTCTTATTATATATATTCTGAGATAACGTACCTGTGTTCAATGCTCGATTATTTTGATTTCCTTTTCCTCTATTATTGCTAGGTGTGTACGGTCTAGTCATTCTTTTAGAGATACCACCTCCACCTCTGCCTCTATAACCACCTCTGATTCCGCCACCCCTGCCTCTACCCCTAGCAAAGCTTCCTCTATTATAATTATTCTGATTTTGTTTTGATCCCTCACTGCTATATTGCTTCTGATTGTTATTATAATTGCCTCTATGTGCATACCATCTATCTCTTCCTCTAAATGATCCTGCACTGATAGCGCTGTCTGAGTTTTTGTTGGGACATTGATCACCTTTGTGATTTGTTATAGTTTGACAAATGTAGCAAAACCATAAGTTATATTGTATTAATGGACATTTTTGAATATGATGTCCAGTTTGATTACATCTAAAACATTTTTGTTGCGGACCAGTTTGCCACTTGGACATATTATAGGCACTTTGCGCTATCGCAACTTCATTGACATTAACATCTGACTTTTTCTCGACTTCTAATTGTAATAAAAAATTTTTCAATTCATCTAGATTCATTTGTTTCATCTTAGTTTGTCGTCTAATTAAATCAGCTGATCTAATTTCAGGCACGACACCTGATACTGCCTGATAAAAGGCTGATCTCTTTTCCTCGTCTGTCAAAGGCACAGCGCCATCACAATTTTCATAATCTCTAATTATCGAATCAAATTTTTCAGTAAAATCGGATACTTTTTCAAATGGTTTCATTTTAAGTTGATATAAACGTGTCCTGACAGATGTGTGTGTTACATTGGATTCGATTTTCTTAAGTTCTTTTAATTTTTGTAGAATATCTCTAGAATCTTTCAAGGTCACAATTTTTTTATGATAATTTTCGTCTAGATGATTAATAATTATGTCCCTAACCATACCTTTTCTTTTTAACTTCTTTTCTTCACTAAAATCTTTAGAAATTTGAACTGACGGATCGATGACATCTAAAAGAACATTAGTTAATAGCTCAGATTGTAGATAATCCATCCATAGATTAATATTGATTTTAGTTGTAAGTTTATATTCTCTTTTGTAATTTACTTTGACTGTCTGATTTCCTTCTAATGTCTTTTTCAAATCTTCAAAAGTTTCTGTTAGTTCACTTCGAATATTCGAATCGTTATTAATATTTTTATCGCTATAATCAGACATACTATTGGATTGTAAATTATTATTTGAATTGTTAGCAATACTAGTGAGATTATTCATGCTTGATGAGCAATCGTTTGTTGGTCTTTGAGTGTTGGTAGAGTATGGGGTAGCGCTAATGCTCGGTGAAACAGAGTTCAGGGTAGTGTTGTTACTCGGTGGAATACTTTTGTTCGCTTCTAAACTTCTAAGTTTAATTTTTGTGGATTCAACTATATTGTTGGTGATCTGTAACACCTTAGTAACTATTGAATCCATCATTTTAGTGGTTTCTTTTTGCAAATTTGCAGCCTTTTCAAAATGCTCCAATCTCAAGGCCATGTTTTGCTGCAAATTCTCCGACGGCAACAAATTAATTACAGATGGCAAATGCGATGGAGCCTGAGTACCAGTCACGTGTGAATTTGCAACTGTAGCTGTTTCCGACAACTCCTCAGTTAGTGATGTCATCTCTTTTACTGTAAACAATGTGCACTCTAATGAATGTTTGGATTTAACATCTAAGAAGAATTCTAATTAATACGGATCCGTCCTCTAATACGTCTTAGAAGAATATCATCTAAAGTTGTTTACAGTTATTTTCATCTAAGCGTCTATTTTCATCTAAGCGTCTTTACTAAAATTTACCTTCATTTATAATGTTCTGTGATCTCAAAGTGTCTGTACTCCTCTGATCAACTTCCATTTCTTCATCTAAAAGTTTATCTTCTAACTCTTTCGGAATCTCATTTGGATTTGCCATCTTGATTAGCGACTTTGATCATTCTCTAAAAAAAGAAACCATTCACTCTAATTTCATCTAGAAAAAAATGTTGCCGTTTTTAGTCGCTAATCTTTGTTTCGCGCTTCTTTTAACCGCACAGCAAGTCAAAAGTTGCTTAAAACAGGTTGTTATTCTTACGGACCCCAGCCCGACACACGCACTCCCACCAGCTTGATTCAACGAACACAATTGAACCGACTTGAGAGGGCCTATCGTGCGCGTATGCCGCGCCGATGAATCCGCTCGAAATAACCACCCCCGGTCTGAACTCGAGATCCCACTTCACAGCAAGTTATGGCTAGAAACCTTCCACACAGACCTCTTTGTCGAGTGGGAAAAATTTCGTTCCTAAGAATGTCACGAACACGCACAGCAATGCTCACCGACAGGACTAATGTAAACACCATCGGTATTTCACGATAGGCGTTTTCTAAAGCATCTTTCGACTTGCCTCAGCCTGTGGCTTTGTTTCGTACTCTGACATGATTTTTTTTTCTTTTATTTACGATATTGATGTGACCAAAGACAATTAATGAACTTCTAATTCACTTCACTGTACTCTATAATAATTAGTGAAACTACATAACTCATTAATAATCTGAAGAACAGAAATCTGAATTTTTTTGTTTGTGGTACCACACGTTCATACATGCATATTTTAAATTAAATACTTCCGGAAGCATGCACTGACTTCTAAAAAAACTATTAACTTCTAACAATGAAATGTCGACATGTGCACTTTAATGGCCATATACATCTACAAAAAATGTACCTTTGACGTCACCTCGAACTCCTTTCTTCTAGTCACTTTCTCACTTTAGAACTTTGTATGTGATAAAAAGGACGCACTATAAGGCCCATAACCTGTTGGACGCCGCAGATTCACAGGATTACAAAAAGGAACTATAGTCTTTTTTTGTTGGAACTCTTCTTTATTTAACACTAGGTCAGCGATCCTTCTCGTTTGAAGGGCTGAACTGGAGTGCCCAAAGGGCGCGCGCTCCGAGACGCAGCCGTTGCAGTCCTGCACGCACACACTCACACAAATGTCAAGGAAGTGCATCTCTCACAAAAAACGATGAGGTTCCATTTTTATTCGAAATCGATATTTTAGCGGCATCTGTTAGTTTGCAACATGATGTATCAACATACCAAACCTTACAGGGGACAAACAATGAGATTCCACTAAAAAATGTGGTTGAAAATAGGCGGCACAGTGGACTCCCGCGCGATGTGAAACTTTAAATTTCGTGTTTCTCAACTTTTAGAAATATGGAAATCGATATTTTAGCGGCATCTGCTAGCTTGTGACATGGAGTATCAACATACCAAACCTTATAGGGGACACACAATGAGATTCCACTAAAAACTGTGGCTGAAAATAGGCAGCAAAGTGGACTCCCTCGCGTTGTGAAACTTTAAATCTCGTGTTTCTCAACTGTTAGAAATATGGAACCTCATCGTTTTTCCACTGGACCCTTCATATGTTCTTGGAACTATTTTCATATCAACGGTTACTTGGATCGGCAAATTATTTTTCTCAGTGTAAGTTTGCGCACATATGTTATGACTTTTACATTAATTGTAAGACTGTCTGAATTCTTTACAAATATCACTTTTTCCGCATAATAAAATAATATGTCGAAACTATTGCGGCGTTTCCCAGTCTCCCTTACTTCCGACTTGGAACTCGTACAGACTCGCGCATGGAAGTAAAATTCCGCTTTTCTGAAAATTTCCCAGGAACGAGCTTGTCTTTTCTCGCTTGACAAACCCGCGACAAACGAGTCCGTGTATATCAAAGAAACTAAAAAGAGAGAGGTAGACGACGTAGGCAAAGCGAGCACCGCAAAGTATCGAGGCAGATTTTCCTATACAGGCGAATCTGTAAAAATCCCGCAACAGGCCGCGAACGATTTTACTGCGCGCCAATCTCCGCCGCTATTTTTCCAACAGTTATATTTTTCCCTCGGCAGCCTATAACTCAGCTGTTACCTTCTTCCGGTTTTTCTTCCTCCAGCTTGCGGTAGTGCTATCGCGCGGAAGACATCAACTCGGACAAGTCGCGCATTTATGTATGGCAGGAAAACGAGCGGCGGTTATTACAAAGTCAACTACGCGTATACCTTGTGATCGCGTCTGGGGCGCGAGTACCGCTTCCCGAGAAAATTACCACGTAATAAGATTTCCCTATCGCCGCGTTATTCGATAAACTTGCCGTAAAATTGTGAAGTGCAGCGATTTCTCGGTACATATTTACTCAGGTACGTGTATACTTGGATCCTATATTTACAATATTCGACCGGGTATGCATGGTCGTAACGCTGTTCTTCGATATCGCCTCTTTGAGCTTGTGTTCGCATCGGTGGGTTCTTAAGCTGTAGGTACATATATCTACGAGAAAAGAAAAGTGATGTTGCTTTAGGTGGATCTTAACATGGATGTCCATTCGAGAAGTCCAATTTATTTCCAAGTCATTAAAATTGAAACGAAAATATTACCAGTAGATACTGTATGAGTACGCTATTAAATGTATTTGTCTTAAACTTCAGGAAAGTACTGGAGTTTTTATTAAACACAATTGCGTCTTGTAGGAGAGAGTCGCTGAATTTAGCCTGACGCCTAGCTTGGACGATCTCTGTACCTAGAACAGTAGGAATATTTTACGTTGTTTGTGATTAGTTAGACACGTACATCATATCTTCAGATTTAGAATTGGATGACTCACCATTTCCGTTAGTTCTGACGGTCATATTTATAGCGAGTAATAGGGCAGTAACCGTTCTGGATACAGGGGTAGTTCAACCTAGGTGACGGTCCAAATTCAGCTACTCCCTTGTATACTACAGGGGAGAGTTGTCGAATTCGGACTGGAGACTAGATTGGATCACCTCTGTATTTAGAATAGCAGAGATTTTTCTCCTTGTTTGGTTAGTTGCATTGTATGCTTAGACTTGGAGATTTGGATGGCGCACTTTCTTCATTAACCAGTACTGATGACTATTATTTATAGCTGATAAGGCAGTAACAGTTTTAACTATTGGACAGTTGAGAAAGTCTTCGATAAATCGAAGCTTTGCTAACTATTCTGGTGTAAGTAATCATACGTCTTATTATGTACTTAGAAAGTACATTTGCATACTTATAAAATGGCATGATTATTTTAAAGATCCACGCTGTCACAAAAGTTTGGCAACACATGTTCAGTAATTTGGTAAAGTTTCCTAGATTAAGCCATAATTAGTTTATATGATTGGACCTTGGTTCAGCTAAGACAACGATACAATATTGTTTGTTTATTCATTATTTTACTACTTCGTCGAATAAACTATTATCAACAACCGAATGATTGTTTCTTTATTTGCATTTTCTAGAAAAATATTTTTAAGTCTTGATGTGTTTGTGTTTCTATTTTAATTTTTGAAAAGGTCTATTTATTCCTTTGTGTTGCCTTTTCTTTTCTAAATTTAGCTAGCAATCCAATCTAGGAATTCACCGGTTCAGTTTAGGCAACAGGTTTCCTTGATTGGACCTAATACACATTTTTCATTTTTATGACTTCTTGACTTTGAAAGGTATTTTTTTGAAAATTTAATTTCATCAATTTGAAGCATACATAATGGCTTATCATTTCTGCATGTTGTTATTTCCCTAAGATATTTCATTTTCGACATTTATTGAAAAATACCTTAAGTAGTCCAAATTCGGCAACTCTCCTCTGTAATCTTTCCATGAAATTCAGAATACATAGTGTTGCATGGAACGTGGATTTCGGTGAGATTGTGTTTTAAAATTTAGAATTAATCGAAATATTACGATATTGTTACTTGGAATTCAGACAAGTATGCGTTATTTAAAATTTAGAGTATAATTTCATAAATGTAAGGTACACTCAGCTCAACTGAGTCACTTTTTCCCCTCCTGTCACGATCCGCCCACTCTTCAGCTGAATCCTACCTACCTATTCTCACCTGGCACGGTTTAGCTGCAAGAAAGTGGGGAAAGCGCGGTCAGAGGGGAAAAAGCGGATCAATTGAGCTGAGTGTATATTCGTGTATTATTGTGACTGAAAATTAAGGAAACTTATTCGTGTATTATTGTGACTGAAAATTAAGGAAACTTTTAACAGCGTATATCAATATATAATACATAGATACTATTCTTGGCTTCCGGCTGATAGACACATCTGTATATTTAAATATTAGACACACTTGTCCAATCATTTGCAAACTCACCCTAGATTTCGGAACCACTGTCTCAATTATCTTAATAGCACTTAACCGAGGCGCATTATCACCGGAAAAATAAATATGTCTTCGATACATTTTTCTTGCCTACAGCTTTGCTTTGGAGGACTCCAATTTCCAGCAAATTGCTTCCCTCTAAGCAATTTGTGGGAGTGCGTGCAACTGAAGTTCCCCGAAGCGACATATCGGAGCTGCGGGGGCGAAGGGAAATGTCAGGTCAATTGTCGGCGTTTCGCTTCGTAAAAATGCGGTGCTACGGATGACGCGAACGATAATACATGTAATTGGCGGTGCGAAATGCGCGACTGCGCGGGGAGTTGAACGTTATTTGTTTGGTACGGGGTATTATTGTCGCAGTGCTCGGAGTCGCGGTGCTTCGCGCGCGTGTGTTGATTTGGTGAAATCGAACGAAAGGGGGAGAGGGAGCAGAGAGGCGATGCCGATAGTTCCGGTTGGTGCGACGAAGCGGAGCGAAGCTCAAAGCTCTGCACTATCGTGGCTCTCTGCATGAAACTCCGTTAGCGCTGTTTTCGCCGCTAACTCTCCGACCGCGCGTTCGACGGGAAATTCGAAAATTGAGTCCGGCTTTAACTCCGCGGTCAATTCTGGTACAGTTCCGCAAGGTCCATTCGCGCAAAGCCTCTTTGTCGTGAGCGCCGAGTTGATTGGCGATTCCGAGTCAAGTATCGTCCGCATGATAAATTATTGGTTCCCGAAAGAGGGTTCGATTTTCGAATTTACCGATACGACGTTCAGCGGCTTTATTTAGCATTCTTTACCGCGTTCTCTCGTCTCATATCGAGGAAGAACGGAGAGCTTTCGATACGCGAGAAGTTGAATGTCTTCTGAGGAGAGTTTCGCAGGAATGGAAGGTAGTTAACGTGAAGTTTTCTCCTTGGAACTTTTCCTCGGGTATTTTTTGTTAGTATCCATGAGATACCAGGTGGATTTCCCGCGATCGAATCATCCCGTTTTCGAGAAAATTCCGTACCGCGCCCGCCCTGGTCCATCGCGTTCTTACGGCAGTGTCGTAATTAGGAGTGCTCCTTCGCTCATCCCTGACGAAACTAGGGATCATTAATTTTGCCTCGTTTTTGCGACGACGACGACGACGACGACGACGTTACAAATGCCCGCGTAGAAAGGGCTAATTGAGTTCGCGCGCGCGGATTGTCGCGATTAAATGTGTGAGTGGAGTGAATTTGTTTCTCGCTTATTTCTTTTCGTCTATTTTTTTTAATATCCACATTGAGAAAATTAAATGGTAACGATTACTGTGTCGAAATAGCCTAGCAAACACAGTATACGTATCTCGCAAAAGTTATATAAATGCGTTACATTGTAAGTAACAGTAATGTCGCATGTGACGTGTCTGAGAGGATCTATGTTTTCAAATTTGTCATCAACTGAGAAAGTCACGGTTGCGAAAATGTTTCGAAGAAATAAGTAAATTTCGTAACATTCATATCACGGAAATGTAATATTTACAGAACTAAAGATTGTAACTGTGATATATATATGATTTGACATCATGGTTTTATTATATTTAAAGAAGTTAGCAGCATAGATATCTCCGATACGTAAAATTTATGTATGTATGTCTAAATGTCACGAAGATATCATTACGCTATTTAACGAATATACTCTAGTTACATACAATTTAAGGGGTAACACCACTCTAGCGGCCGGAGAAAAGGCCTAAATTGTATAGTATTTTACGGGAGTATGAAAAAAGGAATCGAATTTCTGTTTAAAGGGTTTATTAAGCATGTAATGAAGTATGAACGGATCGAGTTGAAATTTTAACATTAACTTCACAAATACATTCTTTAGAGATGTACGTAGCCGTTTTTTGATTGAATGTAAACTTTTTTTTTATAAACAATTTACGGCTGATTTCTTGGCAAAAATTCGATTTTTTTCTTTCAAAAGTGCACCATTACTATAAGAATTTAATTAACGAAAAATCCCTATGTACTTCTATAGACAATAGTATGTAGATTAATAATCTTTTTGGTTTTTTGTTCCAGGTCTTATACTTTCCGAGATATGTGTCCGCCCGTTTTTGTACTAAAAAAAAAGGCGACTCAGTAGACTGGCTGTATAGCCGCCATTTTGTATCTAATTACTAATAACAAAATTGTTTTTCATACTTCATTAAATGCTTAATAAATACTATAAACAGAAATTCGATTTCTTTTTTCATACTCCCATACTTAAAACACTAAAATTTAGGCCTTTTTTCCGGTCGCTAGAGTGGTATTACCCCTTAAAATACTTACTTATATGAGTTTTTAATATGATTAATAAGGCTGTAAAAATAATTCGTCTCCTGTGTTACATATAATAATATTTTTAAATCCGTGCTAAAAGCTGTGTTTGCTGTTAGTATGATAGGTAATAGCTTCGACAATGTTGCGTTGAATAATCTGCAGCATAATACTTTTTTGAATATCACATTTTTATCTATAACATAGTTTTGCGTCGATGTAGGTCAAAAGTTCACAAATAATGAAATAATAGTGATTGAAGTTTATTTCCTGGCGAGTAAATTTAGACTCATATATAGTATGTACAGCCTCTGGGAAAGTATGAAAATTGTCTGAATGTACGCGGAGAAAATTAAATGATAACGATTATTATGTACCTACGTTAGAATAATAAGTAGGTGACAGTTTCGATAATATTGTGTTCAATACATAATTTGCGGCATATTAATCATTACCATTCGAACAGTGGTAATTACTATGCTGCGGATTATTCAACACGATGTTAATTATTTAATTAAACGACTCGTGTGAATTTGCTTCTCGCTTATTTCTTTTCATTTTTTTTCCTTTTAATATCCACACGGAGAACATTTAATAGTATCCTGGCACAGTATAACTTTCATAGTACCCTATGTAAGTTACCATTAAATTTTCTCCGTGAGAATGTTAAAAAGAAAAAAGAAACGAAAAGAAATAAGCGAGAAGCAAATTCACTCCAGTCGTTTAACTAATTAATTAAAATTGTTTTGAATAATTAACATACATACATAACAGCATAGTGCTCATCACTAGTTGAATGGTAATGATTAGGTACTATGTTGCAAATAATGTATTCAACACAACATTGTCGAAGGTATCACCTACTTGCTATTCTGGCATACATAGTAATCATTGCCATTGAATTTCCTCCGCGCACATTGAGACAATTTTCACACCTTCCCAGATACATACCATATGAGTCTAAATTTGCTCTCGCCAGGAAAGAAACTTCAATCACTGTTATCTCATTATTTCTGAACTTTTGGCCTACATCGGCATAAGACTTCGTTTTATAATTTATGAAAATGTAATTTTCAAAAAATTATTATGCAAACGAGCTAAAAGCTCATAGATAATGAGATAATAGTGATTTAATTTACTTTCCTGGCGATTAATTTCAGATTCATACTGTATAAGTTTCGCTACAAAGAACTTTAAGAGAGAGGCTTTCCCAGTAGTACCTATCAAAGAAATAGGATTCGAAAAAAAAAGGAAAAAAAAGCATAAATTAAGGAACACCTTCCCCGCATTCTTCGCGGAAGTGTTGCGTCGGTCGCGATGACCGCGTCGCGAAGCGTCGTATATAATCGTGCCTCGACTGCTCCAATTAGCGGTTCGCGAGACGTTAAAAGCGCTCGCTCTCTCCATCCCATTAACGAGCTTTCGAATGAAGTCGCGCCGTCCATCCGTCCACGTCGGGACAATCGATCGCCCCGCGCCCCCCTCCTCTTCCATCTCCTGCGTTCCAAGCGACACGCGGCGTAGAGGTTCAACGCGCCCCTTTATATAGACTCGCCGCGGGATTCAACTCGGGAAAAAGTTCGAGGTGCGTATTTTATGAGACCCCCGAGTGTCGCGAGAAAGAAGCTGAACTCGAACACGCGCGGCCGGGTGAGCGATTTCCAGGTGGCGTGCACCTTCATTAAAGAGACATATTTCATTATTTCTCTTGCTCATGTTCTTCGCCCTCCGCCGCCTCTCTCCCATCACGCCTCTCCGCCTCGGATGTGTGGCTCGGTGTTTTTCTTGTTCTTTTTTTGCACTCGTCGTCGTCGTCGTCGTGGCCGTCATCGTCGGAGATGCCCAGAGGGCGTCGCGAAGAAGCGCGAAGAGGAGTCAGGGGTGGATATGTTGAGGGTTGGGAGCGAGAGAGATATAAAAACAGAGAAGGAGAACGGTAGGGACGGGTATGCGAAATCGTCCGACCAGGGGAGGAAAGGGGTTTCCTTCTCGGAAAAATGATACATCGTTTATACCCTGACCCTCTCACACTACATGTATATATATACGCCTCACCTCGCACTGCATGGAAAAATATCGTCGCCCCGATGTTCGGCGGTGATAAATGACTTTTAGATTTCATAATAACGAAACGTCCTCTCGTTTATCCCCCTCCATTGGTTGCGCGCGAGTCGCACGATCGCCCTTCCCCGCGGAATCGGGACTCTGTTCCGGTCGAGCGTTATTCGGCATTCCATTATGTTATATAATTATTGCGTCGACGAGAGGATCGCCGGGGGGTTGATTGATTTGTGCGGGAATACCCGGGGATAGGTTCATGAATGCATGAACGTTTCTTTGGAGTACTTGATCGCGGTTCACCCCTGATTTACTCGTGGATTTTGTACGTTTATGCGTTTGTTTCGTGGATTTTTGTGTATGCATGGATACACTTTTCTTATGTACAGAGTGAGTCGTTTAAGATCCAGAATTAATGTGTAACTGACCGATAGCTGTCGGTACTCGATCGAGATGGGCCGAAGACCGTTGGATACTCAATAAAGAGAGAGGTGTGTCTATGTATGTATGTAGGTATGGTAAGGGGAAACAATGGGACAATTCGCTACTAATCCCTTTAAGTTTTATAAGAATCCTGAATCTTAAATGATTCAACTTGTATATATAGGGTAAAAGTAGGATAGATAACACTTTTGTTTCGAATATACTAGCACGGTTGAGGCGATGGGGTATTTCTGTTACATCAGTTTACATACTCATGAACATAGACGTCTAAAACTACGCATCAGTTGTATTAACGAAATATTTATAACAGTTTCAATTGGAGAGCATGGTTTCTTATTAATTTCCGGTGAAATTCCCTTCGATAAAATAACGTGTGTAGGAGATTCCACGAAGGAATTCGACGTGAAGGTAATTGTTATGGATCAGTAGAATTAACTGATAAGGAACGACAACTGCTACACAGAAAAAAAAATCAGTAGACGCGTGACGAAATTCACGGACACGGGCGGGGGAGCGCCGATTTAGTTACCTACTTCAACTAAATAATTTGGTTCTAGTGGTTAAAAATTGTTTGATGAAAAAATGCTGTAGTCAAGTCTAGTCTAGCAAATTAATAGTTCAAGTAACAAAATTTGCGTTCCCCAGCCCATGACCGCTAATTTACCATATTTTTCTCTTAGTGTATCCAATTTTAATTTTGAATCTTATTGTTAGAATAATTACACTACTCTACAGTGGAAAAGTACCTGAAATAATTTTAACTAATTTCTACTTGTCTACCTATGCTGAATACGAGTTCATAAGTAAAAGTCATTTATTAGTTTACGTTTTCACGATACCTGATATCTTCAGCAACTATACCGAACTTATCGAAAATATGTTATCATCATATCAAGGACTGGGTTGTAACATGTCCCTGAAAATCCACTTTTTACATTCTCATTTGGACTTCTTTCCGGATAACTGTGGGGATTTTAGCGATGAGCATAGAGAGCGCTTCCATCAGGATATTGCAAATATGGAAAAACGATATCAGGGCAAGTGGAATGTTTCAATGTTGGCGGATTATTGCTGGACTCTTTGACGAGATGTTACAGAAGTAAAATATAAGAGGGCAGCGAAAAAACCACGTCGTAATTCTGCTTACGAATAGAAAAACGTTATGATGTTTGATAATTTTTGCAAGAAACTTGTATTTTTTTTCTAATGACTAACTTGTTATTTTTTTTTTTCGCCTACCGTACCTGCATTCGCATTTTTCGCTCGTTTCCGATATTAATTCCGCGTAAAGTACCGCGTTGAGGACGCCCGTTAAACCGAGTATTTGGCACTGAGTGACAAAAAATATTTTTCGCTCTCACCCAGCACACACAGCGCACTTTTCTCAAGCCAACTCTAACCATCAAATTCGCTACCGTCGGCAAAGTATCGGCAATATATTATGGTATAGCGATTTACTATATCGACATCATTGACATGAAAATGTAATGCCACCTTAGGCCGCAAGCACTGAAGTAGCAGCGCACTAATCACTGCGCATGGGTTATGATGTTACATCCACTTTCACATTTCCGTCCCATTTCCAGAGATTTACCCTCATACCGCCGTAATAGATGTTTACACATCAAGAAGTTATTGTACTTTAAGAATACTTTTTCAAAAAAAGTCACAATTTATAGACTAGTGTTATTGATGAGGTAACTATCCCACCGTCAGTCTTTCATCGGGGGATAGATGCCCCACTGGTGACGGAATATAGATGCCTGTATTTTATTGACCACCTACTGTACTGATATTCTTGCAGTCATAGAAGATAATACAGTATAAAATCTTCCGATTATTACTTACTTTTTTTATTATTATCTTCTTTCTGCGGAAAATTTGGTAATGTTTGTTCAAAGAAGAAGAAACAAATAGCGAAAGGAATGGCGAAGTCGTCAGAGTCGACAGGACAATAATAATTCGGCAGTAAACTCAATTATTTCTGCTTATCTTTTTATTGATAATTATATTTTCTTTATTATTTCATTTTAGAATATATGTGAGATATTAGGTACGTTCATTATGAAATTTGTTTTTCTTACGCTTAATATGAATTCTTCATCTTATCAGATACCAAGGGCATCCTAGGTATGGGCACACAGAGAAAAAGAATTATAATAGTTGGATCTACTGAAAATAAGTTGCGGGGTGGCGAGCAATTAATCATCTATGTATATATCAATGAATTCTTTTAATACATCAATTTGATATCTCTTCCTTACAGTCATGTTGAATAGTATGCGATTGCAAGGGAAAAAATATCTAATTAATATGAGAAAAGATTTAATTGATCTAAATAAATAATTACTTGCGGTCCCGCAAGTAATTTTTAGTAAGTCCGACTAATTATTTTTCTCTGTACATCTATCCTCTGAAATGATGAAAATGGAATTCCTGATTTCTTTGGATATCTTGGTTTGTTTTACATAATTTATATATATTTTTTTGTATTATAGAAATTGTTACATTCTGGTAAGTAGACCATGTATTCAAATTCTAACAATAAGGTATTTTACTATATAATTTTTATTCCTTAAGTGGGACATCTATCCCACTGTTGTCCTATAGGTATGTACAGTCTTTTGACGTTAACGTCATATATCATGCTTTTTACTAGATAACAGTTGTACAAATTTTCAATTACATAAAACTTTTTAATTTTCTTCTTTTCAACGAGGGAGAAAATAATCGAACCCATCACCACCGCGGTACTACTTACGCCAATTCCACGTCTCACGGTTAAATTCACCCCAACGCAATTGGAGTTGCGCTCGTACTCGATTCGCGCTTCGGGCTCTCGAGACGTGTACCCGTCGCAGTTAAGTCGTTTACATTACCGCGCTAATCTAATTATGTCCTTGGAAGGACGTAACCCGTTGTTCCTGATTAAAATTCCAATTAATCCGCGGAAACGATCCCCGGGGCAAATTGAAGAGACGCTCGGGCGTTTTGCGGGAATTAATTACCATTCACTCCCCCCCCCCCCCCCCCCTACGTACTCGGGATCACGAAAATAAAGTCATTTCTTAATCATCGGAGTTTTGAGCGAAAACGATTAAAAGTCTCATCCTCTTCACTCTCCGCGCGAAGGGTTTCCGCTCGAAGTACAGGCGTGTCGATGCATATATATTGTGATCTGAAATTCACGACTACGACATCTGGTGAGAAAAAATGGAAGCACAAGAAGGGTATTGTTATCGCGTTGTGGAAACTTATGCCAGGTTTATGCTTAGGTCCTATATTCCTTATTCCAATGCAACTCGTTCGTGATTATCTGTCAGTTCCTGTCTTAACTTAACTTAACCTTGAAAAGTTCCTCATTTTTAACTTTAATGTCCTAAAAATGAAATAGTGCATGCGCTTCGAGGAAAGCTTTCACAAAACTAAAAGTAGACGTGAAACTGATGTTGAATCGATCAATCGTTAGGATAAATTTGGAGCTAAGTTAGACTTAGGACCTAATAGGCCAGTGCAATTAAGATCGCTCGTGGAACAAAATGCCCTAAAGCTGATTTATGCGGGATTATTTAGCTTTTGTGGCCCTGATTAATATACTAAAAGCCCCATCCCTCCGAGGGTGCAAACAACCCCAAAACTACCCCTAAAGGTACATTTTTTAAGTTTTTCTCAAATATCTTAAAAACGGCTCTTTTTTTTGAAAAAATGAAAGAGACCAAAATGAAAGCCAATAAAATTATCTATAAAATGGTATATAGCAATGCATAATTTTTTGGAAACCAGTGGCGGGCTGGAAGCGTTTAAAATTGCGAGACGTACATCCACCCTCAATATTACGTTTTACGCTGTGAAAATACTCCCAGTTAGTTTATTTACGACAATGGAATGTTAAAACATTGCGAAAAAAGTAAAAAATATATATGTATAATAAATATAAATATATATAAAAAAATATATAAATATAAAAGTAAACATATATATATATATATATGTCTGTGTGTACCTATGTATGTCAAAATATGTTACGTTAGTGGCGTGCAATAAGTGTCCGAAGACGATACAGATTTTTCAATGCTCAAAAATGATGTAATTGGTTTGAATTGTTCTGTTCAGAACAATTGAAGTTTAAATTACTTATCACTTGGAGAAAATCCAGTCAAAATTAAGGCAGTGGCGTGTAGTGAAGTTTTAAAGTCGATTCAAAAATGGCCATTAATATGGCTAAAGAATCGTATCTATTATACTAAAAGTATATATCAAATATTTATTTTCCTACGCTCAAGAAACAATATACATTCAATACTCGTACTTACATTAGAGTTTATGTACAATAAAAAATCTAGATCAAATCTTCTTCGTCGTCTTCGTTTGGAGCGGGTTGAAATATACTGCTATAAGACTGTCCTTGACATTGCCCACACAGATTTGAACAGTTTAGACCAGATTTCTTATACTTACACAGCTTTCCACAATCAGTCTTACAGTTACAGAATATCAATTTTAGGATGAATTCTGGTGCAATTGATTTGTCGGTCGTTATTGGTAAAAGAAGCTCCCTGCTTCCTCCATCCCCAAGAGGTAGCTTCCAGCTCATTTTCCAGCCATTCCTGGATTTGGTAATATACCCGCAAACTGTGCTGAGCGGCTGCATCTGATGTCGGTGGTAAAGAAGTTAAGGTGTTAGGTCCACTTGTCAGGGTCGGGAGAATAGAAATTTTTTGCATATTCGTTAATAATAAGCCTTCAAAAATATGCTCTCCAAATTTTATAATGATCAGAGCATTAGAACCGGAGTTATAGGCTTTTATAACGCGCCGCCTCGCCGCACAGTGGGGTATTTGGTCGATCTCGGCGGCCAAAATTTGTTGTGTACTTAGAGACTCTGTAACTAACCTAATTAATAGATTTGTTGCATTTATAGTACTTAGTGACATTTTTTAACTATAAGAAATTAAGATTTTTTTATATTTACATACGTTTCTTTACTCATTAAATAAATAATATATCGTCGGTAAATAAACAATATCGCCTAAGTTCTATGTTGATAAAATAGAATATCTATCGTTACATGTTGATAAAATAGAATCTTAACGAATAATTTGGCGCAAAATTGACTACTTATAATACCGCCTACGAATATTTGCGATAGATATGGCCGGTATTTATCGAATAAACATAAAATCTCGATTTCTGAAAAAATGCGACTTAGGCGGTTTTGTTTATTCACCGATGTTCGCGCGCCATCCGATCAATGTTAGATCTCCGCGGGGTCGTAAATCCCGCGGACACTCGTTCGTGTCACAGCTATTGACCAATATTATAGTCCTCGTAGCCAAGAAGTAAATTTTCTAGAAAATTCAACTTTTCATTAATACCTACTTGCGCAATCTTGTTGTTGCATAATATCAAACAACTCCCTCCGAGTCCATACTCTAACGTTTGATGGACCTGAAATAAAATAAATATAAAACATTAATAAAAGAAAAATAAGTTGTAAATAAATGCGACTTGTATCGCTGATATTGGGTTGATGCAAAAGTTCGTCACGTGTTCATCAGTAGAAAGTGTTGAATCGAAAAACCAAAAAATTGTGTTAATTGGTTGTTTTTTTAATGTTGTCGCGTACGAAAAAAAAAATAAAAAATAGATGTATACGGCGAGAGTGCCGTTCACGATTCCATATGCCGTAAATGGTTCAGAAGGTTTTGTGACAGAAATTGTAATGTTTAACAAAATTTAAAAAACATAATCAAATAACACAATTTTCTTCCCGCATATTTTCTGACATTCTCTTATTTTCGAATAATACCAAAACTTCACACATGTGAAGTAGATAGCACTTTGGTTTTGCGATTCAATGCCTTCTAGTGATGAAAACGGGACGAACTTTTGCATGAACCCAATATTTGTATACCATTATTTTCTAAAACCGGGCGAATCCGGGGCTACTTTTTCCAAAAATGGAATCTAGAAGGTGTAGGCTTATTGCCACAACAAATAAATTTGCCGGGAAATGCCGGGAAGTACAACTTTCACAAGCCATAATTTAGAAACATGCAATGAAAAAATAGCGGAAAAAGGTCATTTCTTAAAAGTTACTTATACAACAGTTAAAACTGATATTATCCTATACGAAATATCTAACAAGTATATACACTTACCCGCTTCACTACAATCCATAACACTGTGTTTCCACCACAACTGAGAGCAAAATTATTCACTATTGAAAATATAGTTACACTGGAAACGTTTTCACAAATGCGTGCACTCGAAACAACGATCAAACGGCAACTTACCGTAAGGCTTTACTATCAGGCAGGGCGGCATAATAACGGTTGTACGTAATTCCTTAATGATTAGATTTTATCATACTACCGATTTTCCTACCTATTATGAATTCTACGAAAACGACTTTTGGCCGCCCAAATCGACCAAATACCCCACTGTGCGCCGCTCGGCCGCGCAGCTCAAAACTTTAAACGCGATTATCTCAGAATCGTGCTTTTCAAAAAATACCTTCGCGGTGGACACAATTACTCAAAATCTAGTACATCGATCATCACCAAATTTTTTTTCTGCTTGTTTGTCATGATAATAGCTTGTGCTTGAAAGAAGGATTTTCATTGTTTGTGGACAAATTTTTTTTACACCGAAAAAACCGAAAATTGAAGACCTTTAAAAATGTAACTTTTTGTAAAAAGTGCCGCCATTTAAAAAAAAATTATAACTTTGACAAATCCTTCGTTCAAGCACAAGCCAATACAATATACTAACCAAATCTTTTTCAAATTTTGATTTTGGATTAACTGTCCGGGTTATTATGTCCACCGCCACTGATGCTCAAAAAAAGGCACTTCCGGAAAACAGCTGCAGCTCCGCCATTTTGAAATCTTTTTTTATGAAAAAATTTTTACAAGTATTTGAAAACATGTACTAAAATCGACGGTATTAATCGTTTTCAAATAAATATTTATTATGCTGCCGAAAAGAAATGGGTAAAATCTCGTACATTCGCTTGCCACAAGTGGACCTAACCCCTTAATGAGAAGTTTGCACTTAAACTCTGTCTTGATGCATTGTTGTGAAATTTGAAAAAGCGTAGCTGATTTAGCGTATTTACTGACTTTCCGGCACCATACAGAGCCAATAGAAACTCTTCTCCAATAGCGATTATATCCTTCTTGTCTGCAGTGGGATTTTAAAAAATGGCTACTTTGGCTTGTAAGTCCTGATGTTTCTCTAAAAGCCTATAGGGTGACCGCCGGTTTTCAATCAGATTACATTAGTTTGGTTTTCAACAATGCGCAAATCCAACATATACGCAGATGTTTAAACTAAAACATATACATATCGAATCCACAGGAACTATAGAATTGGCCTAAATGTTAAAAATGTATCTAAATCTTTCTGAAAATTAAAAAAGTACGTATATGATAAAAGATTCTGTTTTTCCCCATTATCGACCACTCATTTCCTAAAGTTAGTTTTAAACCGTAAGGGGGTGCCACTTCTTATAAGTGTAGTTGAATGGTGGTTTTATGCAGTGGCGTAGTCAAAAATATAAAAAATGCGCTGATATTCTTATTTTCAAAGTTGGTCGAAATCAGGGTGCAGTCGGCTAATCGGCGAAGTCACCCTATGTAGACAACTTTCCTTTTTTATAAATTGCCGAGATAGTATCACATCTAAAAACGGTATGGGGAAATAAAATCGAAGCACGCGCGCGCGCGCGCGCATAATACCTACCTTATTTTGAAGCGCATTTATGTTCGTTGTTTTATTAGGTTTTGTAGTGCTGCCGGGCCTTAACATACAAATATTGTCCATTTTTCATTTGAATATCAGTAATACCATTAAATCACCAACCAATGTTACCGATTATTCTAACTTTCTTGCTTCAAGAACTTTCTCCGCTATGAGTGTATCTGCATCCCCATGTGCTTGGAAAACTTTAATATCAGCTGTTTCAAGATGTTGGCTTAGTTGTGAAATAAACAACTTTTTATTGTTTTTATTTTAAAAAATCGGGGCCTATTAATGATTACCATATTGTGGTCTATTAACCGTAAGACTGATTGTGGAAAGGCCAAATGTTATCCGTCTTCACTTGCATTTAGCCGCCTAGCATACGCCTATAGGGTAGTTGACACTAAGAAAGAATCTAATGTAGTTTTCATAAATATAGTAGTTTAAGGTTCAAAGATCACGGAAAACAACATTATTTAGTATTTTAAGTAAGATTGAACAGCGCTGGCGGCGTCGTTCTGACGACTTGAATGAACATGCCGCGAGACACTACCGTGTCTCTTGATTAATATTTTTAAAAAATAAAATATGAAAAATAGAGGCCTTGACCACGTGACATCGAACGCCAATCAGAGCGCATGACGTCACTGGGTGGTACAATACCGTGTATCCCACTCTATTGGCAAGTTTGAAATTTACCTTCGGGCAGGCTTGGTCGGTACTTGAGTCATTTAATACCGGTAGAAGTCGAGTCGGTAGTTAGAGTTGGTGTCAATTCGGGAGATCGAAGCGTCTAACCTCGAAATTGTGAAATTGTGAATAATGGTGAGTAATTTCCATTATTCAAAAATTCACAATTTCGAGGTTAGACGCTTCGATTTCCCGAATTGACACCAACTCTAATTACCGACTCGACTTCTACCGGTATACCTAAATGACTGAAGTACCGACCAAGCCTGCCCGAAGGTAAATTTCAAACTGGCCAATAGGTACAGACAGCTGTTTGGGTCCAGTCCTGCGAGTTGTAGCCACTTTCTCCGTATTTCTCTTCTCTTAGGCACGCAAATAAATAATTTATTCGGTGTCTTTACTATTGTGTTCCCAAATTGCAGCACTATACAGTTCTTATAAAATTTTGAATTCAATTAAACGCATTTCAAAACACTTTGTTCACAACTTCCTTGATAAATCTGTCTGTTTACCGCCCACTGACGTCATTAAGGACGCCATGACAGTTTAACGCGTTTTCGTACGAAATTTTAAACGGGTTTTTAAAAATCAAAATTAATTAACTAAATGCTTGTATTTTATTAAAATACTTATTTTATGGGTAAAATAGACCATAAGGCGTAATATTAACCACTTTCTCAAAAATTGTCAACTACCCTATTACGTAATGAAGGGCCGATAGTAAAATTTCTGACATTTCAGAAACACTTCGAAAAAAAAATACCTACCTTAACACTATTTGTTCTTTATTTTTGAGTACTTTTACATGGGAAAATAATTCGATGGCATTTACGCTGAGAAGTGTTTTTTTTTGAAGGCCGAAAAATATTGAATGACTTTTGACACTTGCTGTACGTCACTGGTTTATTCAAATTGTGTACATACCAAATTGTAGGTAATTGTATTGGCTTTCATTTTGGTCTCTTACATTTAAAAAAAAAAGAGTAGTTTTTGAGATATTTGATAAGAATTAAAAAAAATGTACCTTTAGGGGTAGTTTTGGGGTCGTTTGCACCCTCGGAGGGATGGGGACTTTTAGTATGTTAATCAGGGTCAAAACAACTAAATAATCCCGCATAAATCAGCTTCAGGGCATTTTGTTCCACGAGCACCATGTTATCAAAAATAACTTCCCTGACCTATAAGTATAGGACTAGCCATTAGCGTCATTATCGGCTGTATTTTTTATATTTAAAATGATAGGACTTTTTTCTCCGTGTTCTAAATTTAATTACATAATTGGTTGTTCAGTTCGAAGGTTTGAAATTCGAGGTGATGCACTCAGAGAAAAATGTGGTTAAAAAAATCATAATTAAACTAGAAATCGTGGTTTATCTTGACGCCAATTACATATAATTCTACAGTTGTTTTAAGCAACGAGATTCTAGTTACAGTAATAAGAGATCAGGATTGCTGCAACCAGGTCAACTTGCAGCATGCATGCACCATGGTCGATTGATGTCCCCAACCTTTTTTTTTTCATATATATATCATTTCATATTTTTTTGATATTACAACACAAGTTATTTCGACTGTTTTAATGATCTGTTTAGTCATGAATATAGTATTAGAGTAATCAGGAAAACTCAACCTTGTGATTATGATTGATTTTACTACCCACTTTTCTCTCAGTCTATTGTAAGAAGTTCACACATCACTCCTAACATTTTCTGCAATTATCCCGAATTTCTGCTCTGGAAACTCTCACTCTGTATGAACTTTCTTTGCGTGAAGTTTGTGTCAGCCCAATCACAAATACTTCTGATTCATATAAATATTTTAATAAAAGTATTCTAAATCACATATAGAAACCATAAAGTGTAACCCTTCTCGGTATCATGCTAACTCGGCCCCGCCTCTACAGGGTGTTACTTAATGATAGGCCGTAATTGCAAGGGCACATTACACAATTAATTTCCAGTAGAAAAGTTCATATTAACATATGTCCTAAAATGTCTGGTTTTCAAGGTACAGGCCGTCAAAGTTTTGTAAAAAAATCGTTTTTTAATAATATCTCAAAGATCCTTGTGCCGATTTTGTTGACATTTGGCACTGTTGTTTATTGTAATAAGAAACTAAGTTAGCACTAACTAGAAGATAATTATGAGTTCCAGTGGCATCCCGGGGGACAGTCTCACGAATAATATTGACAAAAAAAGTGTACATTTTAGGACACATGTTAATATGAACTTTTCTACTGGAAATTGATTCAGTAATGGGCCCTTGCAATTACGGCCTATCATTAAGTAACACCCTGTATATCAGATCCCAATAGTTTTGCGAGAAGCGTTCCTTTTTGACCTGCGCATTCGTGCAGTCAGCTCTTCTCTCGGAATTCACCGTTCGCGATTTGCGAGTGGATAATATATACTCGGCATTTTTCAGGGTCTGGAAATTATATATGTCGTTTATATATTGGTTGTAAGATTCATTATGTCACTGGAACAGCAGTTCATTGTACATAATTAATAAATGTTTATTTAAATATGACGAAAGAAACATTTTGTTTGGTTAAGTAAATATTCTTTAACCATTACGATATTTATTTCACTTAATTCATATTTGAAAATATATGTATATCAGAAGGAAAAGAAAAAAATTGCTGTGGTAACTAGGTACTTCGATCACAATAATTCAAGACTGGTAATCAGCAGAAATTCATTACTATTGATAGCACTATTTTTAACTAACAATAAGAGACCTTCAAAATATTTGTAACGAGTATAACGTATTGGTGTCGATATACGAAACTCGAATAATCTTGACCAAAATATAGTATCCACAACTGCTTCTTTTCTCTCCGTATACATTTATTAACTATTAAAAAACCGTTTTCTCGACGTACGGTCCGAGGACCCAAGTTTAGCACCGCGGGTGTACGCAATAATTTTCAACGGCCCTCGGTACCCTGCCGAAATGTAGTTTGCGACCATTAAAAGTTTATGACGCCGGAGATACCTACGTTAAGTACAGGCGGTGTGTCGTGGGTGTGTGTATCGGGTATCCCTCTTTGATGTCCTTCCTGCCACTGTGTGGGTGGACGTCCCGACTTGTATACTCGTATGTACGCATCTACACGCGAGGCTGCTTTAACCCCGTGTACGCGGCCTCCTACTGTATCAACGCATGACGATGACGATGATGACGGAGGCCGGGACGATAACGTCGACGATGATGATGCGGGACTCTCACCCTTCGGATTTCTCTTTCCCGCTTAGTGACCGATTAACGTGTCGGGCGGGACTTTATCTGAAATTTCGCGGGGCAGGTATATTCGGAGCTTACGACGAAGGACGAGCGAAGGACCTTTTGCTTATTGACGTTTGTGTTTTGTTAGTTCCCTTTAATCGCGGTTAAATGTGGCTATTTTAGTAGATGTGTCGTGGCTTGAATTAAAGATTTGAGGATATAACGCACATCATCGCTGAGTCAAGCCATGTCAAGTCGGACTCGAAATTTCCACTAAATCGCGGATTTCGGAAATAATAACTCTATTGCGAAGGGAATATGGCACTTACGTTACCGTATTAATATTTCGTGAAAATTCTGTTATTTGTTAATGTTATTACCAATCAAACTTTGAAGCGCAATTAAAATGAAAAATCGTTTTCTCTTAAACTACTTTAGACAATTACTTGAAATTTTGCACACTGATAAAGCAATGTTTACACTATCGAATAAATATTTGCTTGAGGTGAAATTGTTTTAAAAAATGTATTTTGCATTAATTTTTTTAAAACAATTGCAATTTTTCTTGCGGTCTTCACGCTATAAAAAAATGAAACTTACATCAATTCATGCGGCAAACGTTGGCCTTTTATAATCTGCAAAAAGAACTTTGTACTTTTTCTCCATTCCGGAGATACGAAATTGTTTGTTACGCGGTGCGCTCGTAGATCGCGCGGCGCGCTCCGCTACTGGCGTCCGCGGCAACTTGATGGCCGCGCAAACTTGAGCAAAAACCGTTTGAACTTGCATGAACATGATTTTCCGAGTTTGGCAAACATAGACAGTTTTCTTGTCAGTTTGCTGATGGTGCTCGTGCGGTATACTTGCTTAAAAACTATTCGGTATTTCAATATCATTAAGTGAAAATGGTTCGACCGAAGGAATGTTGTAATCCTTTGAAAAGGAAAGGTCATAATTGTGTTCGTCATAAGTTGTTCCTCGCGCGTTACTGCCAAGTGGAATAAAAAATTCGAAGAATACATTCATCGATATATTTGTCAAATATGTCGTAAGGACATGTATAATGATGTTAAAATTGCTTCAAATGTAGAAAATGAAGACCCAAGCACCCAAGACCCAAGATAGTTAATACCGAAAATTAATTGCTATACTGTAATACCTTCCAGGGAACGAATTGAATTTTTAACTGAATGTAAATATTGGATTTGAACAGTGAACAGTTATAATTACTTGGAAGTTTATTCGTGGTTCACTATTAAAGAAGGTGTTACAGTATAGCAATTAATTATACAATAAAATATAAAAATAACACAGGTTTACAACAAAAAAAAAGTTCGGACTATATCTCCTTTTTCTGACGTGATGGGGCTCAGATGACCTCGGGATCGGATTCAGGACGCAAAAATACCTCGGAATACCATGGTCAAATAGTCCGGACTTTTTTTTTTGTAAACCTGTGTAATTAGTAAACTCACTTCGTGCTTGGGTCTTCATTTTCTACATTTGAAGCAATTTTAACATCATTATACATGTCTTTACGACATATCTGACAAATATATCGATCAATGTATTCTTCGAATTTTTTATTCCACTTGGCGGTAACGCGCGAGGAACAACTTATGACGAACACAATTATGACCTTTCTTTTTCAAAGGATTACAACATTCCTTCGGTCGAACCATTTTCACTTAATGATATTGAAACACTGAATAGTTTTTACGCAAGTATACCGCACGAACACCATCAGCAAACTGACAAGAAAACTGTGTATGTTTGCCAAACTCGGAAAATCATGTTCATGCAAGTTCAAACGGTTTTTGCTCAAGTTTGCGCGGCCATCAAGATGCCGCGGACGCCAGTAGCGGAGCGCGCCGCGCGATCTACGAGCGCACCGCGTAACAAACAATTTCGTATCTCCGAAATGGAGAAAAAGTACAAAGTTCTCTTTGCAGATTATAAAAGGCCAACGTTTGCCGCATGAATTTATGTAAGTTCCATTTTTTTATAGCGTGAAGAACGCATGAAAAATTGCAATTGTTTTAAAAAAATTAATGCAAAATTCATTTTTTAAAACAATTTCACCTCAAGCAAATATTTATTCGATAGTGTAAACATTGCTTTATCAGTGTGCAAAATTTTAAGTAATTGTCTAAAGTAGTTTAAGAGAAAACGATTTTTCATTTTAATCGCGCTTCAAAGTTTGATTGTTAATAACATTAACAAATAACGGAATTTTCACGAAATATTAATACGATAACGTAAGTGCCATACTCCCTTCGTAATAGAGTTATTATTTTCGAAATCCGCGATTTAGTGGAAATTTCGAGTCCGACTTGACATGGCTTGACTCCGCTGCTATTTTGGATTAAAATTTGAGACTGGCTAACTGTTGTAGAAAATATTAAAAAATAAGACGATGTAGGGAAAAGAAAGTCACAAAATCAAAAAATCATTCCTTTCGATGGTATCGATGAATTGATTTTTAGTTTTACCAAATTTTTTGCAAAAACTAGCGCATCAAGAATTAAAAAATATAAACTATATTATGATTTACGAGATCATGCAAAAAGAATTTCAGGCTGCTAAAACTGCGCACGAGCTGCTTTTTAGTGAAAAATTAGGGGTCAAAGGGTTAAATGAAATAAACGTTCTAATAATTGAGATATATTTTTTCCTCTTAATGAAATCTTTATTTCATCAGATTTTAAAATACATTTATCAATCATCAGTCTATGAGAAATCATTTTCTTGGTGTAGGTATATACACCGCACTCCCCCGATTTTAGCGGCACCCTCGGGAGGACTGCCGCTCAAATCGGATGTGTCTTTAAAGGCGTGGCTAGTGAATAGTAGGGATACACGTGTTGGTACACAAGTTGGAGAGTATTGGCACCCAAATGCGATGCTCCCCACTGTGAGCGACTGGAGTGGAGGCAGGAAAGTAGGGAACTGCGCTAAAGATCCCCATACACGTTCAGTCGGCCGGCCGGCCGTGGCCTGCAGGCCGACTGTCAGTCGGGCGTCAGTCCTGGCCGACCGGCCGCACACACACAGTTAAGGTACCTATGCACGTTTAGTCGGCCGGCCGCTTTCCGCTACGCACACAAATCTAAATGAGGAGTCGCTACCTGCCGGGGGCCTGTTGATTAATAAAATTAAACGCGTGTTGGAGTTCACCGACAGGGATTCGTCCGGCGACGGACTGACGGAAAAATTTTACTCCAGTCTGAAATTTTATGACCTTGCAACCACGCCCTTTCTCGGAAAGGTTAATTACCGGACGGGCCGAAATAATCCGTCTCCCGCATTACCTATACCTGTATACCTATTGTAATACATATCGCTATCTTTTTTTATTCTTATTTTATTAATAAATTTTAAATATTACTTTTATTAATACCTATATCCTAGGTATCAGTTTAATGTTCATTAATTTTGGAATAAAATACTTAAATATATTTCTATATATTTTTACACTTTATCTTTAAATATTCCTCCTTCAAGGTCAAAAATATATATTTGCAAGTCTCTGGGATAATTTTTCCCAGAGCTTGTGGCGAAATAATTGCGCTGAATTTTAAATCCTCCATACTGCGCCCTGTTGCCAAATATCTCAGGGTCACCAAAAGCCGTTCTTCTGCGGTAATTGCTTGCCGCATTACGGTGTCCTTTTTTGTAATATGTGGCTTTACCAAATTTAGCAAGTACTGGAAACAATTCTCGTCCATCCTCAGGAAATTTTTCAAATCACTTGCACTGGATTGACGAAGTTCATGTACGAGCCCCACGTGAGATAAAGTGCGTTTCTTCAACCACTCTTTCATCCAAATTTGTCTCTTTTTTCGTTTCCTCTGCTGGTTTGTCAAAATAACAAGTGTAGCTGCGTATTCTTTTTGCGACATATTTATACTATTAATATAAAATCGTTATGCTACTATCGAAGCCGGCAGAGAACTGACGGACGCATTCGGTGAACAAAATTGTAGGTGTAGTTTGAATAGGGTAAACGATACAGTCATTGGCCATGCGATAGTGATTGGCCCCCTCTCATAACAAATGCATTCGATAGAAAGAGGAAACGATAAGCCAATTTCTGTATAATTTCGTCTGTTTAAAAGGCCAATCACTGGAGGTTTTACCCTATCGATAACCCGCGGCCGGCCAGGACTGACGACCGACTGACAGTCGGACTGACAGTCCACGGCCGGCCGGCGGCCGGTCGGCCGACTGAACGTGTATGGGGCCCTTAATGCTGCGTTTAGGCCAAGCGAACGTTGAGACGCAGTTCAGTGAGGGGGCGCAGGGCGACCGTTGCCTCTATACCTATATATAGAATAGATATAGGTATAGAGGCAATGGTCGCCCTGCGCCAAGGTGGTGAATCGTCGCAAAAATTTAACCGGAGGGTCCTAACACTCATGTCTATCGATTTATCGAATTTAATCGAAATCGCTCTGTTAATTCTACCATCGATAGAACTTCTTGACGTCTCTCACCTATCACGACCAATCAACAATGACGCTCATCGTCTATACTTCCACAAAACTGTATATACACTGATCCAAATTAGGAGTGCACTAAAACTAACTAGACGACTTTATAATTGTTTCTGGTAGTTAGGTTGACAAATGGCAGTAATAATTGTTTTTACTGATGGAATAATATCTCACTGCCAATGGCAATAGTTCCATCGACAATTTGGTATTGAAATTGAGCATTGAACACTTCACGGCCTATAAATATCAACAGTTTATCTAGTTACTTTTGGCACACCTCTAATTTGGCATACTATACTAGGTATATAGCACAGTATACTAGGTATATCTATTTGTATACTTTGGCATAGTACACTAGGTATATGTATTTGCTACGTTGCAGATCGAATTCCGGATTCTCTCTGTACAAGTACCCATACGATTTCTTCATTGCAACCCTGTATAACCACATACCTATATCACGCCACATCTACGACGATAACGCGATAAATCCCGGGTCGAGCTGCGAAGCTCCGCGCACTGACCAAATCCCACCGGGGATTACTTTCCCCGGCACTTTGCATCGACACCCTTATTACGACGCACCCGCCACCTTGCACCCGAAGCTGCGCTTTCGGCAGAGTCGATTTTCATCTCCCCCTCACCGGTTACCACCTTCCTAGAAGCGCGGCTCCCCTCGAGCCTGCCGCATAGGTATACACATATACACGTACGTAAGTACACGCGTACATGAGGCTCTCAGACTCTCTGACGCTCTCCTTGCCCAACCCACTATTACTCGTTGTGTGCCTATCGGAGTTCTTGAATACTTGATGCGCAGAGCCGCGTGCACGGGAAGTAGCGGGTATACACGTTCCACGTCGTGTACAGTCGCTCCATCAATTTTACACGGTGAGCTTTAGACTATAAGTACACCCGCGAAAGCTCCGCGACGACATATGGAGGTCTTTGTTAACTCTCCTACGACCGGGTGCTGGGGTGTTCGCGGATCCCGAAACCACAACTTCATTGTTACCCCGGGCTTTTGACCCGCTTCACGCTGCCTCCGCAAATCCGTCGACCCCTCTACTACACACCGCTCGCGCGGCAAAAAGCTGCGAAAGCTCTCCCGCCGTACGGCAAATACGCGCGTATATATTAAATCGGAATGCATCCTTTGTCGGGGCGAACGCGCGAGATATTTACGATTTCGGCGAGAAGCGCGCCCTCGGCACTCTTCGCGGAAGAATTTGGAATTCTTCCGTCGCCGTGCCGCGTCTTCTGCCTCCCCTCCCGCCGCTCTCCCTTTCTACATCTTCTCGACGCGGTGGTTACGACGGGGGATGATATCGAGCTGTAAAACTTTCAGGTTCGTTTATGCTTCGACATCGAGGCTTCCTGTTTAGTCAGCTTTCCGCTCGGTTCGTTCCTCGACCGCTTTCGTATAACGTGTAATTGGCGTAACTCGATCCGGCACAAACTGTGTTAGCTTCTTTTCGTATGCGACGGGGTAGCCTCTGGTGCCTCTGCTGCGTCTGCGTCGTTTGCGTTTATAGTTTTGTTTTCCTTGTAGAGGAGGCACAGGAGAGAAATAGTTGAGCTTGTTTTGTAGGACGAGACGAATGGGAAATAAGGAATAAGAAGCAAAGCTAATGATAAGAAATCGCGGATGCTCTTTAAAAGTTATTACTTATTAATATTACTTATTACACGATTCGGAAGAATTAGTTAAAATTAACCTACTTTTCATGTTCCTGTAGGTCCTCTCAAAATTTTGTGTCAATTTTAACTAAGGGCGCTTATAGTTACAAAATTACTTATGTAAAATGTTAAGTATTCACATTTGACATAAAGATTTACATACGAGAATATTATTTTAACAGAACTACTATATCATTCTGATTATAATTTTTAATTAAAATTACTTTAAAGGTATGTAATTTTTACATAACTGATAAAGTAGGTACTTTTGAAGTGTATCACTTTAACACAATTATTCTTTAAATTGTATTAATATTGTACATTAAAAATTACTAAAAATGTGTCGTTTACATAAAATATTTGTTCAATTGATTAATGAATATGTATTTCAATATTTACTGTCTTAGTAACAAATTAACGACACACTAAAAGTGATAAATTTGGCTTTAACGACACATTGAAAGTGTCAAAGTTGAAATTCTAAGATTAACATGGGACATGGGTTGAGTTAAATTGACCTATTCATGCCATTTTTGATGTAAAATGTTCAACTTGCAATATTTTTTATATTTGTTTGGAAGATTTCGAGCAATGTACTTTTTTCATCTACGAGGAGCTTAATGGTGCCCATCCACGTACAGTCGGACTGCAGTCCCGGACTGTGAGCGATCCCGCCTTCTCAGTCCAAATTTCACCATACACGTACAGTTCGCCTGCAGTCCGTCGCCTGCAGTCCGTCGAAACTGTCAGAAAACTGTGCGTGTGTGGCGGTTGATCTGCAGTCCAGGCCTGTCGTGCTGAACTTTCATCGATGTTAAAAATTTTCTGTCAGTTCAGGGGGGAGGAAAGGTGATGGAGGGGATGGAAAGAGGGAAGGGAAAGGGAGCGGCGGCGGCGGCGTCGTCGCGCTGGCTGGTAGGCGATTGTTGGGGGACGGAGTTTTGAGTCGATCGAAGATCCGAAAAACTATTTTACATACTTATTTTTAATCGAACGAATCTATATATTCTGCTATTCATCGCGGAGACAAATCCAAGAGTCAAAAGTCATAAAAATCTGTTCAGCCGTTATTTAGTTATAAATTGTGTAACTAACACGACTTTATTTTATATATACAGATAAAGAGATTTTTGTTACCAATAAAGGTACCTACTTCTCGAGTTTGATAGGGTGAAATCAGAAAAACGACTAAATCTTTGAATTTATCATTTCGAAGTTCTTTCGAAAAGTCAGTTGGTCTAGCTTGTTTTGGACCACACAGATGACGTACTCGTAATCAGTTTCGAAACCTCCTCGCAACGAACGCTCGTAATCTTTGACTGAAGGCAGAGAATACCGATGAAAAACTATATGTACACATGGAGCATCAGAACTGTATAGAATTTGTAGAATTTTCTTTGAAATATTGCCAAACGACTTTGGTACATCTTTAATACGACGAATTAAAAAAAAATCCATCAACAATTACGACATCGATTGCGGGAGATAACGTACTGTCATTTCGCAAATTTTTCGTCATCCTTCAATTTCTGAGCCGTTGAAACGTGAAACGCGGTATTGCATCATACACAGTCAAACAGTGGTATCTACAATAACCGTCGGTGCACATACCGCTTTTTACCTAAGCAGTTAGCATATACCGCATTTAGATTATCGAAATGTTAAAGGGTATAGCCGGATAAGCATATGAAAACTACCCCCGCTTGAATTTCCCGCTTGAATTAAAAAGGAAGAAATCGTACTATTTGAATTCCCACTTCTTAATTTGATAAGAAATACAACAACCGCTTGAAGCACTGATCGATTATCATTATCGCGCATAGAATGAAACATATTTCGTATTTCATTTATATTTTTATATGAGAAACTAGTCAGTAACTTCACTTGATCTTCAGGATAAAAGAAATTACTTATATTATTCCTATAAGTAAAGAATCGCGGCCTCCAGCAAGATTATCTAAAAATTTTTGTAGATCAGAGGTTTCTACAAAACTTGAATTAAAAATCACTTTTAAAAGGCTCAGATCATCTTCGTAGAACTTTTCTTTGATCAAATGATTTTTGCAGCATCGATTTCCACAATAGGAATAAATACTCTTTTTTTAATATAGGCTTGCTTGCGAGCTTCAAAAGGAATGACAGTTATGTTGTTCGTTGATCCGCAAACACCGCAATACTTATGCGTAGAAACAACTCTTGGCAATAATAATTCGATACGTTCGGATTGAATCTCTTCATTTCCACGATGTAAATTAAATTCATAATCAGGATCATCTGTACATTGGCATTCTTTTACCTAAAAACGTTGCCGATTTCTCGTATGTCGATAAGTTAACAACATAATTATAAGGAACAAAATAAGCTTCCCTTTTCTCACAACCATGTTAAATATTAGACATAAGGGGTATAGATGCAAAACCCGCTAAGTTCATTTTTGTCAAATTTGAGGTAGATACGGGAATTTGTTCTTTACAAGTACGTGCATTAGGTCGAACATAATTTAGGTGCAAATTCCACCTTAAACCGTTAATAATAATATAAGGTAGAAAATACGCTTGCCAATGCAAGGCAATGGCCGTCTGCACCAGTTTTTGACGTTTCCTGTGAATTGCTATAAATGTGACTTGGCGGGTTTGGCATCTATACCCCTCATATATTTCTTCTTCCAAACACAATTGATCGAACTGAACTGACTCATGAACTGTGCGTGTATGGCGAATCATCCGGCGGCCTGCAGTCCCTGGACTGTCCGGCGACGGCCTGCAGTCCACAGAACTGTACGTGTGCGGTCAATGACAGTTCGGGACTGCAGATCAGAACTGTCAGTCCACGGACTGCAGTCCGCCTGTACGTGGATGGGCACCATAAGATTGACATCTCGTTTTGTCTATACACAAAGAGAACGTTTTACTTATAGTTGACGAACGAATATATGAATATGTTGAAATAACTATTTCTTTAAGACAAACAGATATTCGTCAATTATCACTGGTAATTGTTTATAATCAAATAATTATTCTAATATTTAATAAATATTTTCCTGTCTCAACGAAATATTTATTTAGCCACTTTCAAGTATACTTTTATTAAGTACAATTCAAATGGTTCCTTCAGAGACTGCATGCATCTGCTTCTTATTCTCCCAGATCGTCAGCTTATTCGCGTTTACCTCGACCCATGAAATTATTGCAGCAAACCCTTGAGAGAGCTCCTATTTTAATAATGCATAGCACACTATTCTTGCATAATCAGCCTCTCGCTGCGCGTATAGTACGCCCTGTACACGTATTTATGTATATAAGAGCTATACACTTCCGCTCCGAAATTCAGCTTCATCTACGACCCGCCACTTCGTCAGCTTCCCTCTTACCACGTGATAATCGATAGTTCACGCGATCGCCCCCGCACCGTCATATCTTATTCAACGCTCGGCAGGTTGTACGTAGCTGCCAGAGCCGGTAGGTAACGGTCGCCGTAAGTGATTTCAAGTTACCCGAAGTCGTTGGAAGATTAGTTTTAACCACCCTCTCTCTCTCGATAAGAGGGTGGTCGCCCGGCGAACTCGTTTTTCCCAAAGAGCGATTAGCCGCGTCCCTCTAGCAGTATACATATACAAGCGAATAATAGTAGAAGAGAGAAATATGGAGGAGGTGGAGTAGATATAATATGTATCTAAGTTGGCTATATTATACCGCCATCTAAATCGTACCATAACTGATATTTTATGAAACTGAGATAGCAGAACACTCTGTTTCATTGAAAATCAACGATGATACGATTACCTACCACCATCGGAATCGTACCACACTGAAAAAAAAGAGTGGCTCCGATAACCAGTCTTCCGGCTGCTGAAGCGGTAATGTAGTCTCAAGTATAGGGTCACTTAGGATTAGTGTCGCGTAAAAATACGCAAATTTTACTTTAAAATAAAAATATATAAATTTTTGTTTTTAATTGAACAGTTTCAAATCTTAAATAAAGAATTTCTGGTCAATTGTCATAACCATTGCATAGTGAGTAGGCATATCGCGTTTTTAAAATTTATTTTACATTATGTTTTATTTAAGTGGGTTAGGTGTCACATTATCCCTTCATTATATATGGGGTTACTGTGACTAAGGTTAGGGATAGTGTGACAAACAGCTATTTTTGCCATTTAACACGTTCACTACCGATCAGATTTGAAATGCGCATGTCAGGAGCCGATATATGAACTTTTGTATTTCATGTTAATTTCTATGTTTATATGAAATACAACCTTTACTAGTTAGTTTGGCATTATTTCAGATATAGTACGGAGGTATGTCACACAAGGTGTGCCACCGACCGTTTACAACATTGTTTCGATTATAGAAGCCGATGGCACACAATGTGTGTCACAAATGATTTTTGTTTCAACAATGAAAATGAAAAAAGTATTACTCCGAATATACTTTATTGCTGGAACAAATACGTTTTACAAATACATTTTACAGTTTACAAAGTTTTATAAAACAAAGAAATAATAATAATATAGTAAAAAAATTTTAAACCAAAGAATTTTACGAGTTGCTCTTCACAGGTCGAAAACCCTAGTACATCACCACCCAGAAGCGGACAAGATACTGACCTATGGGAGCTATGGTTCTACTTTTTATTATTGGCACACACCGTGTGACGCCGGCCTTTAACAGAAATAGCCGCTGGCACACACGTGTGTGACGTCGGCAGTGAACGTGTTAAAAGCATCTTGGTTTGAGTGTGGCTTGGTGTGACAGAATTGGGACTAATTTATCAGAATTACGAATTGGAATTAAAATATATACATGCATACATACATACTATGGCTTTTACCTAAAAATCAGAAGTGACTGAAATAATTTTTTTCAAGTAATCTGTTGAAATGCAGTGGAAGTGCAATATAACACATTATATGTAATATAGATGCACAATATAAATTAGTATTTAACATTGTCACACTAACCCTAGAGGACCCTAATTATAGTGCCATCTTCAGTCCGCAACAGCTAGAAAACTCCATGAAAGGGGCGCGGTATCGCTGCTGTAGCTATACGTATTACTCATGTGGGAAATGCTTAATGATGTGGTAGCGAAATGTTCTTAGCTATACTTTGCTCTGTTATAGAATTGATACTTGAAACAGGGTTGCCTCAGATCTGGAAATCTTGGAAAATCGAGAAAAGTCGGGAAATTTGTTTGGGTATGGAAAATCTGGAATAATCAGGGAATTTCAATAAAATCTCTTCAAAAAAGAACGTCGCGGCATTTATTAAACTATCAATGTGATAGTAATTTTCAATACATTATTCCCCTAAAGAATATTTAACCAATGTTTTGCGACATAGCATAAATATGCATGCAGCTTTTGATACTTTTGCAACACAAGCAATAATATAATTTACATTTTATTAAAATATGATTCGTATTTAAAACTGTCTTCTTTTCACCGATCTGTGCACACGGCGAATACGTTCAATGAATTTGATAGATTTTGTATAGCTTTTGTTATGCTCCTGCTTTCTTTGAGCTTGTGCTTCTTTAAATTGTATTATATTCCAGACCGTTAATAAATACTTCTTTTACTCTTCCAAAATGTTTTACGAGTAAATTAAATCCTATGGAAAAATGCAATTGTTGCTCTGGAAAACCTGGAAGTAATGGAATTTTTAAAATCAAAATTTGTGTGCAACCTTGTCAAACAGAGTGCTCTACTATTTCTTTTTCATAACATAAAAGTGGTGGCATGATTGAAGCGGTGGTACGATATAACCAACTCTCCCCTACCTCCAGAGAGTGATAGGTCTTCGTCTAGGTGAAGAGGAGCATCTTCCGCGATGTGGAGCGTGAAGAATCGTAGATGAACGGATAATATAAGGACGGATCGCTTCTAGGCGACTCGTGACTCCACTAATCGAGAGGTTCGGACGCCCGCAACATTTTTCCGTCGGTCGAAGAAGCTCGCGGGGACGCGTAAAAAGAGGGAAACCGCGTGATCTATCGACTCGCTTGTCAGGGAGACTAGTAGAGGCGGTCCGGAGTCGTAGAGGGATGACACCACGAAGCAGTCCAGAATGTGGTCGTGTAATTTACACGTCCCGCAAATTGTTCGTAATTCACTCGCGCGCCGACCGTGAGCATCGATTCTTTTGGGTGTTTTAAAATTAATGCTTGTGAGTTTAGATCGTTCGGTGGGTCATCGATATTGTGGAAGATAAGCGAAGGAGTGCTTGGCGATTTTCGCTTTTCGAAAAAACGGACTTTATCTTGCTCCTAAATATCAGTTTTGAAGCTAAAAAATACACCTGTACATTCAATTCAATTTGTTACCACGAAAAGGATGATTATATAGTCCACTTTACTATGTTTACAATAAAAGAGATAAAAATTTCTAAGTGTTCCAACTGTTTTGAAGACAAATTTTTCCTTCGAGACTGGTAAATTTTAATACAAATTGTTATGATTTAATGCTTTTGAAAGAAAAATTATTCTACCGTGTTGTAAAAATAGTTGAAAATGGTTGCGTGTGCCTCTTTTTACTGTGTCTACAGCAAACATTTATTGTGTCGATCTCTCCGTGTACGTTTTCATATAAGATGAATTTTTGTAATATTTCGAAATACTTGTTTAAAGCGAATACAATAGGTAACTGGACAAGTTTGAGGACAATAGAGAATCTACGACAGAGACTCTTATGCGTTTGTCAGGATTTTTAGCGTTCTCACTTCCAATGACACGTTTCCCATATGTGCTCTGTTCTGAAAATTGCTTCATATATCGAGGAAAGGCAAAAAATTGATAGACTAGGTTATAAATCGGCGTTAAAAATCAGAGCAGAATTCTATAAGAATTAGAAATAGACAGCATGAAATATTGCCGAATAATTCAATGGCATTAATTATATTATAGTTACTTACCTTTGGCCTTTTTAAATACCTTCCAATTGATCAAAATAATCACAGATATAATATTTTTGACGTACAGTACCGATGTTAGAAGGTCTGAGCGTACCGTATACCTATTGTTTGCATTTAAAACGAACGGTATTCGTTTATTTCACCATTTAATAGACACACTGTTATGACCGATTTGAGAGCAAACACGTTGTATGGGAAATCAGCACCGCTTCGTGTGTGGCGATCGATATTACACGTACATAAATTCGTAAATTGGAAAATAGCTGGGTTCTAATTAGACCTTGACTAGCTGCTAGTCAGAAAGTCCCTGCTGAAATCCTAACTAGTCCATTCAATTCCTAATTCTGTCCATGTTTGGGGCAAACTAACGTGTGCGATCTAGCGCTTCCCTGTTTAGGTTCGATTTTAAACCAGGACATTTCCGCACGAACTATCACTGCTCCATCGTAATCGATCTTGGCAACTTACCGACTCATACGAGCCCCGTCTCGCTTCAGTTGGCCCACCCACTAAAATAACAATTATTAAATGAATTGTAAAGTTACTGCTGCCTTATACTTTTTCTAGGCTGAAATGTAATGTTTTATAGTACACTGCACACGCGGCACAATGTGTTTCATAATGTACAATTTTAAAATAAAATCAGAATTGAAGAAAATAACACTTTTGGTCATGTTTTATCCGCCGGCTATTTCGAGCATTTCGAGCATTATATGTACGAATTAATTATTTAATTAATTAATTACGAATTGCGGCCGTTATTAAAAACAAAGGCGATGTGTTACCCAGTGGTGAATTTTTCAAGACCTGCAATATTTTTGTTCATTTTGTTTGCAGTTTATTATCGTAACATGAATAAACTGCTAGTAGCTCTGTAAAAATGTTGGTTGAAAAATAAATAACGTGCATATTAACATAAACTTTAGATTTATCTTGATTGGGTGCCGATAACCAGAAAAATTTTGCAACTGGACCAATTGAAGCGGGACCGGGCCTGTAATCTAATCTACATACATACATACATATCATTTGACTCGGCCGAGGGCACGGGTGTCTATAACGCGATTTTGTTGGTGTAGAAAATATTCCCTCAAAGCTTTTGGAATTATTGATCATGTTGGCTCTGTTGTGCTGGTTATTTCTCTTACCTTTCATGTGGCTGGTAATTATTTAATTATTTCGCGACCAGCTCAATACGTTGTTTTACCCCTTTATTATTTAGCCTCGAAACAAAGGCGTGATCTACTCGAGAATATTTGTTCGAAACTTCCTTCGTAGTATTTTCCATTCGTGTGAGGCGTATCTATCTTCCAGATGATTCCTCGGTCTCCTCCGAGGACTGTTCTTCTTTATTTTCATTTATCTATCTTTCAGCGAGCCTCCCTCGGGTATACGAAAGGTACATCAAGCCGAGCCTGACACGTATAGTCCGGGTATATCTGCGTTAGAAATATTTATTTTATTTCTCAACTTTTTATCAACTGTACTTTCTCCAAATTATCTAGAAACAACTTTCGAGGGCTTTTCCTCGACGTCGAGGGTCCTCCACGCTTGCCGTATCTCTTCATTAACCTGCTTTCGACTTAGGACGCGGAGGAAAAATATATATTTAACGGAGCATCGCTTGATGTGGGTTAAGGGGCTTCGTAGAAAGTTTGATCTCGTCCACATTCCCGATTTGAAGCGAAGGATGTCTGTGATTTACAGTCAAGATTGTCTATCTATCTATTGTTTTCATAAAAATCTATTAAGGGAGAGTTGCCGAACTTTGACTACTTGAGATATTTTTCAATAAATATTGAAAATTGAACATCTTAGAGGAGTAACAACAAATAATAAGTTATTATGTATGCTTTTAATTGATACAGTTGAATTTTTTGAAAAAATATCTTAGAAATTCAAGAAATCATAAATATTTACTATAAAAGTATGGATTTCTATATTGGATTGGTGGCTCAATTGAGAAAAAAGCGTACCACATTTAATTTTGTTTTGTTTTATATATTTTATCTATGTACTTAATTACAAAACAAGAACAGTAGAACAATGAATAGAGAATTTAATTTAATTTTGTTATTATACCGTCGCCTTGGTTGAGCCTGGGTCCAATCTAGGAAATTTTACCGAATTACTGAATATGTGTCGTCAAACTTTTATGAGAGCACGAATATTTAAAGCAATATCTTTTTATAACTATGTAAATGTATTCTATAAATACACAATACAATTGTTAGCAAAGCTTCGATTTGTCGATGAGTTTTTCAATTGTCCAAAAGTTAAAACTCTAACGATCCTATAAATAATGATTGTTAGCGCTAACAAAGAAGATGCGTCATCCATTTCCAAGTATGAACATACAATGCAACTGATCAAGCAACAAAAAATATCCTTACAGTTTGGGATACAGGTGTGTTCGAACCTAGGTGTCCGTCCAAATTCGGCTATTCTCCCCAATATTTCAATTTATGGAAAAGCTATTAACAATCCTACAAATGAAAATGTTGTAATAATTATCATAATAATTGTAGATAAAGTAGAAGTACATTCGGAGAAAAAAATGTAAATTTTAGTAAATATCTCCAATATTTTTTTTACATAGTTGATAATACCATGCAGTAATATTATTGATCTACTATATATATCATAGTTAATTCAACCAAGGTGCATGACTATCATAAACCACAATCTTGTTGTCACTATAACTACGCAACAAAAGTTATTTCGACTGCATTCATGATCTGTTGAATCATAAATATGTTACTAGCAGCAGAAAAATCAACCTTGCAATTATAGTTGATTTTACTACCCACTTTTGTCTTAGTGCAGCATTGTCTGGAAATGGAAATTTGGCCATTCCATTGTCACGTTAAACAATGGTCACTGCTGTCGTCGTAAAAAATGGGTGCAATTCCTTTCCAAGTATCGAGGTGAAGGAGTAACTGCACGTAATACTTTTTATGATGATAATAGGGGTGTTGAAGTTTCGTCTCGCCCCACTTTCCCCTATCGAGGTCCTTTAATGTCAATTCGCATTCAAGTTACAACACTCTGGTGCACCGAACGACACGGGGCGATCGTTCATGTTTGACCAGGGACGTCCAACCCCTCATTGGCCGGACTCTGAAACTCGGCAGAAACCGCGACAAATGGGATGCGAGCATTTCAAGTTCCGTAAACGCGAATTGCCGCGGACAGCTGCCGCCTGCAGTTTCGTACAAATGTGAATTATCGCCGTATCCTACTGCACCGCTGTACCTAACGTAGATACGGTCTAATGTGAATTGACCTATATTCGGCGTACGGAGGAGTTCGAGGGAGAGGGTGCATGCATTCTTATACATGAGAGCTAAGTACGAGTTGAAAAAAAAAAATAAACTACTAGCATTGCCGTACAGTCTATAAAATTTCTCTCAGTGTATTTTTCATAATTCGGATTCACATTCTTCGATCAGCGGTCGTTACCTTTAAGGTTTGGACACACATTACCGGGCCGTGCCAGGGCCGGGACACGTCCGTCGTTCGGCCCTGGCACAATACGTTTAAGGTTGAGACATACATTACCGGGCCTTGCCAGGGCCGAAACACGGCCGCAGAGGAAGAAGTGGTCAGAATCCGGCAAAGGAAGGTGAAAAGGAAATGAGTGCACAACGCTGGGAAAACTAGACCTATTCAAGGAGAATTATCGGACTCTATTTCCCCATTTGTTGGACGACGAAACAAAATTTTGTGAATTTTTCGTGAATTTGGTCACAGAGAACAGGAAGTCGTTTGGTATCCATATTCCACAAACACGTAAATTAATAATTAATACCAACTAATATTGTAATCCCTCAAGTACGGTGCGCTTCTCACGCTGCGTGTCCGCAGCGGCCGGCAGCCTCACAGCGATTCGATTGCAATACAATGTGCGATAACTTCCAGACCAATGTTCGGAAAATTATGAAATAAAATTTTCTTGAAGCTTTGGACTTTCACAAACAAACCACAAAAATTTTAGATTTTTTCAGCATTTATTTTTTTAAGACTCGAGATAGCCTATCACTCGAAATTGATTGATAAAAAAAAATATTTATTTAATCGAAATTTCAATTGCGCTGTTAGATAGAGGAACCTTCAAAGTAATTGTGGTAAAAATTTTAAAATTTTTAACAAATATTTTCTCAATAAACGAGACCGTTAAATAAATTAGATATGCAATTTCGATACCTAATGTTTATTGACCAAAAAAAATATTATAAATGCATAAAAAAGTTGTTTCTTCTTATATCATTAAAAGAATTTCATCTAGTTTCTAAATCAATTTGCACAATTTTGATATCTTTATTAGGACCAGAGAAAATGATTTTTTATTATTTACGGAAAGGGTCTATCCCTGGGATAGACGCCGGCCGGTGGGACAGACAAGAGGGTCTATCCGTGGTATGGACGCCGTACTTGACGTGAAAATTGAGAAGCGCAGCCGGACCGTCGCGTCATCGTGAAAAACTAAAACTGAACTAACTGGCCCGGCCCGGTGACGGTCCGTTGGCGACGCCCGGTCACGACCCGGTGAAGTGAGAACAGAAGCATTTGATTCTACTGGACAGATCATCCGCCGGACGACGGACGATACTCGGCCGTGCTCCGGCCCTGGCACGGCCCGGTAATGTGTGTCCCAATCTTAAAGAAGATTTTCGACGTGTTCTTAAAAGAGCAAAGATGAAAGCAGAGGAAATGGGAAACAGAGAGGGTCTTTTACGCCGTCGAAAATATCTGAGCAATAAATCTGGCAGCTGCGGCAATTTTAGGGGATCGTCAGGAAGGAGTGTCTACTGTCCATTCGGGAGTCGAACATCGACTCTCCGAGGACAGCGCGCGTACGGGGTCTTCAAAGGAGAACACGAATCGCTCGTAAACTGCTGTGCCCGCTGAAATGTCGGGACTAATTAAGAATTTATCCATCCCCTAAACAGCGGCGCGCGATATCCGATCCTTAACGAGGTTCCTCGAGCACTCCCCTGGGAGAGAGAAGTACGAATTATGCCGGAGTGTACGTAATTCAAGGAGAACGCGCGCTATCCTTTGTTGGTTGTACCTACTTGCGATTCCGCGTTCAACCGCGATAAGGAGAAACGGCAGTCTCGACATTTTCGAGTCCACTTTTTCTGTCTTCCTTACATTCGAAATGCCGAGGTTCTTTGAATATTTCAAACTGCGTCATGAAGAGAATACACAAAATAAATTTCGATGATTAGTTGATTGGACGATTAGAAAATGTGAAGATGGGAAAAACTTTTTCGTATATAAATATATTTCGTATATGAATATCTGTAAGGTAACGCATTTTAGAAAATAATATTTCTTATAAAAATTATTTGCTTTAGAGAGGGAAAGAGAACTGCATATTTTATTTTTAATTTAGCAGACGTCTCTAGGGCCATTTTTCTTTAAATGGAGAGAAACAGAAATAAAAAACCTTTCAGACAAAACTTGTCTGTTTTTACGTATAGATTAAGAATTTATTGGAAAAAAGTAGGCTTCCATTAAAAAGAAACGCTGACCTTAAACTGGCCTTGGAAACGTCTACTAAAGGAAAGATAAAACAGCTCTTACCCCCCCTTTAGAGCAAGTAACTTTTATAAGAAACATTTTTCTTCTAAAATGCGTTAATTTTATAGATATTCATGTGTTTCAATTTAAATGCCTTACCCTGTATACACTGAGAGAAATAATTGCTGGTGCCAAAGAAATGTTTTCTTCAATCAAAAAACATGATATACTTAGTTTCAAAATCAAGTCATAGTGCAAGAAAATATTTGATAGGCTCGAATAATTATTTTTGATGCGCAGAAAGAATTTTTCATTCCCATGACGGTATTCTTGAATCAAGAATATATATTTGTCGATAAAGAATCTGTATTTCAACAAAATTCTAAGTTTATGTGTTCTTGATTCAAGAAAAATTTGTTTTCAACACTTGCAATTATTCCTCTCGGTATATACAATAAGAGGCGTTTAGTTACGAAAATATCATTATTACTATCGATATATCCTTGTTTATTTTTACGAAACTTTTCTTTAAAAAACTGCCTAGTCTAACGATTTATCGATTACAAACTAAAATCGCAGCTACGTCGAGTTACTTTCCCTGTATTTCACCGGGAATATCGTTCGGCGATGCGCTCCGATCAATATTCTTAATTGGAGGTACAATTAAGATAAGAGAGAGAGATTGATTGATTGATTGATATTTTTATTTATGATCCACAGTTGGACCAAATATACATGCAGCGAACTGCAGGAACAAGCGGAAAATAACAATCATTAGCATAGTAAATAAACATAGGTAAATTTAATAGACATAAGCAAGTAAATAACTTAAGATTTAGCAGTGGGAGAGTAGCAGTGGAAGATTTGCTCTCTAAAACACAATATATTGCAGACCTGTCATCCCGCGACAACACTAGAGATGGCATAAATAACAGATGTATAGGGGGGAAAAAATGAGAGATGAATGAATGGGTGACATTAATTAGTTGACGAGACCGTAGTTAGTGATCTTTCCTGTTCAACGAAGTAGAGAGAGAGAGAGAGAGAGAGAGAGCGAAAACGAGCGAGCCACTGCGTCACGTTCGTCGTTATTCGTACCTCGGCGTCTGGGAGGTGTTCGATCCTCGGGGAGGAGTCTTCGAAGCAGTCGCGAATTGCTCGTAAACAGCCGTTCGCGCTCTCTTGGTTCCCGGCATATAATTAGGGATTTATACGCTCCTTAAAAGTCTTCGCCTTGAGAGCACCCGATTGTAAATGTCTATTTCCGGGCATTCCAAATGAAGCTTTCCCCCCGCGGCGCGTAAACGAGTCTACTTGTTCGTAATTCTCACCTGAGACGACGAGGGGCTCGATTCGCCGCGCCCGTACCAACGCTATACGGACTGGCGCGTAATCTCGAGCCCGTTTCACTGACCGTCAACTCGCTAATTCGAGCGCGTATAATGCGCCACTTAGCGTAATCCGCGCTCGTTATCGTGTCGGCGCGTGTCGAAACTAATAATCCTTATTCGGAAAGGGGTAAATGCGAATTTGATTACGACGCTCGTCTTCGGGCAATTGCTTTATTTGTCCGATTGTTCCCTGTAAATAGTAATTGTAATAGTAATAGTAATTGAGTCGTTTGGTTTCAAAATCGGCCACCTCCAAGTGAGCGAATTTTTCAGGACTTCAAAAAATATGTATCATAGAAATACAAGCATTAATTAATGCGATTCTTGGTACATATATAAGCATATTGCTTCGGAACAACTAATCCATATGTGTATACAAAAAATTCTTGGAAGTTTTTGCTGCATTATAATTTATTTAATGGAGATGGCCGATTTTGCAACCAAACCATAATATAACTTTACTGTCGTAAGTAAATAACAAAACTATTTGTTGGTGTGTTTATTTTAAACGAAACAAATTAATTACTTACAAAATATTTCAAACAATAATACATTATTGTACTAATTTAAACTCGAATGGCAGTTTCTTCAGGGGTCTCCTCACATAAAGTTTCTTCATGAACAACTACTTCTTGTCTAACTTGGTTATTATTAATAATATCTTTGTACATCTGTAGTGAATCGAGATTCTGCCAGTTTTTACCATAGTGTTTTTTAAGAAGATTATCGACATCTCGAACTTTTAGCGCATTTACTGGTTTTCCCATAGGAATAGATTGTGCATTTAGCATGCCTATATTTTTTCCCTTCCTGCATACACCAGCATAGTTCTCTAGCTCAGATTTATATGCCCATTCTCCCTTAAGAACAATGCCACCGTTTTTTGTTTTCTTAATAAAATAGCGTTTCGCAGCTCCAAATTTAAAATGCCATTGTGCCGGTGGTTTAACAATAACACTTGTTTCAGTCTTCCAGTCCAAGTCAGGAAGGTCTCTTCCTAGATGAAAAATTTCTCCATGTTCTTTTAATAGTTCATAAAATTCTTCTGGCTGAGATAAAATTTCTTTCTTTTTTATAACTTTCTCTATTCGTGCAAATACCCTATCTGGGGGAATATACGAATGCCCTGGCACTGGAAAGATGCATTCAATTTTCTGAATTTGACTGGGTGCGTTATGGACTAACCACTTACTTAACATGGATATCAAAATAGAATTTTTGTTCTGGCCTCCGCAACCGTCGGCCATACATCTTATAGTGGAAATTCCTGACAAATCAGAGTTATTTAGTCTGTGATAAAGACATGAGGCTATCTCATTAGCACCCTTCGGAAATTCATGTTCAGCCCATGTGTAAATGAATGTATTTCCCTTTAATGGATCTTTTGACGTTCCCTGTACTATCGTAAAGTTATATAAATAAAGCTGTCTACTATAATAAGTTGCTTGATCTGGAAGCCTTGGAATGGCGAAATTCTTTTGACAGTCAAAACTAAAGGTCAATAAACCAGCCTGTTTTTCTTGAAGCAATTCGAAAAACGCTTTGGCACGAAGTTTATGTATTCGTTTCTCAGTCCTTAATGTTTGTTTCTGTTCTTCATTATTTTCATATTTTAATTTTTCATTTAATTCCAGACACTTGGAACAAACATCGGTCCGCGGCATCCCAAATCCAACATTAAAGCAAGATACAAATATTTTTCTGAAATAACTTTCTTTTACTTTGAACGTAGAATCTGTGGTTTCAGAATCATACATTCTCCACATTTTTCTTATTGATAATTCACTACACAGGTAAACTCGTTGGCTTTTCCCTCTACAATAATGTGACTCTAAACATTTAAATTTTTTAATGAACTGCTTTACGGAACGTCTTTTTCCCTCAAAAGCTGTAGATTTCCTATCACCACCTCTGCGTTCTCGAGGAGATAATCCTGTAGCACAATAGCGACGCACTACACCTTTAACCCTATGCTTAGTAATTCCCAATGCATTGAGGAATGTTGATCGACACACGGGTACCTTATCTTTAGTAATATTGTTACAAATTACATATTTCAGACTGAAATTTTTTTCTGGCCTGCTATTGTCCGTAGATCTACGCCGCTTCACTTTATTAATCTCGATATGCTTCAGTGTGAAATTGTCTTGTGATATTTTTTCAGGAATACTGTAGTATCTGGCATGGAAATTTTGTATGACATCCATTGTCAACGAAGTACATCTCAAAGCTGCACTATTGTGCCTACACTTTGGCAACTGTGGTTGCTTTGCCGGACAATATCTAAATGAAATTGTAATACTCAATTTATAGGTTAGAAATCCAGGAATGTTTATTTACCTTTCACGTTTTTCACGAGCCCTTTTCCATGTTTCTTTTGCTGGCTGACGTTTCATTGGCACATTAGTTTCCTCAATATTTCTTTCCATAATGTGTTTTCGGAATAGTCCTTACACTACGGTATAATTCACCACAATAATGCTGCCGTAACGTATTACTGCTTCGATTGTACAGAAATATATCACAATATGACCGCGCATGCGCTCAGGAGTTGGCCGTTTATGAAAGTGGACGCTTGCTGAAGGTGACCGAATTTGATAATTAACCAAAAGTTACACACGATTTTATAGCGGGATGTGGTCACATTTGAAGCTAATATTTCAGACAGTGGTAGAACAGTGATTAAATAATGCTCTACAATAAAAAAATGCAATTTTATGAAATATGGAGGTGGCCGATTTTGAAACCAAACGACTCAATTGTCCTCAATTGTCCGGCGCGGTAGTCTACCGCGGGAAAGAGGGGACGGTCTCCTTCTTGTCTATAGAGTTTGGCATAGTGTTCGGGTCTGCATAGACGAAGTTAGTTTCGTGGCAGATGTACGATGGTTACGGAGACAATTAATCATTATACCTACACTGTTTCTCGTATAATTGTATAGTTTGCTTTTGTATAATTGTGTTTGGTAGTTTTTGATTGTAGAGTCTTATCTACCATTGACACAGCAGGTTAGGGGAGAGTTGGCAAAAGTGTACCGGTTACCTGAATTGTATCTCAACGGTTTCTCGGAAAGTTATGCATGGATATGACGTATATTGGAGAAGATACTCGCGTAAAAAAAATGTATGGCCAAGGTATGGTGGAAGTCTGGGAAAAGTTGAACCAAAAAAGTGTGACTACGGATCGTATCCCAGATTTTCAGGCAATAAACAACGCGCTCTTTAATGAGAGTTTAGTCACTTGTACGAGGTTATATAGTAATTTGTCGACGTTTATTCTTGTCAGTTGCTATTATTTCATATCCACAAAATTGAATCAAAAAGATACAGATAAGTCGAGTAAGTCTTACTCTTTCGCCGATATAAGAAAATTGTCTAGCTGAAAACCTGGGATACAATCCGTAGCCATATTTTTTTGGTTCAACTTTTCCAAAATTTCCGCCATACTTTAGCCATACTTTTTTAACGCGGGTATGTATGAAAACATTTCGGATTTAGTAAAGTTTACGTCATTATTGTCACATATCGGTACCTTACTTTGAAAATCTCGTAAGTTCAATTTTTGACAGAAATGCCATTTCTAGCTTACTGTGTTCAGATTTTAAACCTTAACGCAGTAAGCTATAAATGGCATTTTTGTCAAAAATTGAACTTACGAGGTTTTCAAAGTAAGGTATCGATATTTGAGTTCGCTAGAATGTTTATCAAAAATTGGTTTGTTTCTAGGTAGTGTTTTATCGAATGCTTTAAGGATATAGAACCAATTTAGTTAATAGTTTTTCAAATTTTAATTGGCATATAGAAAGTAGCTTTATTCAACAACATATTTAGCTCATTGTCAGTTGTTCGGGAATTGATTATTTATTTCTGAGATTTACTTAAGATTTGCACGCGTGTGACTGGAGTTGCCCAAATCGTTATTCAGTGTCACACCTAGGTTCGTGAATCCTCTGTCGGTTTTCAACGAGAAAAAATTTCTTACAACCGTTCGGATTATTTTGTACAATTTTGAAATAAACTTAATTAGTTTTCTTTATATACATATCTACTAATACCTTAATTACGATTTTGGATACTGGTAGCCTAAATCGTACTGATTGCAAGGCATTGAAAAATAATGAATTTGATGGCGTAAATGTTCTTATAGAACTACGTGTATGATTTTTCTTATAGATAGAAACATATCTAATGTATCTACATATGCCTTATGGTCAATTAATTAACAATCCCCAGCACAGTACATGCCAGAAATGGAAAAGTGTTAACTATAGCATGATTTTGGCAACACTCTCCTATAGTAGGTACATGGTTATGAATGCTCAAAAATATTAACGTCTCGCTTGTCTATTCCGAAATACACGTTATGGGATCTCTCTTTAATCAACGAACGTTTCAATTTTCGTCCCTTTCGATCGCTCCACCCGCGTCTTAATCAATTTCAAAGTAGCCATTCAACTGGTTCCTATATATAACGCTAGATGCAAATTCGAATAATTATTCATTCGAGCGGGGGGCCAAAATTAAAATACAAATCGAGGCACGACCTGGTGGCAGAGAGATGTAATCCTTGAATTATAAGGACCGGGCCACGTACCTATACCGCCTGGTGCCCTCGTCCACGAGGAAAGCCCCCCTCTCCCCTCATCCACCATGGATATAAATTGTTTTAACGCTGCTCTGATGCGATTAGATGAGGAGCATTCCCGGAGGAAGCAGGAACGAGAGATACGGCCATTAAATAAAGGATTTCGTCCCCCGGCAGATGCCTCGCGCCTATAGCCCGTAAAATATGATTTGCATAAAGGACCACTACGGTCCAAGGATTCCCCCTCCTTCCGGAAATATTCAACTGTGAACGTGTATTAGAGGAAAATCGACCAGTGCCAAATCCGGTTTCAATTGAAAGCGTATACTCGCATCGAAGGGACGAAGTCCGCGGCATTTGGGACGTTCTGGTTTTTATAGCTTTTAGAGCTCATTTGCTTATCGTGGGATTTTAATAATTCTAAAAGCTGATGATGCACACCGTTAGATACATATATTCGTGAATTCGCGATATACACATTCGGTACTAAAATGCATTAAATTTGTAGAACGAGTTGCAAATGAGTTTAATACAAAAATTGCGGATATACGATAGAGTAAAGCTGGGATAAACGCCCCGATTTTTGTTTAACTTTTAATCGCGATTATCTCGAAACGTAGTGAAGAAATACGAAATATATGGAGTAGCTCTTTTATAGTACAAATATAGATAAATATTTTTTATTTAAACCTCTTTGATATCTGGAATTAAATTCAAAATAATCAATCTTGAACTTCCCCTTTAACTGGGACGTCTATCCCACTTTTACCTTATCATGATTTTACTATACATACCATATAGTTACGTTTCTTGTTCATTTTGAATTTTGGAGTGAGTAATTCAACGACAGATTATTTATCGTATTTTCGTTTATTCATATGGTCATTTAATAAGTATGTTTCAACTTGTTTGACGATCAGAAAAATTAAATTAAATCATTGCTATTACCATTTTCCGTTTGTCGGTGTATACATCCGGAGGAACTTTTAACCGTTCACCTTGTCTTTTAGCTTTATAGAGGCCTCTTAGGATGGTTGAGCTTTTCACTTTTGCCCTTTCACCCTAATTACACAATTTACGTTCTCCTTTTAGTTTCCGCAATCCCATTTTCTTCATCCCCTTATTCACCGTTCTCCTACTATTTTTTCGCTTCCTCCCCCTCCTCTCCTTCTTCTTCTTTCTTCTCTTCTTCTTCTTTCGAAATTCTTTGTGCTCCTTTTCCCGGCACTTCAGTTTTTCCTCCCCTCTCTTTTCTTATCTTCTCTTCCCCTCAGCTGAATGAAATAATTTAATATAAATACGTAGGAAAGTAAATTTCCGTAGAAACTGTACCTCGCAACTCTTCTTGTTATCGTCTTGAAGAATGGGGGCGTGGCTTAAGACTGTATCATCTGTATATTGGAATCCTAACAGAAATGTTCGAGATTTCCACGGATGATGTAGGTGTACGATTAAAACAAGTTCACCTTTAATATTTGAAATTGATTGTCTATTTCGTTAAAAAGTCATGCATTAATTTTGACTTACTGTACACGGAGTCTCATGGAAACCCGTTAAATCGACGAATACAAGACGGTGAAATATAACAAAATTTCGTTTTTGGTTATTAGTATTACTGAGTAAAATTTTTGAAATTTTTCTAGTTTATGAAGCGATTAGGGGTTAATGATTATGTAAAATTGTGTTAATTTTATTTATTTTTTCATCATTTTACATGGTTATTAATCGCTAATCTCTTCGAAAACCAGAAAGATTTAAAGAATTTTTCTTAGTTATTTCGATTCATTTCACCGTTCAATATCCGTCTCTCCATAAGAGTATGTGTAAAATTAGTTAATTTCTTTAGCACATAACTTTTTGACGGGACAGGTAATCTCGTAAATTTCTGTTGAGATTTCAATATACAGGTGATGCATCCTTAATCTCGTTGACTCTCAACCAGCCGGTTAAAGGCAATAGCCGCGACTAATGCAAAGTAGCGTAATTTACTAGAGAGGCGTGGAATAATTACTGATAACTAGCTATCGAATACAGCGAGAAACGTACAGGATACACGTACATTGACCGGTCCATCGGTGTCAATGGTCCGTTCCACCTATTTTGGGTAAATTATAGCCAAATTGGTGGAAGCGGACGAGTGATGCAATCGACCCACACTTCCAACCTGTTTCAATTTCGAACGGTATTTACGGGTTGCATTTGCTTCCATTCTCACCGCGTTTGAATAATTCCTGCCCGACACCTCTCTTTTATTACCTACTGTCGAATAAGATCGGCGTTGCGTTTTAGTCCGCATACTACTCTGCCATTATCAATTGAACGTAATGCAATGTTATTTTATACAATTTCTCATGCAACTTTTCGAAACTGGACCTCTAATTTTGATTGAATAATCAGTTACTTTTTCTATTATAGAGGATATCAAAATTTTTATCCATCGCACTCATTCTTTGCCTTGATCTCTGCGCGAGAAGGTCGCAAACCTGGCGGAGAAGTTCTATATGAATTATGTATATATTCCTTTTTATAAAAACTATATGTATGGACTATAAATCACGTCATAAATGCCAAAAGGTCGTATACGGCATTTTACGCCCTTTTGACATTGTCGAAGCCAAAAGGGTTTATAAAAAATTTGTTCTCGCAACTGATAGAAGAAATATGTAAATGCGGTCTAAAAATGGTAAAATGAAAATGTGAAAAGTAAAGGCGAAAGGGCGTATAAGATATCGTCGATACATCCTTTTGGCATTAATTTTCTTAAAAAGCACGAAAAGTAATGCCATAAGGGCGTATAGATATATTATAATATTATACATACTTGGATAAGCCTAAGATCGATATGCCCTTATGGTATTAGTTTTCGCGATTTTCCGAGATCTTAATGCCAAAAGGGCGTACAGACATTACCTTGTATACCCCCGTTTGCTTTTAAGTTTTCATTTTATTTATTGATACCGAGGCAAATTTGAGTGAATTACAAAAAATGTTGTACGCCCTTCTGGCTTTTGTGCACTTGTATACAATATTTTGGCATTAGTGACGCGATACGGATTATTTAAATCTTTTAGATTTCCATAAGATTCATATGAATGGTTTACACAGAAATCATGTATAATCAATGGAAAACTTTTTCACCTGGGAAGCACACGCGCTATTCACCAAGTAATACGTAAACGCGTAACACCGCGCACACAAAGACCCGAGTAGTCCGTGTAGTTGCTTCCAGACGCACTTACACCTTATTTCAGCCCCCTCGTTATCTCGCGAGAAGAGGATCTACTCCCTTCCCCTACTCGAGCCCGAGCGAAAGTGGTCGGGTGGAGGAGTTGAAAAAGTTGCGAAAAATTGCCAAAACAATTTGGGCCAGGCGCGGCGCGGGCAGGGTGCAATGGTGGTCCAGGGGTGGGGGTTAGAAAACCAACGGGCCGGCGAAAATGTAAATACCCACTCCGGGGATATCGCTCAGCCTCGCGAGAAAATTAACTCGGAAAAATTCCTCTCTTTTCGCGGAAGTTGGGAGGGGGATGAGGCTGGAAGAAGAGACAAAGACGCTCCGCGGCGAAGGGGGGCGAGAAAAGACCGAGGAGAGAAGAGGTCCGTCCTCTTTTCGGCCTTCTTCGTCCTCTCGACCGCCCTCTCACTCCAGGCATTACGACAGTCTTACACTGCGTTGGAATTCATTTCAATGAATTTGCATTCCAAGGAGAGCGAGCGATAGAAAGAGAGGGGGAAGAAAAGGGAGAAAGTAAGTCTACCCGCGTCACTCCTGCAGAGCGCCACCCTCGCACCCTTCGCTCGAGACCCTCGTGAGTTCCCATGCACGGCTCCGAGTCGATCTCCGTCCGATGATTTTTATTTAATCGCAGTTAATTATCGCACGGCTGGTCATTAGCATAATATTTTCATTGGCCCGCCGGGGACCGTAAAGGGTGCGCGGCGTCCGCCGAATGAAACCATCCGAAACGGTACGCACGACTCACCCTCCCGTCGGTTGTCATTATTTTCGCGCGGTTACAGCACGGGCAGACCACGGCGCGCGTGTACGTGGGTGGGTAAAAAAAGAGAGAGGTCGAGCGAGCTGCTCGTTGTGCCGAGAGACATTTTGGCGACTCCACGGCGGTCTCCCCGTGGACGCGACCTCGGAATTTCAACCCCATCCGCGCGGGACAGGGGTGGCTCCGGTGTCTCCAGCCCCTTTCACCCCTCTGTCGTTGAATGTATGAGGAACGCGCTCGCGCGCATCTCGGGTTAAAGCGAATAACAAATGAGCTTTGTACTTGTTCGTGTCGAGAAATATATATATATATACGTATTTGTTGGCAAGGGCGTTGGGCTTGTACAGGGCGGCCCATTTTAAATGACGCATTTTGATTACTTAATTTGACATATCCGATTTAGAAAAAAATATTCTGAATCAAAATTGTGTGTTATCAAGGGGGTCATCTTATGACGTTATTAGTTTAATAATAAGCGGTGCCACTTTAATGTTTTCATTTTGATGATTTGTTTGAATAGAAATCGATATTTTTATTCTTATAAAAATTATAAAGTTAGTTAGGGCTAAAAAAAGATATGAGATGTAATACCCATCCGTCGAATCGTTTATGAGATATTGTAACTCAAAGCATACAAGAGTTAACGCCGCGCGTGATAGAATCCGGAGGACATAGTCGCGCGCAGCGTTACTTATTCTTGTAATTTTATTGGCAATATCTCATAAACGATTCAACCAATAGACATTTCATGTTATACCTTTTCTGCTAGTTTCAATTAGCACTACAAATTTTGTATAGATAAAAAAATTGATTTCCTTTAAAAAAATGTTCTTAATTAAATTTATATACATTAAATTAGCACCACCTGTAATTAAATTAATAGCGCATACAAATTATTTCCTTGAGACCATACAACTTTTATTTGGAACCTTTTTTTTAAATGGATGTTTTCAAAGTGATTAAGGTGCGTCATTAAAAATGGATCGCCCTGTATACCGGCGAATGCGAAGCGTGCTGGAAGAGGCGGAATAAAGGGAGTCGTATAGCTAGTTATTTCAATGGAGGTGATAGCTATAGCATTACGTTACTCTCCGTCGGAGACTATTAAGTATTTCGGGGCCATTTCGATATATCCGGCAAACGTCGTTCCTTGTTTCATTTCTTAATTCAGTTCTTTCATTAATTTTTTTATTGTACATTTGAAAAATTTGAACATAATTGTTTACTCTGTAATTTCTCATTTTCGGCTTTATTTAAGCTGGAAAGCGATATTTAAAATCTCAACATATGTCACAGTATTGTAAAGTCTATCCTTCTCGCACTCGTTGCTCTTGACATAAGTTTGTTTCTCATGGCTTTTCGATGACTTCATAATACCTATATATGGAGAAGAAGGATAGTAAACAATCATTAGAAAATCCATTAATTTTTACTGTTATCCCAATAACAGGGCTGCTCGAGATTAAATATCGAAATTTTTAATACACCACAGCGTACTTTTTACAGTTTGAAATAGTATGAACATCAGTTTATATTATGCGTTAAAATTTACTAATCTCCCATTTATGTGTCGGATGTTTATACGTTTATACTCTTCCGAATTGTAGAAAGTACGCTGTATCTATTGAAAAATTTAATGTTTCACCTCGAGCACTGAGAAAAAAGGCGAGGGTAAAATTAACCCATGTTGCTGGGTCAAAATTATTCTAGTTAAAAAGGAACTACTTTTATATTAAGGTTTCTCGAGCGGTACAGGGGCTCTTTGCCTGCTAAATGTTAGTCTACCGAAGTACAGTAACACTCTAAAGTATGTTCTTCGTGCTATGTGGCAACAACGTTTGACGTACAGTAGTATTTGTGTGTATCTGTGAGTTCAAAAATGGAGCCCAAAACATCTGGTCATGTTTTGACGTCATGCAACGTTGCCACATTGACTCATCAAAGGTTATAATTATAAAGAACAATTAATAAAAAATAACAGGCTTCTTAATGAACGTGAAAATTGGTACAGATGATTTTAGTTCATTAAACTTGCTGTTCAAAAAATTTCAGAATTTTTTCACTATTTTTCTCAGAAATATCGAGGTTTGTTAGTTATAACCCATAAGAACGTGTTATTTTGTTATCAAAAAATCTAACCCTTCGTTAACCCTAATGAAATGTAGTAAATTGCATTTTTCATCATTTTTTATGTAGATTATTATCCACTTGGTCTCATCTTAAAAGATCAATTGCAAGTATGTGAAAACCAGCACTCACTTCTAGGAGTTTTCAACTTTGAGAGTTAATTTCACCCCCTAGAAATGTTTTTCCGCAGATGAAAAAAAATACGTATCTCTTAGATTTTGATCTAGAATAACACGTATCGGAATGAAAGAAATCGGCGAGGTACACCTGGGACGGTTTCTTTGTGAGTTATAACTTTACGAATATTAATTTTTTCGGGCATTTTCATTTTCGTATGATATTGAATATGTACTTATACAGATTACAAATTAATTGAAAAATATGAATATTTTTTTATGCTATAACCGAATCGTAAGGGACGTCGCAAACACGATCAAAAGACAATCGGAGTACGGGAAACCGCGAGAATAGCTCGTCAAATTGAAGCGGACGTAAACTACATCGCCGTCGTAGCGTGGAGAACCGCGACGCGGACGTAAGAAATTAGTCGAGGGAAGGAGAATAAAATTTCCAATTAAAGCAGGGCGAGCGACGCTATTAAAGCGTCGTATAGCCAGCGAGGAACGACCCCGGACTCTCTGTCGTACCTTCGCGGATTTCTTTGCGTCCAAGTTTTTCCTACGGCTTCCTCCGTTCCCGTTATATCGGCGCTCGCGCGCGCATGTCCGTTCGATAGACCAGCGCCGAGAGACGCCCGAGTAATTATTCTCCCTCTCGCGCGCCCGGGCAGCAGGGACATCGGGAGAAATACCGGTAGGGCGCTTCAAAAAGCTGCGAGAGGATTTTCACGGTTATTTAAAACTGATGGTTTTACCGGGAGGGAGAGCACCTCCGCGACCTTTTCCTTCTGCCGCTTTTTATTCGATTATTCGCTGGACGCGCGCGGTTGCGCGTGCGCACCGCAGGCGTACATTCGCTCAACGTATACAGGCTGGACCAGAAATGCTGTTCTAAAAGTAGATTGAAAAAATAACAAAACGTGTGGCCGCCACACGCGGAAGAAGCGAAACTTCGATACCAGTTTCTCTGAATTTCATTCCGGTGGTATTCGTTTCAATTGGCTCTATACAAGTCTTTTACTATGCTTCTTCGTAGAGCCAATTGAAACTAATACCACCGGAATCAAATTCAGAGAAACTGGTATCGAAGTTTCACTTCTTCCGCGTGTGGCGGCCACACGTTTTGTTATTTTTTTTTTCACCCTCAACTATGCTCAGATCCATCAATGTGTGATTGTGTGAATTTAATTCTTTCTCTCCATCCTCGATTTCGTTCTGTACTAGTTTTAGGTAGTACCTTCATCATCGCTTTCTTTACACGTTGCCTCTCACGAAACTCTTTTGCCCGTTGTTTTCCTGTTTTTGCCATAATAATTTTAATATAGCACACACGCGAAAGAATGTTCAGTGTTCATTGACGTTTACGAAATGGAAAATTTATTTAACACGTTGCCTGTCACTGTACTATTTCGACCGTTCTGTAGCCTTTTTTGCAATAATAATTATAAATTAACACACACACACACGCGCGCGCGCGCGCGAAAGAATGTACATGCACGGTGGTTACTCGAGAAAAGTCGCGACTCCGATCGCAGACTACACGAGCTCCGCATGGCCAGCCACTCGACGCGGTAAAATCCGGAAAGCTAAAAATGCGACAAATGAAATACAAACAACTCACAAGTAACTCTACGCCCTCTAGTCTGGCTTCTCCAAAGGATACGCTCAAAAAGAGTCCTAAACGCTAGATTTATGGTGAGCCTAACAGTCCTCTTAGTGGAGGAGCGACACTACGTCGCCTCGTAATATGAACAATAGCTTCCATTGCCCGAAGAAACCCTCTCGAACAACACAAACCAGACCCCCTCTGCACAGTCTAAACCGCGATTGATTTTTGCTTCATTTATTCTTCAGTTTGAAATTAATAACTATAACATGTGCGATCTCCTCGAGGTCGTAAATCCCGAAGGAACTACTGCGTGACAAGACTAGTGACCGAAAATGTGGTGTGGTGGATTTAATCGGTATCGGTTAGTTGAAATGATTTAAAACTGCACTGACAATATTACTGGTGATTATATTAGATTCAAAGAGATACAGTAATTCCGTGATGTAGCCGTGGTTTACAATTAGATACACTGCGAGGTTGTTTTGAGGGAAAGGTGTGGGACTGCGAACGCATTCGCAACCCCCATTCACCAAAACATACCGCCCGCCTCGCTGTTGCGACCGATGTACAGATTAGATCTAGATTAGTGCGTTACTTAGGTTGCGATAATAGTAAGCGGTAAGAAATGACGTAGAAGTCCCCTTTGCGACGGAACACATATTTTGCGAGGCTGGCTACGAGGATATGTAGACAAACGAACGGCGGCAGCTTCACTAGGCAAGGTGATCCAACACGTGGCACGCTTCGCGCGGCGGCTTCGCGAGCCAGCCTCGCAAAGTCAACACATGGCTTTAACTTAAGCCTAGTTCAGACACGGCTAGTAATTTAGTCGAGTAGCGAGTAATTTAGTCGAGTAGCGAGTGATTTAGTCGAGTAGCGAGTAATTTAGTCGAGTAGCGAGTATCCACTGATCAATAATCGTTCGGACCAGTTTAGTTGAGTTCAGCGTTAAGAGTGGTATCTCAAAATGGGCAGGCAAAGACGCCGTACGGAATTAAATAACGTTATAAAAAATGTTATAAATATTATTTTGAAAGAGATTGAAGAAGAAATATTCAGCAAAGCGACGCCCTTTTGTACTTAATTCGGAACACATAGAATAATACAGGGTGTTCCAATAAAATACGTTATGTATTATAAGCGTGACTTAGCTCAAAGATTATTTTATTGCATTAGTATACTGGGAATACAAGGACTTCCTTTATAACTGCTGAAACCCGAATGAATCCTCGCACAGCGTCATCCAGGGCCCGGAGGGCCTGGTCTCCCCCTCGACCCAACGCTATCGCCATCATATAAACATCCTTCGAGCGAGGGGTGTCAGGAATACTTTGACGGCATTCACATCGACTCCTTCAAGAAATATTCCTCACACTATGACATATGTATGGCAAATGCGAAACTGCAACGTCTTCGTTGTAGTTTTTTTTATGTCACTGTATACCAAACCAATATCGGGTTAAAATAATTGCTATATATAGCCGTTTATTTTGAAAGTGGCCTAAGTCCATTTGTTAATTATTTCCTGTTGCCAGTAGTTACATGTACAACTTAAAGTTAAGTATATTCAGAATAAATACGGTAATATTTTGGGGTACATAAGTTTTCGGAGTTACTTCAATAATTAAAACCATCACTTCGAAAGTGGCCTAAGACCAATCAATTATTGATAATGTCCAAGGCAGTGATGGAGGTAATTCTAATTAATTAGTATTTAACAAGTTAACTTCATTTTTTGACAATTGCTTTAGTTGAATAATCAGTACGTTTCATTAATCCAGTTAAGAAAAATGTACGCAATACACATACTTACAATTAAATATAAAACTTAAAATTTAATAGTAAATTTTATAAATTATTTCCCCACGGGGAAGAATAAAACGACAAGACCATTTAGTTCAGATAGTGAAGAGTAATTAGTAACTAATGATTTCAAGGAAAATCGAAAAAGGAAGAGAATTATAGAACAATATTCCTCGTCAGGAGATGAAGATATAGATAACAATGGAGAAAAGATTGATGAAACATACATCCAAAAAGTACGAAAAATTGAACGGAATACAGGAAAAAGATATAATATTATACACTCAAACTGCAAACATGATTTCTTCAAATCCCTTTCACATACCGCTCGAGTTACCGTACGAAACGCCGTGGCGACTGAGAGCCATCTCTCGAATGGAAATGATACCCAAAAACCATTTTTTTTACATTCCTTTGCAATTTAATTAGACCGTTTATAACGTTTTATGAATTTATTTTGAGATAGAGCTTTCACGCAATGCGAAGAACATGGCGCCATCGCATACGCAACGATATATCGCCGTCTGGCACTAAAAGAGTTAAATCAGTCGAATTACACAACGCGGCGATATGACTGAGATCGAAAGTAACTTCAAGTTAAAGGACTTGTACTTGATTGCACTATGTACGTTAACGTTCCGCGAAACAGATTGACTCGATGATGATTGGTAGTACAACGCGGTTTATCCCTGGCCATCGATTGAATTCGACATTCCTCCCTTTAAACCGGCTCGGCATTCGCGTACATGCAGCGCCCCGTCCAGTGGGCCCATTGGAGTAAATGGGTATTGCGAAAAGCGGCTCGCGACGATCCGTACCGTAATTACCTCCCGAGAAAGGTCGAACCGTGGTAGGGGACTCTACTCGACCGTCAAAATAGAATCAGATGGATCCAGTTGACTAAACTACTATACTAAACTACTCTACTAAATTTTACTGTCCGCACGCACTAAATTACTAAATTACTCGCTACACGACTAAATGACTAGCCGTGTCTGAACTAGCCTTTACGCACGGTCGGGAGCGATGGAATGGGGCAGGATCGCGGGCGACGGAATGGGACAGAGTCGACAGCGGTGTATTGGGACATGGTCGAGAGCGTGGAGTGTGTGGGTTTCGTTACGATTTTCGTCTCCTCGGGCGCGCTTTCAGTACCCTCCGCAAAGAAGTTTCACTTCAATAAAAATAGGACGTAATCATTAGATACGAATTGCACTTTTCAGAGAATTAGAGGAGAGATGTAAGTTTTTGACCAAGCATCGGAATAAGTATGACGATAAAAAATGTGATTAGAAGAAGCCCTTTCAGATGGTAAGTTTGAGAAACGTGGTCCGGCCTTACGGAGTTCTAATGTTAAATTCCGAGAGCGGATGAAAATTATCTGACATTACTCGTATCGAAGTCGCTTCAGGGGTTTTTGAACACACTGGTAGCATTGATGACTATTACAAATTCGGAATTGCATCCTCTGAGTAGGGGCGACTACTCCAATGCATAAAAAATGAACGAGCATTCCGAAAGCTCGTCTTTAAGGTAAATCGAAAACACTGTGATTTCGAAAAAAAATAATTTAAAAATCCTATCTCTATCCTCCGAGAAGGGAAAGCCACTCCTTTTGCGAAAGAATGGATAAAAATTCCGAAAATCCTGGAGCCATTTCGATACAAATAATTTTCATCCACTCGGAATTTCACATTGAAGTTCCATAATACGAACCATACACAGTCAAATTTATTTGCAAATATGTTTGCAAAGTCATTTGACCTTTTCAGCACACACCCTCAAACAAATAAGCAAACAAAATTGCAACTTTTTTATTTGGGGGAAGAATAAAACGACAAGACCATTTACTTCAGATAATGAAAACGAATTAGTAACTAATGATTTCAAGGAAAATCGAAAAAGGAAAAGAATTATAGAACAATATTTGTCGTCAGGGGATGAAAAGATACAGATAACAACGGAGAAAAGATTGATGAAACATTCATCCAAAAAGTGCGAAAAAATAAACGGAATACAGGAAAAAGATATTATACTCAAACCGGAAACATGACTTCTTCAAATCCCTCTCACATACACAAAATGTAGATGAGCAGTAAATTGTTTTGTAATTTATGTAGTTAAAAAATGTTCTGAATTGCATAAATTGTGTTTTTGAAGTGTTGTAAAGATATATAAAATAAATTGAGTATTGTTTTTTCAATTTGAAGCATTTTAAATTATGTTAAATGGACTTGGGCTCTTTCAAATTTTATAACGAATCTGGTTGTTAAATTTGAAAGTGGCTTAACTCCATTCTTGGTAAGAAAACGTATATTACCTATTCAATTAATAATTGCCATTATTTGAATAGGAACTGTCAATTTAACTCCTTTAGATACGCTTAAGCAGTATGACTCATTGGTATTGGTACGTATATTTTTAATTGCATTGAAACACAAACCCTTCAAAAAATATCTCAATTTAAGTATAAATGGACTTAGGAAACTCTCAAAATAAACGGCTCATTTGATTAAATGTTTTCAAACAGTGCCACACACACGCAAATTCTCAGCTCGTAAAAAGGACCCGCCCATATCAAATTAAAAGTTCTTAATTTTGTATGGGCGGGTCCTTTTTACGAGCTGAGAATGTCCACGTGTGTGGCATTATTTGAAAATATTTCATCAAACAAGTAGTTTGTGTCAAGATTAACGTCGTTTGAAATTGTCTCTGGTCTAGTTTACACATATCGTGCAATAACTCACTATTAAAATAAAAGTTGTAATTTTGTTTGCTTATTTGTCTGAACGTGAATGCTCTGAAAGGGTCAAATCATTTTGCAAACATATTTGCAAATAAATTTGACCGTGTATGTGGTTCGTTTCAGGCTTACCACCTGGAGGGACTGAATCACATTTTTTTTATCGCTGCTACCTATTCAATGATTCCTTCCTATGTTTATTTCAATCCACTTCCAGGACAGCATTTCTGATCCAGTCTGTACATCGGGTGATTCAGAGATGCCCACCGCGTCACGCCGTCGGATTTTATCTCGCTTCCCTTCGAGCGACTTTTTCTAGACGCACCCGCGTTACAGAGAGACGGGGATTCTGCGTCCGCGTCCTCTTTATTTAATACCTCGCTTCTTCGTCCCCTCGCGTTTTACCGTTTCGCAGTTTTACAGTATCCTTTCATTCCGTTTTTCCCCACGGAGAGCGCGAATACGAGCGCAAGTGTTACCCGGTACGGTGTCCTCGCCGCGCAGCGAAAACCGCCGACTCTCTCTCTCTCTCTCTACACGCGTCAAAGAATTTCCTTCCGCGCGGTTGTGTGCGCCGGATTATCGTGGCGTTTCGTATATGCATTGTGCGCGGTGATATTGTCGACATTACCATTAGTGGGTTATAAACGTTCTTTATCGGATGAAAGAACGTGTTGTAAGCTTCGTAGTAACGACAACGGGAGTAAACTCATAATTTCTTATACCGCGGGGTCGTAACGAGGATGCGGATCGCGGGCGATATATCGATGGTTGGAGCGCAAAACTGCGTATTCGCGCGGGGACGTAACTTTTCAGGAGGAGGCTAAAAGCTATAGTCGTAAGCCGTTTAACTGCATTGCGAGTCGCTTGTAAAATATTAAATTATACTTACATTTTACGGGACCTCCAATTTTATAGTATCCTTTGCACGTATGCATATGTGCGATTGTAATATATTTACGTAAAAAAAGAACCTTAAAATATTGATTACGTGATTCTGTACTTTTACTGCATACTGTACATTTTAGACCGCGTTACTGTAGTGTGAAGTCTCCATAATCTCCAAGAATAGTTGAACTTACAAACACAGTTTTTCCGGAAATTAACGCAATCATTTCAAAATGTGAATAAAAGTCTCACATTTTTGCGCAACTTCGTCCTACGAGGCGCTCTAATTAAGGGCAGCGGTAATAGTAGTTTATACGCAGTACGCGCGGGCCGCGTTGAGTTCACTGCGGTAAGATTAGTTGCTTGCTCGTTAGGAGCCCACTGGAGTTGGTAATTACTAAAAATACGCAGACCGATAAGGCGGGGTTATTTTTTTATTTTGAGTAGACGCTAGAGATAAGCACGACATTTTCAGAGAGTCGGCTTGATCGGTAGTGTGAAGTGGGTCGATCATTCGTTTGGTAATGCCGGTTATTACCCTAGGCGATCCCCTTCTTTTCTCGATAATACATTGAGGGAAAATTCTAGTTGAAAGAACCATACACCGTTGAGAATTTCATTTGAAAATTCAAGTGAAAGTAACTGAAGCAATTATTAACCACATTTGTATCTAAAATGTCATACAAAATAATAGATCATCATGTCTATGATATCATTTTATTTTGAATTTTAGTTAAAAAAATTATAATAGAGATACAGCATAAGTATTGAAGTATGTACTGCTGAAAACTCAGGTTTTTTATGATACTTAATGGTTCAAGTTTTAGCAGCGTAATTCGACCAAAAATCATGGTCGATTTTGGCGCCAAGCACGATTCCATAGCTGTTCTCAGCAAAGCGAGATTCTAGCTAGGTATAGTAATCCTTACTTGCCACACTTCTATAGAATCACGTACTTGCCACACTGGGGTTGATTTACACCCCAGCGAGAAACATTGTTATAACAAACAAATTATTACATATTTGTACTTGAAAATTTTATCAGCTCTTCTCTTGTATAGCCAGAACTTAAAATTAAGTATGCGAAAAAAATAAAATATAAAAGTTACACGGTCTTTTAAAGTGCGCTCTTAAGAAGAGCTGATAAAATTTTCAAGTACAAATATGCAATAATTTATTTGTTATAACAATTCTTCTCGCTGGGGTGTAAATCAACCCCAGTGTAGCAAGTAAGGGTTAATAGAGATTATGGTTGCTGCAACAAATTCCCTATTATATCCATTTACTTAAAACTAAATCTCTAGCCCCTTCAAGTGGCTTCCACCCCATAACCATACAAATATCCCATATTACTAAACCACTATTTTTTCCATTTCGAAGCTGCAGTTGGTGAAAAAAGAGTGCGATATAAAATTTTAAAGAATTGCGCACGACTCGCGCAAATACACATATGTATAATATATAAATATTATATGTATCCTACACTCGCGCGAGATGAAAGGTCCTTCGTTCTTCCCTTAATAAAAGCTTCATTCATTCCCGCTTGTATCTGACCTTTGTAATCCTATATAAGCGGACCGCGTATATGACGGCGATCGTAAAAAGTTAATGCGTTTCGTCCAATTCCATTTCCTTTCGTGTAAACTCGTCCTTTAAAGAGAGAAAGGGTGGCGGGGGAGAGAGAGATGAGAGGTTTCGTTCTCCGGTGTTTACTATTCTTCGAGAGGATGGACAAAGAAGAGAAAGAGAGACCGGAGATCATTGAATAGAGCTTCCAATAAGGAGCTTACATTTTTTAACACGTCTGAGAAAATTGCTAGAACGACGGTTCCCTTGATTCGGTTGATTTCACACATATATGTATATATTCTTTTCTGAAATGCTTTTCTCTTTAGAACTTTATTGTACTTACTTAAATAAAATCGCGCGAGAAAAGCTTCGATGTATTTACAGATTCATTATTCTCGATACATCAGATGTTAATAAATATCAAGATTTTCACGTGAGGCACAATACTTTTAGAAATTGATCAGAGTTCTTCACACGATTTTGGCTCAAATTTTAATATGGCAATTTTACTATATTTAGAGACGGTATTTGAGAAACTGAAAATTATTCTTAATTTACCCAGGCCACAATTATATGCAAAAATAAATGCGATATATTTTCTCTTTATCGATAACAAAAATGCAGTTATTCCTGCGCCTGACGACTCCTCTATCCACGGTGCTGCAGCTATCGGATTTATCGGAAATGCCGTGATAACGCCCCGTGAAGTGCAGCAGACGCACATCGTCGTCCCAACAGCATCGCGCTTTTGTCGTCGATGCGATAACGTGATGTCCGTTAATCACGCCCGCGCGTGCTCATTTACGTGTGTCGCTTTAATTTGTATAACGCGCGACTGGAGATAATCACGTTTTAATAACGGACAACGCCTGCGCGATCGACGTGATTCCTGGAATATCGACGTTTCCCGTGAAGTGACGCGACGAATTCTCATCTACGCTCGTTTGTGATATGATAATTGTTGGGCGCAGAGATGCTAAATCCGAATTATATACATATAGGAAGGAGACAAATTGAACTCTACATTTAAAACTACAGAGGAGAGAAGCATTTGAGGTTCGAGTTTAAAAAATGCAGCTAAATATAGTTTTTGAGATAGTAAAAAATATCGTAGCAGTTTAATTGTTGTTTTATTCAATGTACCGACTTATCATCGAGGATAGGTAGGTATATCTGGGTGTTTTAAGTATGAATGTTATTTTTATAGACTGAGCAAAAAAGATTATGGGTTTATAAGAGTGAACATGATTATGATATTTACAAGTTTATTACACTCACGTACATTTTCTCAATAATACAATATATACGTATATAAAACGACTTATTATTTAGATTACGCTTGGAGAGGTACGTCAAATAAACGTATGCATATGTTTATTTGACGTATTAACGTGTATATAAGGGAATGTTGTCAGAGTCGGCCTGTCGTCTAGGTCGGCCATTTGCGATATTTCAGCTTATGAAACTAGTTTCAACTATCTGCAAGCGTGCTAAAACTTCTATTGGTAACAGCAAACTTTTCATGGCAACACCGAGTATGAAGCGTGAAATTAAAACGTGTTTGTGCACTCAGTGGCTTGGGAAAAACAAAAAAAGTTTTCCAGTATCAGTGAATACGGTACCAGAACTTGAAGCTAAAACATGCAATCGTCAAAGTAAGCAAAGTGTGTCATATGGTTATCCTTTAGGAATAAACCAAGAGGATACTTCAATTTATAACCCGTTTAGTTGTGGTGTGATGCGATGTGGTCCTGGTGTTTGTCGTCAAGGTTGGACCATTTGTGTAGTCAGGGTTGGCCACTGTGATTTTTTTCTTTTTAGGGTAATAGCAACACTTCGTCATTTTTTGATGCTACGAAACGTTAAAAGCGAGGTCGTCCACCCAAAAAAGTGCAGAAAAAGCCCTCTTTGGATGAAGACGAGGACTTTTTCCTCATCTGTTTGGAAGCGATGCTTCATCGTTTGAATAGTAACAATTCCATTGCATGCATTGAATGCAAAAGAGAAGTGCATTTGAAGTGCGCGAAAATGACGACCAGCTAATTCATTTGCCAAAACTGCGATTCAGAATAATTTAGCGCCTATATTTCGTCGATTTTCAGCGGCTGGCCAACCTAGACAGCACTGGCCAACCTTGACAGTATTTCTAATTTTTAAAGGGCGGGGGGGGGGGGGGTTATACCCATTACTTTTTAATTTTTCATCCAATCAATTCGTAATATCTCGGAAAAGTTTCCTTTTTTCCGGACCTTTCTAAGAATGCGCAGTAATTATAAGAATTCTTTTTTACATGGAAATTATGTTTGATCTATTTCAGGCCAATTTAGCATCAACGAACTGATTATTAGATATATCCGATGTTGTCACTTTCTGATGCAAAGATTCCTATGGGAAAGTGACAACATGTACCTAATAATCAGTTCGTTGATGCTAAATTGGCCTGAAATATATCAAACTAAGCTTATCGCGAAATGAAAATATCGATATTTACGTACGTGACTTACAAAAAAACTACCTATCAAATTTTCCTTCATATCAAAAAATAATACATAATACCAGATATTGATATCTCATCCGAAAGAGTCGAAGCAAAAATCGTTAGTGACTTTATTATTTGCGCTAAATTGATTAATTATACTAGAAGTAGATGGAATGAGTCATTAAATAAATATTTCCCTAGCGGAAATTTTTGTCTGCTAAATTTCCGCCAAATCTCTAGCAAACCTTTGCGAAAGCTAAAGATTTCGACAGAAATTGTAGAGTTGACAAATATTTCGGTAGAATTCTCAAGAATTCGTCAGACTTCACATAGTTGGTAGAGATTTTGAAAAATTTCTGCCGTCTTTACGGATGTGGACGAAATTTTTCTAATTCTGCTGAAATCTGCTGGCTCTGCCAACATTTTTACCAGCTCTGCTGAAATTTCTGCCAGTTCTGCTAATTCCCTACCAGCTCTGCTAATTCACTACCAGTTCTTAAAACTGGAACATTTCCAGAGAAATGGTAGACTTTTAGCCGAATTTTTCAGACAGTTTTTTGGCAAGAATAATGCTAGTGAGGTCATTCTACTATACAATTGCGTGAAGTATAAATAATTTTCGCCCGACAGTATGTCTCACCCCCCTGCTGAGAAACACACATATTACGTATATTCCTAAGTTATCCTGCAGGTTAGACGTAAGACCGACTGCGGCATTACGATACGCGTTTACGTGCAATGACGCCGGTCTGCGAGTCATGTTGGAGAGCTCCGTCTGAGTAGACCACATCGCTTGAAGCATATATACATATCCATGTAGGTATATATGCGCCGCGTGTATAAGCGTGGCGCATGCATATTCCATCGCGATTCTATCTCTCCGCGAAAGTCGATTAGGGGCGCGTGACGAGTGACTGGTGATATTTCTAAGTGTGAGTGGACTCCATCGTATAATAATATTGCGGTGACACCCCACATTTCGCGTACCCGATCGGCTCTTCAATACGGAAACAGGGCCGCGTCTAATGAGTGGCCATTTCGTGCCACGCACGAAGGCGCGCATGAAGGCGCACTAGTCATGGGGCGCCAAAAGGCCTCATACCTTCTCTAGAAAAGGGCGCCAAGCACGAAGGCGCCTCATCATCTAGAAGCGGCCCTGTACGGGGATGCATATTTTAGTCGATATTTAATATTTTTGATGTGTAGACATCTATGCTATGGCTCTGCGGTACGACCTTCCTGGGAAATTGAGCGTCAGACGTAAGTCATGTCGATGTGACTGCGTCAGTGTGTGTATGGCGCTACTGCGCATACTATTCGCGCAAGCTGGATTATCTCAACGGAAAAACATTTTAGAGAAAAATGTTTAATACAAAACTTTAAGGATTTTCCCTTGGCTACCCAGTGGTCGTATTGAATTTGACCTTGACCGTGACCTTTAAGGTAATATCAAATGCCTTCCTAAACCGTTCATCCGATTGCGATGAAACTTTGGGGAATGGTTGGACGCATGCCCGTGAAGGTTTCTGAGTTAGTAAATCTTATACAGGGTGTTCAAAAAGTACCGGTACGGATGATTATTATGTCTTCCTAAACCGTTCATCCGATTGCGATGAAAAGTTGGGAAACGGTTGGACGCATATCCGCGAAGGTTTGAGTTAGTAAATCTTATACAGGGTGTTCAAAAAGTACCGGTACGGATGATTATTATGCCTTCCTAAACCATTCATCCGATTGCGATGAAAAGTTGGGAAATGGTTGGACGCATATCCGCGAAGGTTTGAGTTAGTAAATCTTATACAGGGTGTTCAAAAAGTACCGGTACGGATGATTATTATGCCTTCCTAAACCGTTCATCCGATTGCGATGAAACTTTGGGGAATGGTTGGACGCATGCCCGTGAAGGTTTCTGAGTTAGTAAATCTTATAAAAGGTGTTCAAAAAGTACCGGTACTGATGATTATTATGCCTTCCTAAACCGTTCATCCGATTGCGATGAAAAGTTGGGAAATGGTTGGACGCATGCCCGCGAAGGTTTCTGAGTTAGTAAATCTTATACAGGGTGTTCAAAAAGTCGAACTATACTTGACCTAAATTTGATCTCCGCTGACAATAAAGGTAACATGAAAAAAATGGTCAAGGACACATTTGAACGTGAAAAAAAATTAATTTGACCTTGATACAACCTTGAAGGTCATGGTCAAGGTCAAATCCAATATGACCATTGCGTAGCCCGGGAAAAATACTAAAAGTTTTGTATTAAAAATGTATTTAAACAATGGTGGACGGACAAAATCAACCCACAATCTACCCGTGCGAAGCCGGGACGGGCTGCTAGTAAGTTATAAATCTAATATAATAATAATAAATATTTTATTATAGAAAAAATTAAACTTCTTTATGTCGAACTACGACGTCATATTCCCCAATTAAACTCGGACCGCAGATAATTGTAAGATGTTTTATTCGTTATTATTTGCTGGTACACACTGTTCTGTAGCTCAATCGACGAGTTTGGACTATTTGATTTAATCCGCATGGAAAGATAGTAACGCAAAGTGTCGCGCTTATGATTTAACTTTGCGTAATTAGTGTGTAGCAATATATTTTCTTAACTGTACACTCAAGTATCCGTGGTTTAACTCGCTGAGGCCATTTCTTTATATGGTAGTCCCCTTAAATAGTGATCAATCCGTAAACATAGGAGCCTACTATGAGTTGCTAAACACCCAGTGTGGCCCCCGGAGGGTTAGAAATCGAACTAACGCGTCTTCATCGTAGTTCGGGAGGAGGCGTGGTTTATTTTTTGGCCACCTGGAAGTGAAATGAGAAACTAGTACGAATAGGTCAGTCTGTGTCAGTTATCCAGCTGTTTAGTTGGCGCTACTATGAAATTATAAAAGAACACGTAAGAATTAGTTTCAATTTAAGAAATGTACAAATTCTATTAAGATAAACTGGGTAATAAAATACCGATAGCTGGGAGTAATCTACTCGTACTGATTTCTATCACCAGATGGCGTAGTGAGATTCTAGAGTTCTCACAGTACACGTACACCTGTGGTTAATGATTCTGATCGACCCGCTTTAGGCGGTAGTACTTTGTCGAGTCAACCGTAGCTGAACGGTTCGAGCGGATCTTCTTGCTTTGCCATAAGAACCAATAAAATTTAGCTCTCATTGCAAAACAATCAAATTCGCTTCTATCGTTTAGCTACGGTCGACTTCATTGAGTTGGCCGTAGTTGAATGATAATAGCGAATCTTTCTGTTTTGCCATGAAGCATCAATCAAATTTAGCCTTCATGGCCAAACTCTAAAATTCGCTCAAATCTTTCAGCTACGGTCGACAGAATCATTGATACCAGGTGTATACTAATCTAAATTAGAGGTGCGCCAAAACTAAGTAGACGACTTTGTACTCGTTTTTGGTAGTTAAGTTGACAGCTGGTAGTAATGACTGTTGCTATTGATGGAGAATAACTCACTGCCAATGACAGTAATTGAAATTCAGCATCAACAGTTCTACAGCCTAAAAATACCAGCAGTTCACCTAGTTACTTTTGACACACCTCTAATTTGGAATAGTGTACAGTTTTTGCCAAAAGAATAACTCCAAGTTAATATTTCGATGTGCGAGATAATTTTTATTTTTCAAAAGATGAAGAAAACGACCAAAGTGTAGCGATGCTCCGGCGATTCTTTCGAGTCTAAAAGAATGTCGGTGCCGTCCGGCAACAACGGCTGTCTCCGCGAATCCGGTCTTTTCGAAAGCTTAAACGTTCCGATCGAACTTGAATACCGATCGAGAAACGAAGCGTCAAACGGGTAGAAACACAAAGGCAAGACGTGGAAGGAACTATACGACGAAGTGTGTATTCTATTTTCCAAGTAGACAAGACCATCTCGCGAGAAGAGGGTGGCGAAACGAGTGGAATGATGGAAGCGGAGTAGATAGCTGCTTCGGGATGGGAAAGAGGTGGGTGGCGAAGCACCGGTGGATGGCCTTGGTGGGGGGGGGGAGGGGGAGAGAGAATATGGGCCTGTATATAGCCGCGTATATCGACTGGCGAAGTATGATTGGTGTACTTCTAGTGATACGGAGGAAAGTTTTCCGCGGTCGGGCTTTGCTGTATCACCACCCCTCTTCCCCATCACCCCTCTATTTCGTAGTTAATTTCTCTTATACACACTTATCTGACCAATTGCTTCTCGAGATACCTACAAGAGAGGCTCGATTCCCTCCGATTTTGTTTTTCTTCGTATTTATAGCTTTAGGGTGGCGTATACCGCTCGAGAGTAAACTCTACTCCAGAAGCATTATTGTTGCTTTTACGTCAATATACTTCAGGAGTAGTGTTTACTCTTAAATGGTACACGCCACACTTAGACGGGTTTTCTTCAGAGGTTTCTCCTCTTCTTTCGAGCATTTACGAACATTTATTGAATTGCATACCGTGTCGAAATCAATGAAGTATTGTAATAGGGTAATTCACGTCTCTCGGTCGGCGGATTCGTAATTAAATATTTCATTGATTTTTTTTTACAACCTCTTGAAATGTGTATAGGTAGGGTAGAGTGGAGCTAAAAGTATCGTAGGTAAAAAGTGCTATTCGATAGATTTTCATAATGAAACCGTTTCGTTTATTCGCAATCAGGGTTCTCTATCAACTATTGTATATGGATATTAGTTGTACATAACGCGATTACGAAATAGTCAATTATTTGTTAAGACTAGTTGAATGGAACTTCTTATCCCGTGGCATTTTTAACTCCACTCTACCCTACTGTATACACGTAGGGTAGGTATGAAGAGAAAAGAAGCAATTATGGCAACTATTTTAGTCAGAACTATTCGAGTTTGGTAATCAGCACCAGTTGAATACATTTATCAGGACAAGGAACTAAAGATACAATGGTTACGTTAATAATGAATTGACAAAGTGTCCAACGATCATAAAAATCATGGAGGTCGTGACAATGTCATGGAACTTTTTAAACGTATGAATGTATCGTGGAACTATGGAAAAAATAATTGATTATAATAACATTCATACGATATCTCGGTATGCCGGATACATATTAGAAGTATGGTTGGTAAACTTCGCATTAATGCCCGCGAATGAGACCAATGACAGATAATAATGAAATTGTCTCCCAGTATTAATGTTTCAGCAGAAAATTCCGTATGAACACTTAAAAAGTTATAAGTACGATCACGAATAAATACCTACAGAGATCTCCCCTGATAATCATGAAAATATCATGAAAATCTATTATCTCTAATCGCTAGACACCCTGATGAATAATAAACTAGTATTGATTACCAAATTCGAACAGTTATCACCAAAATAATTGCCACAACTCTTTCTTTTCTTCCAATGTAAGTTTAATATGCATTTATACGTAGTGGGACGTTGCAAAGAGTTATTTTTTACTTGTGATACAAAGATTATTATTTTTTTCTTCAGATCTAGTGATTCAGAAAAGTTCCGTCCGACTATTTCGGATAATTCTAAAGTGTCTCTCTGCTTGATTTTCTCCGATGCAGTCATAGGTTACTGTTAGATACTTTCACAATCTCCCGTAAAATTACTTTTTAGCGAACCCGATCGTTTTTTCCTCGCGCTCTCAACTTATCATCGCGAATGCAGACAATTCTTCTGTCGAGTTCTCAATTTTCCGCAAGAACGTCCAAAAGAAAGGACTACTCCACTGTATCTCAAACCGCATATAGCCTTCACCGCGATGTAGGTTACTTCTGCCTTCGAAACGCCTCGCGGTCGGGGTTCTGAAATTTCATTTCGGTCTCAATGGCTACATTCCGATGGACAAGAATGGCAAAGCATTGCGGAAATGTACGCGGTGCGGCAATCGTTGCGCGCCCTTATACTTTACTCGGACGTGACAGCGCGGGGGTGTTTCTATGAAATCGATCCGGAACTCGATAAATCGTTTCTGTCGCGGCGAGTAGGCGTCGATATTTTCTAAAATAGTCTCGCAGCCGTGCGGCCATTGTTCGCCAAACTTTCGCCTCTCTGTGTCATTTAATGAAAGGCATTATGTAAAACTTTGCTTATTTGGAATATAGTACCACCCATTTTCCTGTATTACGCGCGCGTCTCCTTCTATTTTCTACGTCGATGCATATCTATAGTTCCTTTATGAATATTTACCGTGGTTTCCTCGAGACGTTTCGCAATAATTACGCGCAGAGATAGTTTCCTACCCCGAGAAAGATGGTCCAAAGTTTCCGCTCCGCTCGTTGAGCGTGTATTATGTGGTAAGCTCATAGTGTAAAATGGGATTTCGTTAAAAGCCTAGGCATTTCATAAAATGCCGGTAGTTAGTGTAAAATCTATGTGATATGCGATCTGCTGAGGCTTTTCAAAGTTTACCTCAAAAGTGTATATTCCAGATTATTAGAGAGGGGCTGCCCGCCTCGGACCCTCGCTCTGACCTGACCTAACTAACCCAAACTAACTCATTAGGGCTATTAAACAAACGAGGCACTTCACAAAAAAACTGGGCAGATCGTTTATTACAATAGGTATAAGGCACTCAGATCCAAAACGAAAATCCAAATGCATCATGCCACAAGTAAGGTGTTTAGGCAAAAATAAGGGATAGCAGCTATGGCTGGAAGCTGGGCACTTCCGACTTTTTCGGAATTCTTGGTACGCTAGTTTTTGTAAATAATTTTAAAAATTAGTCAAAATTGTACTTTTTCAAAATCAACTCAAAATTCTAATCAGCGACTCCAAAAACATGTAGATCACCCATAATTTCAATGATCCGTTCGTCGGAAAAAAATACCTCTCTCAAAGAGTTAAAGGACGAGGAAACGACGATGCGTCGCGAGCTCGATGGTTTCCGTCCCCTTTCTGCTTTCGCAACCGGTATTTTCGTCGCACCGAGCCGCGAAGGGAAAACAAATCCCGGGTAAAATCCAACGCGTCTAATTATAGGAATCTGTTTGGACAAGGTCGTCCCTCTGGGACGACTGCCTCTAACCCCCCCCCCTCTGTCTCTCTCTCTCTCTCTCTCTCTCTCTCTCTCTCTCTCTCTCTCTCTCTCTCTCTCTCTCTCTCTCTCTCTCTCTCTCTCTCTCTCTCTCTCTCTCTCTCTCTCTCTCTCTCTCTCTCTCTCTCTCTCTCTCTCTCTCTCTCTCTCTCTCTCTCTCTCTCTCTCTCTCTCTCTCTCTCTCTCTCTCTCTCTCTCTCTCTCTCTCTCTCTCTCTCTCTCTCTCTCTCTCTCTCTCTCTCTCTCTCTCTCTCTCTCCCTCTCCCTCTCCCTCTCCCTCTCCCTCTCCCTCTCCCTCTCCCTCTCCCTCTCCCTCTCCCTCTCCCTCTCCCTCTCCCTCTCCCTCTCCCTCTCCCTCTCCCTCTCCCTCTTCCTCTTCCTCTCCCTCTCTCCCCCTCTCCCTCTCTCCCTCTCTCCCTCTCTCCCTCTCTCCCTCTTCCTCCTCCTCTCCCCTCTCCCCTCTCCCCCTCTCCCCCTCTCTCTCCCCTCCCCGCTCTCTCTCTCCCCCTCCCCGCTCTCTATCTCTCCCTCTCTCTCTCTCTCTCTCTCTCCCTCTCTCTCTCCCTCTCCCCCTCTCTCTCCCTCTCCCTCTCCCTCTCCCTGTGTGTGTGTTGTGTGTGTGTGTGTGTGTGTGTGTGTGTGTGTGTGTGTGTGTGTGTGTGTGTGTGTGTGTGTGTGTGTGTGTGTGTGTGTGTGTGTGTGTGTGTGTGTGTGTGTGACAAGGCTATACATATACTCGACTACAGGCTATACATTCTTTACCAGTGTATAGGAATTGCGTACGAATACGTGGTAATACGATTAACGTTTGGATCGTCACATTCGCTCTGACAAATTCACAAATATTTTTATGGCGTAGGTATTGGGCGATATAGTGACTTTAGCAAGAAAAGTCTTTAGGGGCTGTGCCTTTGTTACGTCATAACGTTGGAAGGAAGGGAGGGAGGGAGTTGTTTATGTATTACGGTTTGTAATGATGTACGTCAAGAGATACGTCATACTGTAAGATTTACATTTTATCGATTAACATACTTTCCAAGCAAACATACGATATGAATTTTGCAGCAACTGTACGTAAACCTAGATCACGATATGTAGGAACAGTCTGTACTTCATGAGTCCTCTCATTGGCATTCTTATTTATGTAATTGAATAATGAAATTATGTTTCGAAAGTATGAGTAATAAGTAAATTTTATACATTACTGGTGATTCAGTAAATTAAATTATAGCTATATTAAATTTGTTACCCTTTAGTTTTATTTTGATCACAAAATTATATTACGATCGAAATTGTATGTATCATTTGCAGTTTACACTTGTAACAAAAGATTTCTGTTAATTTGACGTAATAATTAAGAATATTTAAAGTAGCTTCAACTTGACGCATACTGTAAATCAGGAATGCCCAACTGGGTCATTTTGTGAAAATTGCGACGTATTTTAATAAAATTATGTAACACGGGAAGACCGATAACAGTAAATTTAACTGTATTTGTAATAAAAGAGGTACACTTGAGGGTTTTTAGATGTTTTTATAGTGCGATACAATAATTTTTCTTTTGAAACCATTAAACCGTAATAGTTTACATTATAAGTTACTAGATTCTAAGGAAAAATTTTTTCTCAGCAAAGTAGGAAAATCCGGAAATCCTTATTACACCTGTATACCGACTTTTTTAATTCTAAATATATTACAATAAAATTCACTGGTATCAGTCTTTCCGTGAACGACGATGCGTTAATTTTCTAATTTGATTCCGCAATTTATTTTAGTAAATGTAGGGGAAGGATGGGCAAAACGGGATACTTAAGGTTTGGTATAGGCCATAAATGAAGAAATTGAGGAATTGGAAACATTTCTCCCAAATTACATAATAGTCATACATTCAGTTTCATAATACTAGTAGGAGATATTACTAAAAAAGCATACATGTCGTAAAAACAAGTGTAAATTAAAAAATCTGCATAATACCACGTTTTGCCCGCTGGGTAGGGCGAAATGGGGTTGTATAAAGGACTGAAGAATTTGTTTTACAATATCTATGCATATAACCCACAAATATATTTGGTCTCATCGACTTCGTCTTCTACGCCTGCATATGAAACATGTAATCCATCCTGTCGTAGAATATGAATAAGAATTTCCACAATAAATGCACTCGGCGTCGACATCTTCGCTGTAGTTTGGCGAATCCTCTTTTTTTTTTAGTGACAGTAACGTTTTTGTTTCCTCTGTTACTTCCCCCTCCCTTCCCCGACTCTATGGTACCCCATTCAACCTTACCCCATTTTGCCCTACCCAATGTAGTTTTTAAGTTGGATGTCATTTTCAAAATACGAAACATTTTACAGAATGAACTATTAATAAAACTTCAACCACGAAGTGTCTACTTTCTTGTAGTGACTACGATATCGTAGTTAAAGCAAACATACCATAATTACTTCATACCAAATATCCTGCGATATTGTGGCACGATGTATCAAATATTACGTGAACGTAATGTTTGTATGTTCTTCGACAACCACTGCTTTCGTGCGTATTTCAGTTTACAGGGCGATCTACCCCGTTTTGCCCACCCTTTCCTCTACATTATTTTACGCAGCCGTTGGATGTTTTATTCCAAAAATCAACTCTACACCTCGAACCCGTTTGATAATACGTTACAAATACGAGACATCCCTTCCAAACAAAATGACAAACAAGCCACTCAACTAGATTTAGGAGTGTATCTAGCCGAGTAAACAAAATGCTACAACAAACCATCAGTTAGTTGGCAAACACCGTAAAGGCCGACCGCAGACCTTTGCCCATGACTTTCGCAAAACCACGACCTTTCTGCACAGTTTGCGATGCTGATTTCGCCCGTCCGAAATACCTACCTCGCCTAATTTTGGTTTCGCAGAAGCACGCATCTCTGCGAACCCGCTGCTTATCCATCTAGTTGGAAAAAGTCCCGTCTCTTTTCCGGTCGTAAACCTTCCAAGCGCTACCGGAAAAATTCCTCTCGCCAGCTTTGAAATGATCGCATCGACCGCCGACGGAAAACGAGCGCTACCGCGCCAAACCGCCGTACCGTCCCCACCGCGATTCAGGGACGGCGACGGTTGCTCGACAATCGGCTCGAGCCGGAGCGAGCTATTTGAACTTTAAATTACGCATTACTCAAACAGTGGGCGCGTCCGATTAATTCCCCGTAAGAGAAATTGGCTCGAGAGCTTCCGCCGTCGCCGTATTGTCCCGGGTCGAAAATAACTCGGTCGCCCTCTGCTATACGCTCCTCGACTATTCGACCGGAAACTCGGGATGAGGTGTGTTCGTAAGTGATCAGTTGTGTTGATGTGTGTATGTGTGTGTGTTTGTCTTTTTTTGTTTCATCATAAATAAAAGTTCGACCCTCTCTCCAAAGGGGTGAACATCAAAGCAGTGGTTGTGTGTGTGTGTGTGAATGTTTGATAATAACTTTGCCTGCTGGAGCAGCGCGTGCGCGTGTACAGACACACACACATGCGCGCGCCACGCGTGTAATAACACGTTTCGCTCGCGCTGGCACGTGGTGATGACCGCCCGCGCGTTTGTAGAGGGATGAACGTACGCGAGGGTAGGCGGGAGGGTGGTGAGGGGGTTGAAGGTGAAAAAATAGGACGACTACGCGCGGATGGCGAGGAGAAGAAGGAGGGGGGTGGGAGCAAATGAGAGAGGGGAGGAAGGAGGCATCTCTCAGGTCGACTCTGAACGGAGGGGCTAACCAGTCTAATGGCTCGTCTCTTTATTGAGTTACGGAAGCGATTGTCCTGCGACAACCGCTGATAATCGAATGAAGCTCAGAAAATTACGTTTATCGGGTGCGTGAGACCGGCGCGCTCACGACACGTGGCAGCGATTTCGCGGCGCAGATTAAACTCGCGGTGATACATCATTTTCCGTCAAGGGATGTATACCTGTTATCGAGGATTCTTGCGGGAAGTTTTTCCTCGCGGTGGATGTATGCTTGGGAATTATGTTTTCCCCGACTCGATTGCGGTTCTATGCAATGGAGAAAATAGATTATTATTGGAAGAAGGGAAAGGAGAATGTATAGCTATGGCGTAACAGTTTATCTATATTTGTGGATTAAGGATTCGTAACTCCGTTTGAAACTTTTTCCCCATTTCTCATAATGTGATATAACGCACTGCGAAAAATAACCTGGTCAATTTAACCAAAGTCCTGAAGGCCATGAGCAAACCGTTTGGTGAAATGTGGATCCTCCATCTGTTTGGTTAGACTGACCATTTTCTGGTTAAAATAACTAGACATGTAAATAGAGTAACTAAATATGTAGTTAGAATAGCTGAATATTTGGTACAACTTACTAATATTTCGGTTAGAATAACTGAACTCGTTGAACCAGATGGGTTTTTTAAGTTTTACTAACGTATTTTTCTCAGTGTGATATCTGATAACTATACTGAGAGAATAATTTATTCGTAGTTAATAAACGTATAGGTACTTGATTTTGGCAAAATTGTCTAAGGGTTTTGTTATGCTAAGGGAGTACATATATGTTAATTATTAGAATGTTTATTTCATTCAAATAAAAATGGAGTAATAACTAATGAATATTTACTTGGCTCAACGAAATATTTCTTCATTTTCGACACTGGTGCAGTTTGCTTTGAAATGTCTCAAAGAAAGCCGTGAGCGGAATACTAATTGCAACTTTGCGATATCCTTTCTCTATCCTTATTAATACGAGTATAGAGAAACGAAACGTTATATGTGCTTGTTGCTTAATTACATCCAAACCTCTGAACCGATTGACTTGAAAATTGGAATAGGAGTAGTTCAAATGCCGAATTATAAAGTAGACTATGTGCACCCCTGACATTTTTTAAACAATTCAAAATTTGTAGAAAAAATTATTCTCACAATTTAAAAAAATTTGTTTTAAAAATGTTAGGTGCGCTTAGTCTACGTTATAATTCGGCATCTAAATTATTCCTATGCCAATTTTCAATTCAATTGGCCCAGTGGTTTGAGTGTGATTGAGCAATAAACATAATATTTAGTTTCTCTATATTCATATCAGTAAGAATAGGGAAAGGATATCGCAAAGATTGGAACTAACGCTTTGCTCTAGGCTTTTTTAAAGAAAGTTCAAAGCAAATTTCATCGGTGTTGATCCGATATCGATTTGACATCTCGCGAACTTCCCTTGTCGGTATGACAACATAGGCATGCAGAAATAAATAAACTCGAAGTAGATCTTCTCGATCTCTGGAACTCATATCAATATACTAAGCGATATTCAAATATATTATACATGTAGGTACCTATATTTGATTGAAAATTAATATCTTCCTTCTTGACAGTATAAGTTTAATCAACGAAGCTTCGATGTCGCATAGTACCTACCACTGTTGTCCACTGTGGGTATTGATATAGGGGCCATATTGGAGTAGATATACCTACAGCGCGCGCGCGCGCTGTGCAACTCCGTGCAACGGTTCGAGTAATCAAAGTGCCCCGGATCATTCGACGCTTCGAACCGACCGGATCGATTCGCAAGCCATGCTCTGCGACTGTTGCAATCGATGTGCGAGTCAATATCTGCCTCTCTCCTTTAATTACAGAGGTGCACGTAATCACGAGAGTCGTGAATGTAGTTCGCATCATTGTTTATAGAGGATTGTGGGGCAAAATGGTAGCTTCAAGGAAATTAACCCGTGAGAATTATTTTAAAAGAATATTATAGTTACTTGTCGCTTGTTCAGAGTGCCATCTTGTCCCAGGACCCATATAGGAATCTTCAATTCGTCCAACGCCGGACTATTACTGGCTGCCATACGACCTGCAATGACGCGATAACGGCAGCCATGACTGGCTTAATAACTGTCAAGCGCTGGAGTGATAGTTTCGGACTAACATTGGGTGCGGATAAAAGGCCAGACATGGTTAAACTATATTGGTCCAACCGTGGTAAATATTAGGTACCACATTCAGCCAGCAATATCGTATGAAAATCTTCCATTCATGATATGAATTTACCTGAGCTATGACTCAACAATAAATTCGTAATATTGAATTAGCTCAAAAAATCGGTTTTTAATAAAATATTTGAAGTACAGAACAAAATATCTTCAAAATATGTAACATGTGGTATCTAAATTGGGTATTAAAAATGGTCCTTTAATGGTGGAAAATTGGCAACCGTTCATTCCTTCGACTAAAGTTATATCCTGATGAGCTATTGGTTAACGATTATAGACTCAAGTACGGCCGATTATCGATTCCCATTACTTCATAAAAAAATAATGGACGCCCGGAAATCCACCCGCAGAGATTGCCCGATGCTAGGCGGTGAGTTCTTAGCCCATGATTGGTAACTATAGACCCCCACAAAAACAGATTCTCTGTAAAAAAAGGCGGCATGTTCATTCAGTGCCAACAAAAATTGATACGTAAAATACTCTCCAAAAAAGATTAGAAATCAATTAAGATCGCCATGTTCAAGATTTATGTATAAAAAGTAAAAGGCATCATTTGAAAGGAAAATTATTGTAACTCGTTACTAAAAAATTCGACTAATAAAATTTAGGTATAAACAAATTTTCATAAAAAAGAACTTGCCGCGTTTAAGTTTTCATATTTTGTCCACCATACCGAATAATTTGCAGTGCTTGGACGGTGCTAGAGTGATTCATAAATTGCACTGCCGAAGTCAAATTCAGAGAAATTCAGAAGGCCTCTGCCTGATCGGTTTCTCGTGCGACGTTCGGTATACTGGTGGTATCATATAAGTGTATGAATTTATTTAAAATCTCTCTCATAAGTGCATAAACATCGAATGTAATTCTCTGTAAATTTTTTATTTTGAAGGAAAAAACGCGGCAAGTTCTTTTTTAGGAAAATTTGTTTATACCTAAATTTTTGAGTCGAATTTTTTAGTAACGAGTTACAATAATTTTCCTTTCAAATGATGCCTTTTACTTTTTATACATAAATCTTGAACATGGCGATCTTAATTGATTTCAAATCTTTTTTGGAGAGTATTTTACGTATCAATTTTTGTTGGCACTGAATGAACATGCCGCCTTTTTTACAGAGAATCTGTTTTTGTGGGGGGATTTCATTACTTTTTGGAATTTATTCATGAGGAGAATACGTACCTACATGTAGGAGAATAGCTTTATATTACCACCAAATTAAAATATCACATTTTATACCGATACGAGCTAATGAATTATAACCACGTTACTTTTGATTTATTCTCGTGATATTTTGAAAGGGATTTATAAACTAGAGTGCCCTTATATTTTTCACTTTGCTTTAGTATTTTGGAGAAATAAAACATACCGCTTTCGAATTTGCAGGCCATCGGATTTTTCTTATATCTTGGTCGTCTTCAGAAATCCATGTAGACCATTTTACCTTTAACTCTAACAATAAGTATACTCTTCCAATAACCGTGACGAATTGTTTCATCACATGTAAAGATACTACTTATGACAGTATATATGTTGTTACATATTAACTCGAGACGTTGGAATAGTTTTAAGAAATCCTTTTGCATGCACCGCTGAAATTTTGCCCCCTTACTCGTAAATAAATTTCTCAAGTCACTCGCAAAGTTACGTATACGCATCTAAGCGAATAGACCAATCAGGATGAAGTATTCCATTGTGGTGGGGGTCCTGATTGATCTACTCGCTAAGATGCGTATACGTTCCCTGATACGGAATACTTGATCCTGATTGGTCTATTCGCTAAGATGCGTGCACGCAAAGATACGAGCGAGTTCGAGAAAGGGGCCTCTGATCTGCCGGTAGCTGTCAATTAGGTTGGCTGGTGGTCGAGGAAGTAAACTTCGGCGCCACCGAGCTAAACACCCTTTTTGACCGCCTGATTTGAAATATCGATACCTTGCTTTGAAAACCTCGAAGTGCAATTTTTGACAAAAATTGCACTTACGAAATTTTCAAAGTAAGGTGTCGATGGTATCGATATATCAATATGGCAGCCTACTTCATAGTAGACATTGCAGGAGTAAAGAATGAAAATATAACCTTGATTTATGAATCTATATGTAGTAAAATTGAAATAAAAAATGTAATATAAAATGGTTTTTTCGTGTGCAGTACCGAGTTGTAAAAATAAATCAAGGTTCATGCCTCCTTCTGTAAAAAAATCGAAAGATATTCGTCAAAAGTGGCTCGATTTCTTAAAATATGCACCTCATCATAGAAAAGGATTATGCGAAGTTCATTTTACTTCTGATCAATTAATAACTTTTAGCGGTGATGCAGGTAAAAATGAAAATTATTTAGAGCGTGTTCATAAATTGGCTGACAGTACTGTATTCCCATTCCGAAGTATGGGAATGCAGTACTGTCAGCCAATTTATGAACATTTCTGATTTAATTAAATATGTATATTTATAGTACACTAGCAGCCCGTCCCGGCTTCGCACGGGTAGATTGTGGATTGATTTTGTCCGTCCACCATTGTTTAAATACATTTTTAATACAAAACTTTTAGTATTTTTCCCCGGGCTAAGCAATGGTCATATTGGATTTGACCTTGACCATGACCTTCAAGGTTATATCGAGGTCAAATTAATTTTTTTTCACGTTCAAATGTGTCCTTGACCATTTTGTTCATGTTACCTTTATTGTCAGCGGAGGTCAAATTTAGGTCAAGTATAGTTCGACTTTTTGAACACCCTGTATAAGATTTACTAACTCAGAAACCTTCGCGGATATGCGTCCAACTGTTCCCCAAATTTTCATCGCAATCGGATGAACGGTTTAGGAAGGCATAATAATCATCCGTACCGGTACTTTTTGAACACCCTGTATAATATCTACTAACTCAAACCTTCGCGGATATACGTCCAACTGTTCCCCAAATTTTCGTCGCAATCGGATGAACGGTTTAGGAAGACATAATAATCATCCGTACCGGTACTTTTTGAACACCCTGTATAAGATTTACTAACTCAGAAACCTTCGCGGATATGCGTCCAACTGTTCCCCAAATTTTCATCGCAATCGGATGAACGGTTTAGGAAGGCATAACAATCATTCGTACCGGTACTTTTTGAACACCCTGTATAAGATTTACTAACTCAGAAACCATCGCGGGCATGCGTCCAACCATTTCCCAAAATTTCATCGCAATCGGATGAACGGTTTGGGAAGGCATACGAGACATACAGACAGACAGACAGACAGACAGACAGACAGACAGACAGACAGACAGACAAACATTCATTTTTATATATATAGATATGGGGATTGTATTTGAATTTTATTTTGTAATTCATTTTTACAATTTTTTTACCAGTCACATTAGTCACATTAGTGCAGCATTAATAATATATTATAACCGTTTAAATTTGCCCGCGGGTGTTTGGCTCGGTGGCGCAATCTGCTTCAGTTTTGCCCAGCCAACCTCATTCAGGAGATCGAAGTCTCTAACCTCGAATTTGTTAATTTGTAAATAATACTGAATAATGTGTAGAAGTGATAAATAATTGATCGGGTTTCTTCGATGAGTTTCCCCAAGTGTTTAAAAATCGATGTCCATAACTGTGGCTTCAACTTCCAGCGATTAAGTAAGTAATTACTGCAGAACGAGTAGGTTACAAGATTTTCATGAAGTTTTTGACGGTTTTCTTGCATGTCCCCTTTCATAAGGTGCAAACAAAGAGGATGTAACTTCTGTCCTATCCTGAAGAAAATGAGTCGATCGACATCAGACATTGTCGAACTTATCACCGAGTGCCTTTCACCCACGGTATTTTCATTGCAATATGCGCTTTTCATTTCAACTATTTCTGCTTTAAATAACTTTCACTTTTTTCAAAGTATTTACCTTCTTGTACGAATTGTTGATCGTAGGGGGCAGCAATCAATGATTGTGACTAATCGTAGACAAATTATTCCTGCGATGATGTTCCAGTTGCGAAGCATACACTAGCAAGTCAGCTTACAGCGTCCGATGTTTAATATCAACTTTACCTCTTTTGGAATACCCATCACCCGAGCATAATCACGATTATGTTAACGTTAATCGCAGAATAGACCGTGAGCTTGGGCACATTATCGCAGTAGTAGTTCGGCACATTTGTCTACGACGAGTCGCTATTATTGATCGCTGCCTCCTACCACGAACAGTTCATAAAAGGTTATTAGCTGGAAAGAAGTAAAAGTTATTTAACGCTGGAATAGTTGAAACGAGAAGCGCGTATTGCAATTAATGTACCGTGGGTAATAGGCGCTCGGTGACAAGTCTGACATTCTCCAATGTCCATCGAGTCATCTTTTTACGGACAGGACACGAGCTAGATCCGCTTCAGTTGCACCTGTACGAGATGACATATCAGAAAATCATGAGTCTTCATGAAAATCTTCTAACCTACTCATTCTGCAGTAATACTTAATAATATCACTGGAAGTTGAAGCAACAGTTATTGGCAAAAATCGGACACCGGTTTTTAAACACTTGGGGAATATCATCGAAGAAACCCGAATGATTATTTCTTACCACTTCTACATATTAGTAATCATTATTTACAAATTAACGATTTCGATCTCCCGAATTGACAGGTACCGGGAGATCAGACTTTTGACACTCTTTTCGCTCAGCTCGTAAGACCGCAGCGCACTCTCCCGAAGCCAACTCTTAAAGCACCGAGCCAACCACTTCCAGCCAAATGTCAGGGAAATCCAAAATCAGGAGTTTTTGCCAGAGGCATTCGGTATATGTTGTTACATACAGAAAAGTTATGATATTTTGTAATTTCCATCGTTACACTAGAGGCGAAGAAGAGATGAAATAGAAGTGAGGTACACGTACACTTCACGTTTGACAGGTCGGTATATAAATTGGAACTTGTGATAGTATAATACAAAAGAGGAAATGTATCGATAAAGAAAAAAAAATAATAAAGTAGTTACTCCATTATTGTAATCCAATAACATTGTATTACTTATTTTTTTGCCACGACTTTAATTGCTGATAGTGAAGAAAAATCAAATTTATTGGTTGATCCATCCACTATCAACAATCAAAGTCGTGGCAGAAAAATAATGAATACGATGGAATTGGATTAAAATAATAGAGTAACTACTTTGTTATTATTTTTTCTTTGTCGATATATTTCCTTTTTCGTATTATACTAACCTCTAATATGCCGGAATTAAAAATCTCTAGAACTCTGCGGTACAATGCCACGGTAGGAATATCAAATTCTACCGACATGACATGCTTCGACAAGGTCTGTATCAATTTTAGCATTATATTGGGGGCACTGCACTAATCCTGTGGCACATTTTTCTATCTGGGAAAGCCGTGGTAGAAAAGTAGGAGATACGATAGAATTGGATTACAATAATGAAGTAATTATTTTATTATCTTTTATTTATCGATATATTCCCCCTTTCGTATTATCAAAAGTTCCAATTATATATTATCGGAACGCTGTACAGCTGTACTACCATAATAATATGCTTTCCCAGATAGAAAAATGTGCCACAGGATTAGTGCAGTGCCCCCAATATACCGCTAAAGTTGATACAGACCTTGTCGAAGCATGTCATGTCGGTAGAACCTGATATTCCTACCGTGGCCTTGTGCCGCAGAGTTCTAGAGATTTTTAATTCCGGCATATATTGGAGGTAAAAAATGCATGTATACTGTCAGTACGGGAAGACGGTATATTATCGGAACGCTCTACAGCTGTACTACCATAATAATATGCTTTCCCAGATAGAAAAATGTGTCACAGGATTAGTGCAGTGCCTCCAATATACCGCTAAAGTTGATACAGACCTTGTCAAAGCATGTCATGTCGGTAGAACCTGATATTCCTACCGTGGCATTGTACCGCAGAGTTCTAGAGATTTTTAATTCCGGCATATTGGAGGTAAAAAATGCATGTATACTGTCAGTACGGGAAGACGGTATATTATCGGAACGCTGTACAGCTGTACTACCATAATAATATGCTTTCCCAGATAGAAAAATGTGCCACAGGATTAGTGCAGTGCCCCCAATATACCGCTAAAGTTGATACAGACCTTGTCGAAGCATGTCATGTCGGTAGAACCTGATATTCATACCGTGGCATTGTACCGCAATTCTAGTGAATTCTTTTCTACCTAGGTTGATTTTTTACTGCGAAGAAAAATCAAATTTCCATCAATCCGTCCCGTTCTCGTATGGCGCTGAAAACAAAAAATAGAATAACCACAAAGATATTTGTTCTGTATAAGGGATGAAAATGAGGTTAAGACAGTCAGTTAGGAAGTAACTTATCTGATGCCACTTCTTCCGAGATACAGATGTCTCCTTTCCTGCTCTTCATGCACCAGAACCAGAGAAAAATGACACTGCTTCCGTGCACTATCTTGATTATTTAAAAAAAATCCAAACGATTTGATAATAGCTAGCTGTCAGAGCGTCTGTCACATTCACCACTATTGAGATTCACTACTCCGATTACACTGAATTTTTACTTTTTATTAACAAGCGCGTCTGAGGATCGAAAAAATGCGAGGGAAATCGTTTCGCGAATGGAAATATTTTATTAATTTTGAAAAACAACTAAACATTCAAGGAATGTATTCTCTCACACACTCTCACATACATTTTTGATGGCGTATGCGTGTGGCCGCATCTGTGTACACATTTCCGACCATGGCCGAATACCGCCGAAGACAGGCGGAATTTTTGTGACATTTTTACATATATATATCGCCCGAGAAATCGGATTCTCGACTTTTGAGGGGCGAGGGGCGTGGCTTCGCGTTGCTAAGGAAAAATCTCTGTTAATATGTAACTTACAACATTTACTCTGGTCTCTATCGACAGAGAATTGTCGATTTATATGGCGTAACTAAGCATAGTTTTGGTTATAACCGTATATTTATTGAGAAAATTCGATGTTAAAATTGAAGGTTGAAGGGGGCAGACATTTTTTCTGTAAAGATACACAGGTGCTCGTGGCGACAGCGCTCGCGGCGTCGTTCTGACGACTTGAATGAACATGCCGCGAGACACTACCGTGTCTCTTGATTGGCCAAGTATTGGCCCTATTGTAATGACTGGCTTTTTTATATGAGGAATACCGTCTTGCTCCATATTCATCTATACCTATATGCATGTATATATATGTATTATATTATGTAGCCAGAGAAAAGTTCTATTTGAATATGGATTCATTACAGCATTTATATGCATTCTGCTAACACGTAGGGTAAACCACCCAGTTATTGGAAACTTAAGCATTTTACAAGATTTGAGTCCGTGTTAAAAAGATATTTTTCTACCTAGAGAGATATGAGTGGTGGCTTGTTTTGAGATTGAAAATATATTGGCTTTACATTCTAGTAACTTACAATTTTAAGTTGGAAAGAATATCATTTTCAACAATAAAAAGCTGGGATAAAGTCAAGAAACTTAATTATTGGACAGTGTTCTTATTTTTTGGAAATACTCAATCCACACAGTAATAGGATAGTCAAGAATCAATAAGCCAGGTACGATTTTTGATGATATTTATTAAAGTAAAAACTAGGAATCTTGTTTTTATTTATTTAAATCAGACTTTCCAAATAACTGCAAGGTGTCCAATAACTGGATGGTTTACCCTGAATATTTGAATAAAAACGAAATTATTAAAATTTTTAAAAAGAATCTTTTATTAATAGAGACGTAGGTACCGAAAAATGTATTTAATTACATTAATTTGTAATATGTATAATATATTATTGGCTGAGTTGAGAGAGAGAGAGGGAGGGAGGGAGAGGGGAGCGAGGAGAGAGAGAGAGAGAGAGAGAGAGAGAGAGAGAGAGAGAGAGAGAGAGAGAGAGAGAGAGAGAGAGAGAATTTGCAGAAGCTGATATGAAGGTTGCTCACGAGGGTTGTGAAAGTTTGAATCTTTCGAATAAGCTTGCATTTTATAAATATGCATTTTGTGTGCAGTATCACATTCAGTTAACACGTTGACTGTCACGGTTTCTCACGGCCGAGATATATCAATGGTCTGAAAAGCACACTTGCTTCTCATGGCAGTTAATGTGTTAAATCACTTCTCCGGATAATATAGGTCGTCAAATAGGAAAGTCAACGATGGGGACGTGTTATTTCTAGAGATATCGTCTTCTTCTCTATAGATAGAGCTTCTTCTTCGTATGTAGCGGTGCGTAACACGGTGTTCTGCTTCCGATTGTTAGCGATAATGCGGAAAATCTTTGCAGCGATATTTCCGTCCTTCTCTCTCCTTTGAATTCAGAAGCGACGAATATCGCTTTCGTTCTTATTTGCAAAGGTCGAATGGGGGTGGGATACAACGAAGGCGATGGAATAAATTGCTTTCATGGAACTTCCCTCTTTTTCATATACTCAATGGTAACGCGATGCTTCGTCGTAACTAGCGCGAAAATCTATATCTATATATTTCTTTTTATTGCAGCCGCTCAGGTATTCATGAAGTCCGCGAATATCGCTTTCATTCTCACTTACGGAGAAGTCGAATATATATTGTGAGAAATGGCTTCCAGTTTTTATATTTCTCTCGCGCAATGATGATTTTACGAGGGGCATAATAGCGTTAATTATAAATATACTGAATATAGGTATAAATATGCTGTTAAATGTTATCACAGTACATTGACTCGTTTTTTTGAGGAATGGTTACATTGGTTGCAATAATATTTTATTCGTATTTTTTAATAGTTGTTTTAAAACATCCAGATAAATAAGTTTCTTCTTTTCTTTAATTAATTATTATTCCGACATCTGTTGCATATTTAAATATTCCTCTCCTCCAAGGGAGTCACTTTCATGGAACAAACCACTATTATAAATATTTTTAAGTGTTTCTTCGCGAAGACACTAAGGTAATTTCGAAATAAAAAACAAAGAATTGTGTTAAAAATGATATAGTTTTTAAAATCTTGTTTGTGCGAAATGAATGCTTCAAGGATACTTATTAATTTTTGACAGCCTCTTATTGTTAGTACTATAGGAAGTAGACCTTCTTAGGGGCAACACTTCAACATTTATACATATACACTCTTGCTCTATTAAACCCGTCGAATATCAAGTGTTGCACAGTCTGCCGTCATCGCATGCGGCTTATACTCGATTGATACTTAAAAGAAGACGAGATAAAATGGTTTTAGTGATTCGAACAGGTTTCAAAGCCACACTAAAATCAACTTGCGTGATCTATTTTTGCCTTTTGAAAGTATTACGTGTTTATTTCCTATCGAAGCCAATGGATTTTCAGCCTTCAGAGTACAGAGAAAGAATTAGAAACGTCTTCGTTTTGTCACTCTAAGTACGATAAACATGATATCAGCTTCGTTCAATGTCATATGCGACTTCATTCACGATCATATGCGAGATGAATAAAGTGAAATAAGAGAATAACGATTGGCGATATAGTAAGATATTTCCAAGATCTCGCTTCCAAAAGGGGAGAGATCGAACGCTTTCAGGCAAACAATTTCTTGGCATACCAAATCGTCGCCCTAATAAGAAAAGTGCCTAGCTCCACTTTTTGGCAAAAATTTAATTTTGCTGCCATCTATTAGAATAACGTCTAAATAAACGGTTTTTCATCTCTCCTGTAAAATTTTCTGAGACGGAGTTAGGCACTTTTCTTATTAGGGCAACGAAATTGTGTCGTCAGTTTAACATCTCAAATGGTGAACTTAAAAACCATAGTCATGCCAAATGTGGTACAGGTAAGTTTGATGAACAATTAAAAGAGTCTTTGTTTTTGGGGGTTTCTTGGAGAGTTAATTTTATTCCCAATGTCTATTTTCATTTACAACACATTCTAAGGGTTTAAAATAAGGGTTGAGTGTGACATTCTTTTTTATGATGAAAATCCTTGTTTTTGAAGTTAAAACATGGGTATGAATAACCGTTTTCTATTACTTAGTCTCATAGTTAGACTTCTTTTTCTATAAATAACCAACACTATAATAACGAGTAAAACAAAGGTATATATAGACTGCCCAAACAGAGTTACATATTCGTCACTTTTGGACTTCCACTATTTTAAAATTGCATTTAAACTTCAGAATCGAATTCGGATACCCCTGAAAAAACATTACCGTACCAAAGTTGGTTTAATTCTGTAAGAAAATAACAAAGATACAATATTTAACCCTTAAAGGGCACACCTCCTGTATGTGACGCAAGTGGCACACTGGGTCAGATAGACCCGGAGCACTTTGAGCACGTATTGCATCTACAGATCGCATTTTTTCTAAGCAGTAAAATTCACTAAGGTTATTAAACTGCTCAAACTCTGCCGCCTGTGAGGATAACCAGTCTTGCAAGTGAGGATAACCAGAGTGACAGCAAAGTGCATAAGTGGGTGAGAGCTTTCAAGGACGGACGGGAAAATTGCCATGATGAACTGCGGTCAGTGATCATAGAAGATTTGGTCAATGCCGTGGACGAAAAGATTCGTGAAGACCGGCGATTCACAATTTCAATTTTGGCATTGGCATTTCCGAATGTGAGTAGAACAGCTCTGCACAAAATTGTCTCCGAAAATTTGCAATTTCGTAAATTGTGCTCACGTTGGGTTCCCAGGCTGCTATTGTGAAAAAGCAGTTAAAGACTGGTTATCCTCACAGGCGGCAGAGTTCTATGACTTCGGCATACTAAAGCTCGTAGAACGTTATGCCAATGTTTAAACAGAAATAGAAACTATATAGAAAAATAAAGAAAGGTATAAGGAATTAAACTAAAAAAGTTTTTTGAAAAAATCTGTGATGGTTTATTTTTTATAAGAAATCTGATCTTACTTTCCGAAGAACTCTCGTAATAATGATTGAAGTTTCTTTCCTGGCGAGTAAGTTTAGCCTCACATGGTACATACATATGTAGGTATGTGAAAGGGTAATTCGATGTCCGATGGAGGGGGCTATTTCTTCGTGACTAAGGTCATCCAGATCCTTTACAAATCACCGTCTCGATGTCAATGGCTAATAAAAAGATGCTGACCGATGCAAAGACGCCTATCCCTCTGTGCCATGATATTTCCTCTCGTATACAGCTAGTGCGGAAAGGCTTATTCCATTGACCAGATATTTTTCCTCTAAAAAGTATATAATTAGTTCGGCTTTTTTCACAACACTTTCGAGCCTTCCGACAAGTCGAGATCCGAGACACGGACGACGTCTTTTGTCTCTCCTAATTAAATGGGCTACTTGGCTTTCTTTTTTTTTTTTGCCGCAACCCAGCGAATAAAGGGACCTGCGAAGTTTTTGTATATGGTCCTTTTTTCTGTATTCATTACTGCGTTCCAAGCCACCCTCTGCCCTTCCCCGGTGTTCATGAAAAATGGTTTATTTTATCCCGCCGACGTGCGTGGCCTTGCGCTGCTCTTCCCGTCGTCGCGTTTCTTTTCTTCCATTCTGCTTAACTCTTTTTGTGCGAACAAGGTGGGTATTAAGTACCTCGCCTTCGCCGATCGATATTGCCAATGGCGCAGGGACCTCCTCGAGGGCGGATTACGTGTCGTCGAACGCGTCGAGAACGCTTTCTCTTTCTCTTTTTCTTCTGCTCGGAGAGAGTCTAAATCGTTGGTCGGTATTACGACCACAGATGCATCGTACAACTGGTCGACTACTTACTCTATAAGAGGATCGATTTTCCCGTCTCGACAGGCTGTTATTAAATTTCTCGGATTTCGGCGGCCTTTCTTTTCTTTTTTTAACTATTCGTTAATATATTTAGTATAATTTTTCCATAAAGAATATAGGTATAAAATCAAGTACACCTGAAATTACGGATTCAGTTCGTGTAGAGAAATTTCGAAACTAAGTTATAGTTTAAATTTAGTCGAATGAAAATTCCAGATTAAATTGAATACTTTACGTCGCAGTGAATGAGATTTTAATGTGATTTAACAACGAATTTTCGTTAAATTGGGTTTTAATTATGAATTAGTTTAGAAATTGATTTGCAAGGAAAATTTTTGAAAATGCGTGTACCTCCCTAGATTCGTCAGTTTACTTATTTATTTTAATTTACTTTCTGCTTAATGATAATTATATCGGTAAAATTTCACGTGGTCAATTTTGTCATGAATTCATATTTTTCAATATTTCGAAATTACAGCTTTCAGAATGAATTAATTTAAATTATCTAGTTACTAACAATACTCGGATAACGTAAAAGCTCTTTACATATCATCTCAATTTTGTCGTATTTCCATTCTCAGGTCGTTTTATTGCCTCATTTATCTCGAACTTATTCCAACTCCTTAAATATTTTCGAATTTCCAATCGTCTTAATCGACTCGAGAGCACTCAATGGCCCGTGAAAACTGGAATTGTAATGTTCTCCTTGAATTATTATACCTCTTAATCTTCTCGAAGTTTCAGCATCCGAGTTGTTTGATGGCACCGTCCCTGATTCCACCAATTAAATATCTTTAGCGGACGACTCTGTAGCCACTTAATGGCTCCCACTGCGACCGGCGAATAATGCATAAATCGCTTTGATGAGCTTTACTGAGAATCGTGCTTGGACTATATAATTTGAAAGAGAATTAAGAATCAATATTTCTATAGCTTCCACGAAGCAGCACTCACTCGATATTATACTTATTTGAATCTTCAGTTACCCCCTAAGATATTTATCAACGTCGAATAACTTCTACGTGAAATACAATTTGCACTACAGGGTGTTACTTAATGATAGGCCGTAATTGTAAGGGCACATTACTGAATCAATTTCCAGTAGAAAAGTTCATATTAACATGTGTCCTAAAATGTACACTTTTTTTTTGGTCAATATTATTCGACGCCACTGGAACTCATGATTATCTTCTAGTTAGTGCTAACTTAGCGTCTTATTACAATAAACAACAGTACCAAATGTCAACTAAATCGGCACAAGGATCTTTGAGATATTATTAAAAAACCGATTTTTTGTTAAACTTTGACGTCCTGTATCTTGAAAACCAGACATTTTAGGACACATGTTAATATGAACTTTTCTACTGGAAATTGATTCAGTAATGTGCCCTTGCAATTACGGCCTATCATTAAGTAACACCCTGTATAGTCACGAAGTCTAAGGTAAACGTAGGTGATACGGTCAACTAGAGTTGGCCCCTTATTACCACCGTCAATCGTAAAAGAGAGGGGCCAAGTAAGGTTAGCCGTAATGTATGTACATTGAGTGAAAAATTTGGGTTAAAAAAACCATAATTTAACTAGAAATCATGCTCGTCTTTGGTACTAACCATGATTCCATAAGTCTTCTAAACAGTGAAGTTCTGGTTGTAGTAACCAGAGATTATGATTGCTGTAACAAGATCAACCTGTAGTATGGTCGATAGATCTCACCAATCTTTTTTTTATATAGTTGACATTACCATGCAATAATATTATCTACCTACTTTTCTGGTTAATTTAACCGCATGGTGTATAGTTATCATGAACTACAGTCTTATGGTTACTACACATATAACCGTATAACAAAAGTTATTTCGTCTGCACTACTATTACAATAGTAGTAAGCTGGAAAATTCAAGCTTATACGATTATAATTGATTTTCCTGCCCACTTTTTTCTCGGTGTACCTGCACTTACCTCCCAGATAGTGCACGTAGTTCGTTGACTGGTGGTTAGTAACACATATTTTGTAAGTAGATGCATTTTTTGTAAGCAACTTATTGGATGAAAATATAAGAGGCAAAGTGCACCATATATCATACCTACTGAAAAGATTTACGAACGAGAAACTCTAGTGTCCTTTTTAACCCTTAGATGCATACGTGAAAAATTGACTCCTGTGTATAAGTCGGATCACCCAGGCTCGAATGGAGAAATAACGATATAAATTATACAATATTTTGGTTGTAAAATTCTTTTACGAAGAAAATAATGTTAGATATTATACGTATTTTTTGTTCAAATTGCACTACGCATATTTATCATCGAAAAATGAAAATAAACATAAATTAATCAACCATCAATTACGAGTTACGCTATTTCTTTTTACTGCCGAGTCTCGCAAACCCGACCTATGTGTCTAAGGGTAAAATATGCTACTTCAAAAAATAGATAGCAGAACTTATTGGATTGCATTTTTGCCTGCTACAAGATTTGCCTACTTTCTTACTACTGTAGACGATACAGAAGAGAAAAATTTCACCTTACAGGCAGGTAGACGCAAAGTATCATACTACTATACTTTAGTATTATTTGGAATCTGTAAGGTACTTTGTAAGTTGGTTTTTATCGACACATTAGTAGAGGACGAACGTAAAAGTATAATTGTTCACTTGTCGTGCTATTTGGGTCTCACGCGTCACAATTTTTCGTTTCTACAATTATCCTAATACCCATCTTTAAAAATACGAATTATTATTCTGGAAGCGAATGAGTTGAATAGATTTCACATCGAGAAGGGATTCTGTTTAATTTCGTTAAGATATGGGCTCTTCTTTGAAACGTTTTCCTTTACCAGAGCGAAAACAGCCGTATAAATAATAAAGCGTCCCGCTAAATATATCCCTTCGAGAGTACGTCAATGGATTTGCGGCGAGGAAGCCCAAAGTTATGGCAGACCTCTTGAAATTTTAAAAGGCGCTAAAAGCTCCGTGACTGTTTTGCAAGAAGCTGATATACTTACTCCATACTCCAAACGCGGGCGCACACCAGCGAGGATCTTACAGAATTTTACTTTCTTTTACATATACATATGTAGGGTCTGAAGGGATGCTGTGAGTTGCGAGTTCATCAGTGCAACGTTGTTGCCATAGAATTCTTAATACTTCTGGTAAAGTATACACATATTTATGTACATGGATGAAAAAAATGTCTATATTTTATTCTTTATTCGATAATGGAAATAGATGCAGATTGGAAGATTATACGGGGTATTCTGTGTCAAACAGCCACGTTTTGATGCATAAACATCTATTATGGCGGTATGAAGGTAAATCTCGGGAAATGGGACGGAAATGGGAAAGGGGATGTGACATCATAACCCATGCGCAGTGACTAGTGCGCAGCTACTTCAGCGCTTGCGGCCTAAGGTGGCATTACATTTTCATGTCGATGAGGTCGATATGGTAAATCGCTATACAACCTACTAATAGCGCAGCTAGCATTGATGACGCACACAAGCCTAGGTAGTTACTTTCTCCTCGCTTCCCCACGCACTCCGTAAACAGCTCACACTTGTCTCTCTATTTATATAATCTATATATATACCGTAATATATACAGCATGTCCCGCGCAGAACAGAGTAATGGTGAGTAATTGCCATTATTCACAAATTCACGATTTCGAGGTTAGACGCTTCGATCTTCCGAACTGACACCAACTCTAACTACCGACTCGACTTCTACCGGTATAAATGACTCGAGTACCGACCAAGCCCCGGCCAAAGGTAAATTTCAAGGTCCCTGTAACTGGTCGGTTCTACGCGGGAGATGCTGTTATTTCGATAACCGATCTGAACTTGCTGACGACGCCAACGCGAATAACTACGCATGCGCATTCACGATTCTCCGGTGATTCTATTGGACGAGGAAACCCACGGGGGTGCTCATGCAAAATGTGCAATTTTGCTATGGTCTGATTGATCGCGGACATACGGTACATGTAAATTGGTGCAGTGTCGCGTATGCAACTAGATTAGATCCTAAGGCCGTAAAACCTTCAAGGGTTACTAGATTGTATAGCGGTAAAATTCAAATATTCTATACTAATTTAGGACTGCTATTCTATCGAGAAATAACGAGCGGATAAATGGAATTCGACACAACGGTTCGCACCGTTTAGTAGTATCACAGTCATAAATACCTCACCAACCCTTAGCTAATCTTAAGTTCTCCGAAACGGCATATTCCGACTTATCCAGGTACGAGAGAAAAAAAAACAAAACGAGTCTGCTAGTACTCGAGACACTGATGTGTAAACATCTCGTGAGTGATAACTATGGAACGGAAATGTGATTGGGATTTGTGAATATTGGTATCTGTAATCGAAGTAATTTCAAACAATTTTAAATCTTATAACTGTAGAAAAATATTTCTCATTTTCATTTTCATTTTATAATGCCGCGCTTGACACAATTGGCTTATGATAGTTAAAATAAACAGTAAGTGGGTCGGAGTAGAGCTGATCGACGAGGAGTTACTCTGACTCACTTACTGTACATGGCGAACATCACTTCCACACAACATTGTTCTGCCAGATGTTTACACATCAATTGTAGCATGGAAGTAAAATCCGGTCTAAGTGCCAGAATATGAATAATTGAGTTAAGTGCTAAAAACTGGACTATGTGACAACCCCAATACGCTGTAAAATGGGCTATGTCTAGATCCTTCAAAATCTAATTCAAATAATTGCCACAAGAATCTTGCTTGCTGCAAAGCTTGCTAGCTTGCTTGCTTTCAGAACTGCATATCTCAAAACTTGCTTTTTGGCACTTAGCCCGGATTTTACTTCCATGCTACAATTAGTCATTCTAACTTTTAATTGATGTGTAAACATCTGGCAGAACAATGTTGTGTGGAAGTGATGTTCGCCATGTACAGTAAGTGAGTCAGAGTAACTCCTCGTCGATCGGCTCTACTCCGACTCACTTACTGTTTATTTTTTCATGAGGGTCTCAAACAAATCTTATTTTTATTTACATAGTCATAGGTACTTGATGAAAAAATATTACCTGAATTTTTTTAGATTTTTTTCGCGCGCCGTTAATAGTATACATCGATTTGAAAAATAAATTTTTACTTTAAAGTTTTAATTGTACTATTAATGGCATAAACAACTTTGTATAGGGTAGGGCGGGGCTGAAAGGTCCAATTTGACTATTAAGAATTATACTGTGACAACGGAATCTACTACATCAAAATATACAACGGTAATCAAACAAACAGTTATCGTACCACGTTTAAACAAATTTTTGTTTGAATTATCATAACACAAATATGTAATTTTACAATTTTTCTAGACCTTGTCGTCTGTCTCTTTTTGCCCCATGGTAGGGGTAAAAAGGAACAGCCAAGGGGCAAAAATGTCCAGTATTTAATTTTAATTTTAAAAAGGTTTTATGAAGTAATAACAATATTTCATCCAATGAATTTCAAAACTATTTTTTTATTTCACAAGGAAAAAGTCATAAGTACTGTAATAATTATTACAAAAGAAAATATTTTTCTTAATTCTAAGTTTCAAAGTATTTAAACAGTCTTTATTACAAAACAAAGTATCTTCTTGAAACTTTGTTGAGCTTATAACAGTATCACTAATCAGTCTCAATTGACCAGTACAATTAAACAAGACCACACTGTTCTTTATGAGTCCTGCCATAACCTGACATAACTTTAAAATATTATAATAAATTTTCTTAAACTTTCAGTCTTATAAAAAACAAAAGATATTAAACGTTTTTAAACACAAAAATAAAATATATCCATATTGGACCTTTTTACCCCAACCGAGTGTAAGTGTTGTTAGTGATTATAAAAAAAATACCGTTTAAACTAGCTTAAAACTAATAATAAATCGTGAAAAACAAATAAATAACGTATACTAATAAACGATGTTTAGGCACGGTAAATGAAATAACACTGCTCGGAACTAAAAAGAATAATATTGAAAAAATCTACTTTCGTTAAAATTTCGAGACGCAGTCATGTATCTCCTGCTAGCGTCGTCGCTCGATTGCCAACGATGCCTCGTTACGCTCCCTGCGACCTCTTCTGTCCGTTCGTATAGTTAGATAGAAAAAACGATACGTCACTAGTTTTTTAGATATATATGGTGGACCTTTAAGCCCCGCTCTACCCTACATGAACATTTTTTTTCTCAATTTTTCAAAAAAAATTATCGACATTTTTAAGTGACATTAAAAGGCATTCTTTTACAAAAAAGTGAAAAAAAACACCAGAAAATATTTATTTCGCCAATGCGACAATCTCGATTTTTCTAAAAAAAATGCAGTATATTTGAAATCAATAAGAACTGTGTAGACAAAAATTTGGTAGTGGGAGGGTCATTTATTCATGAAGAAAAAAATTCTTTTTAAGTTTATGCATAGATGCAAAGAAGGATAAAGAACATTTTTTGATTTTAAAAATTGTTAAGAGAAAAAACTAAAAGAATTTTCTGATTTAAACAAAATTTTAAGAAACGAAAAACTTAAAAAGAATTATTTTCTTCATGAAGAAATGGCCCTCCCACTACCAAATTTGTTTCTACACAGTTTTTATTGATTTCAAATATACTGCATTTTTTTAAAGAAAAATCGAGACTCGCATTGGCGAAATCAATATTTTTTGGTCTATTTCACTTTTTTTGTAAGAAAATGCCTTTTAATGTCACTTAAAAATTTTGATTTCTTTTTGAAAAATTGAGAAAAAACAAAAATTTTCATGTATACTAAGTTGTTTATGCCAGAAATAGTATACTTGAAACTTTAAAGATAAAATTTATTTTTCAAATCGATGTAGGTACCTATACCATTAACGGCGCATGAAAAAAATCTAAAAAAATTCAGGTAATGTTTTTTCATCAAGTATGACTAAATAAAAATCAGATTTTTTTGAGACCCTCATGAAATAAAGTGGCTGTCTCGACACAGAATGCCCCATACATAAAAGGAGGCAGGGATTATACATTGAGAAAAGAGTTTATTTACAGTTAATATACGTATAGACCTTACGTATTGTACGTATACGTACTTGATTATGGCGAAAGAAATATTTATTTGGGCCCAGAGCAAATATTCGTTAGTTATTACTCTACTTTTGTTTGAATGAAAAAGACATTCTAATAATTAATATATGTATATTTAATTGGCCCAACGGAATATTTATTTCCTCATAATCAAGTATACATTAATTAACTACAAATAAATTCTTCTCTCAGTGTACTTGACGTACAAATGAAGTTATCGTCATGAATTTGCGAAGTTTTTCATTTGAAAATTACTATTATCTTTTTTCTTGATGCAGCAGTCGAAAATTTGAGGAAAAGAAACTATATCAGGTAAAAAGTTTCACGCTATAGGGCCAAAATTTGAAAAGAATTTGGAACGAACTTTGACGGATATTGTTTATTTTTTATTATTGTGGAACACCTTGTATATTAATTATACAGGGTGACATTTTGAAAACTTGCCACCTTAATATCTCAGAAAGTTACAGCGATTGTCGAAAAAATAAAAAACGGTTTCGGCAATGGAGAGGGGGAACCAAAATTACGTAATTGGAAACGCACTCCCTCCAACCCCCTTAGGGGTAGCCTCCCAACTTTGTAATCTTAAATAGCAACCCCTCCCAACTTTGTAATCTTAAATAGCAACCCCCCCCCATGTGTGATACAGCGTTGGAAAGCTCTTTAAAAATGTTTTAGAACACCAAATTTTGATACCTTTCGATGAGTAGTTCTCGCGCAAATCGAGGAGGAAAGTGCTAGAAGTAAGTTTTGTCCATTTATTTATTAAAGGTCAATTACGTTACAGTAAATTTTCAAAATGATTTCCATCACCTGATATTACTCCCTACGATTTCTTCTTATGGGGACATCTGAAATCTGTTGTTTTTCAAACTCATCTAGCAAGTATTAACCAACTGAAATAGAGAATTACGCAAGAATGTCGCAAAATTTCAAGAACAACATTTGAAAAAGTTCGAAAAATCAATGAAAATCATTTCGAAAATTTATTGTAACGTAATTGACCTTTAATAAATAAATTGACAAAACTTACTTCTAGTAGTTTCTTTCACGATTTGCGCGAACACTACTCATCGAAAGGTACCAAAATTTGGTGTTGTTGTAAAGCATTTTAAAGAGCTTTCCAACGTTGTATCATGCATGGGGGATTGCTATTTAAGATTATAAAGTTGGGGGAGGGGGGGGGGGGGAACTCCTAAGGAGGTTGGAGGGGGAGCATCTCCGATTATGTCATTTTGGTTCCCCCTCTCCACTGCCGAAACCGTATTTCTTTCTAGAAAATCTGTAACATTCTGAGATATTGGGGTGATAAGTTTTCAAAATGTCACCCTGTATATCAATATATTTTGTGTGAATTGAATAAAAATACTACCTACACGACTTTTTCGCCTTAACAACGATCAACTACCATATTGCCAGCCGCCTGAATATCGACCAGTTTTAATTATTGTACCAAAATGTTTTTATATACATCATCGCATCTTTCTTGGCTCACATACACAGAGAAAAAGAATTACTTGGATCTACTAAGAACCACTTGCGGGGTCGTAGCTAAGTAATTATTTATTTACATCAATTAAATATTTTGTCATGCTAATTAGATATTTCTTCCTTGGAATCACATACTATTCCACTTGATTGTACCAAAGGAAGAGATATTTAATTAGTGCATTAAAAAATTACTTTGATATAAATAAATAATTACTTGCGACCCCACAAGTAATTTTCAATAGACCAAACTAATTCTTTTTTTCTGCGTAAAATTTTGTTTTCCTTTTCGTTGTCAAAGCACCTATACCGAATACATCTAGGTATATATATAAATTAATGTTTGTCTGTCTGTCTGTATGTCTGTATGTCTCTTATGCCTTCCTAAACTATTCATCCGATTGCGATGAAACTTTGGGGAATGGCTGGACGCATGTCCGCGAAGGTTTCTGAGTTAGTAAATCTTATACAGGGTGTTCAAAAAGTTTCGGTACGGCTGATTATCTCAGCGGGAAATCATTTTAGAGAAAAATGTTTGTACAAAACTTTTAGGATTTCTGAGTTAGTAATCTATCTATATATATTGAGAACTGTCTTATGGGCGGAGCTAAAATTAATATGGCGGCCTTAAAAGTGCAAGTTCAATGTATTTCAATGCGTTAAAAGTAGTTTTTACGTAAAATATGATTAACATTAATGTGTGTGAAATTTGCCTGTGGGCGAATACAAAACCGGGTAATAGGAACTTCCTTGAAGGGGAGCGTGTTTTAAAATCTCTTGGAAGCTGGAACATCTGAAGAATAACTATTTTAGAGCAAACATTTAGGTTAAGCGTGTACATGCATAGACAACGGAAATATAATCAGCACTCGAAAAATGACGCGAATACACTTTGACATACGGCGTAACTGATTTTATTTTTAATATTATCATCCACTTTTTTCTAAAAATCGATTTTTTCTAAATTTCCAAACGCGTCTGGAGTGTACACGAAGCGTTTGCCCGGCTTTGGAAAATAATGGAAAGAGACGTCGTCTTTATTTAAACGACTTTGACAGCCAGGCACGTAGCAAAGAAGTCTACCTTTCGATTTCACTGGTGGTTTTAAGAATTCGGACGTCATTTTGCGAAAAAATAAATTATTATATGCACTCTCCTATTCTAATGCATTGCTAAGCTCCAAAACTGCAATCTAAAACTATGTGGCGACCCATCGCGCTACGGCGCCCCGCCGCCAGGTGGCGCCACCCGTCGACTCCACGGCTTTCGGCTTCTCGTTAGTGGTCCAACAACGGGCAAGTTTCTATATAAGACCGCAACTGCCCGTCTCTCACCGAGGACCACAGAGCGTCTAAGGCAGGAGTCGGCCTAGCCTTACTGACGAGTCCACAGGCCGACTCCGGGACGAAACGCTCCGCCGATTAGATGGCGACCACATTCTTTTCGCCACAACTAGTTTGTTTTTTCGCCGCCAGAGGTCATATCGCCATTCGACAGTTCCCAATAAAAATGAATGTTTGTTTGTCTGTCTGTCTGTCTGTCTCTTATGCCTTCCTAAACCGTTCATCCGATTGCGATGAAACGCGATTGGGGAATGGTTGGACGCATGTCCGCGAAGGTTTCTGAGTTAGTAAATCTTATACAGGGTGTTCAAAAAGCCCCGGTACGGCTGATTATCTCAGCGGGAAATCATTTTAGAGAAAAATGTTTAACACAAAACTTTTAGGATTTTTCCCTGGGTATCCAATGGTCATATTGGAATTGACCTTGACCACATGGCATTCAAGGTCATATCAAGGTCAAATTGATTTTTTTAAATGGGAACCCCTATTTTTGATACCGGAAATGAAAAGAGCGGGAAATTTCACGTTCAAATATGTCCTTGATCATTTTTTTCATGTAACCTTTATGATCAGCGGAGGTCAAATTGAGGTCAAGTACAGTTCGGCTTCGTACCATGAAAGCTATGGGCCCTATAGAAATTCTTTTTGATAGTAGGGTTTAGGATTGTTCCGTGGCTATACAATGGTGATATTGGATTTGACCAGACCATGACCTTCATTTGGAATTTCTTACATCTTGCATCTAAAAATTCGTAAAATGACGGCCAAAATCAATCCACAATCTACTCGTGCGAAGCCGGGCGGGTCGCTAGTACAATATAAACACTTCCGCTTTTCTGTGGGCGCACGTGTCTCCCTCTCTCTCTCTCAAGAATCATTCAGTAGTAAGGATCAACGAACGGTCAGCCTTCCTACGATTATTCCCTCAAACGGCAGACACCGTATACATTTGACTTACTTTCCATCGATGACGCGTAATAGGATTATGTATCCTCGCCCCAGAGGACCACTAGTCCTCTCTCTCGGATAACCACGAAAAGAACATATACTCTCCGCGACACCACAGGGAAGCGGTTTATCTTCCGTGTATAGGTTCAAACATCGTGAATACGTCGCCCCCTGATTCGAGTTGCCTGCCCCGGGGATTAGATGGGATCAGAGAACACCACGTTCAGGAACCCCTCGCGTGGGTAGTATACTCCACCCGCTCCCGCCCACCGTGCAACTTTGGAGTACCGAAATACACGCGCGGGTATCGAACATTTCGCTCAACTCTTGGTGCCGCTGGCGAACGGAGCGAAACAGTTTCGCGTTAAAATCGTTTCGGTTCGTATTAATTATGTGATTTATGCCACCGTTCCCCTCTCCTCTGGCATTTATCGCTTTCCTCATTATTTCGCGATTAAAATGCCGCGATGCATATTATTGCTACTCTCTACGGAAGAGATGATTCATTTAGCTACTATTAATTTTGTTCGTTTCAGTTTTCACGGCGCTTTCATTATTCCGTTGTTACGCCGTTTAGCGATGGATTGACCTAATTAGTTAATTGACTTACGCGCGCGTTTGGCGCATCCTGCAGTGCGTGATGTGATAGCAGATGTACTCCCGCTTGAAAAGGTTGCGTATGCACATTACTAGAACGGATTGTACGTAAAAATGGTCATTTTATATGAATTGTTCGCTTTTGCAGATATTTTATATATGGGGCATTCTGTGTCAAGACAGCCACTTTTTTTCATGAGGGTCTCAAAAAAATCTGATTTTTATTTACATGGTTATACTTGATGAAAAAACATTACCTGAATTTTTTTAGATTTTTTTCGCGTGCCGTTAATGGTATACATCGATTTGAAAAATAAATTTTAACTTTAAAGTTTCAAGTATACTATTAATGGCATAAACAACTTTGAATACATGAAAATTTTTGTTTTTTTCTCAATTTTTCAAAAAAAAAATTCAAAATTTGTAAGTGGCATTAAAAGACATTTTCTTACAAAAAAGTGAAAAAAAAAGAAAATATTTATTTCGCCAATGCGACAGTCTCGATTTTTCTTAAAAAAAATTCAGTGTATTTGAAATCAATAAAAACTGTGCAGAACAAAATTTGGTAGTGGAAGGGCCATTTCTTCATGAAGAAAATTTATTTTTAAGTTTTTTATCTTAAAAAATTTTTTTATCAGAAAATGTTTTTTATCCTTCTATGCATCTATGCATAGAAACATAAAGATAATTTTCTATGCATAGATGTATAGAAGGATAAAGAACATTTTCTGATTAAAAAATAAAATTTTTAAGAAACAAATAGGTACTTCATGAAGAAATGGCCCTCGCACTACCAAATTTTTTTCTCCACAGTTTTTATTGATTTCAAATATACTGAATTTTTTTAAGAAAAATCGAGACTGTCGTATTGGCGAAATAAATATTTTCTGGTGTTTTTATCACTTTTTTGTAAAATTGAGAAAAAAACAAAATATTTCACGTATACAAAGTTGTTTATGCCATTAATAGTAGGTATACCTACTTGAAACTTTAAAGTTAAATTTATTTTTCAAATCGATGTATACCATTAACGGCGCGTGAAAAAAATCTAAAAAAATTCAGGTAATGTTTTTTCATCAAGTATGACCATGTAAATAAAAATCAGATTTTTTTGAGACCCTCATGAAAAAAAGTGGCTGTCTTGACACAGAATGCCCCATATGTACATGAAGTATTTTGAAAGAGTTCCTTGAGGCTCTGATAAAATTACTATAATTAGGGGACGATTATAAAATATATTTTCTTTACAAATGATTACACAGTCACATAAAAAAAAAGTGGGGTATACTTTTGATGTAATATATGTTATCTGTAGTAATTTTGCCTTCTAATCACGAATCCGGTGTCAAAATTTGGTCATCACGTCACATTTTTTTAAATCTCAAAATACCAGCCAGTGATCATGATTTTCAAAAAGACGGACTTAAATCAAGTTCGGTAAAGCGGGTTTTTTAGATCGCTGATCACGAATCTGAAGTCGGATTTCAAAAATTCAAGATGGCGGATCCAACATGGCGGACTACGGATTCATGCCAAATTTGGTATAGGGGGGGGGGTTGTGTCGCTGATCACACATCTGAAGTCAGATTTGAAAAATTCAAGATGGCGGATCAAACATGGCGGACAAGATTTACGAAAATTTGGAATTTTTGCAGATATAACTGCATATTCATAATCAGCGACCGAAGAAACCCCCCTATACCAAATTTGGCATGAATCCGTCGATTTTTGAAAATCTCGTCCGCCATATTTGACCCGCCATCTTGAATTTTTTTATTCCGACTTCAGGTTCGTGATCAGCGACACAAAAAACCGCCTATACCAAATTTGGTTTAACTCTTTCGAGATGCGAGACAGATATAAAGAGCGCGCCCGGCCGAAAACTATGCCCGCAGTTTGTGCCATTTAAATTTCCTAATTGTGCCATATGAAGTTTTTCATAGCAAATGTGATGCCATTTATATATTTTTATACTTATCTATACAGCAAGAAGTTTTGCCAAATATAAAGTATCTTTTTGTGCCATAAGCGAAAAAAACCTGAGCGACTACTTTTTTTTATCTCAACTCCTAAATCCAAAGCAGAGTTACAAAAGCCCAAGTATTATATACTGTTTTAAAGCTTAAGCTTGTGCGAAAATAATAGTACTTCTCAAACGCGTCTAACGAAAACTTTATAGCGACAAAAATAGCAACGAAAAAAAATTGCAAATTAAATTTTAACCTACTCTAAAAAAAAGTTCTGCAGTTTATCGTTATTATCTTTGCATATAGTATTAGATACATCTTCCACCTTTCTAATAAAAAAAACTGGTCAGCGATATCTCAACAGTTGCGAGTTTTCTGGTCAAAAGACTGAACGAACCCAGCGCGTCGCTACGCAGACCACTAAAAGTAGTGCCTCGCTTAGCGTCAGAATAGGGCGTCAAGCGGAGTCCGGAAAGGGTTGTCCATTAACTTTTTGAAAATCATGATCTCAATAGTTTTTTGAGATTAAAAAAATGTGACGCGATAGCCAAATTTTGACACCGGATTCGTGATCAGGAGGCAAAATTACTATAGATAACATATTATATATCGGATCAAAAGTATACCCCACATTTTTTATGCGACTGTGTTATTATTTTCCACAATATATATGTAGTGTTTCCATTCATAATTAATAATCGACGTCTTATTCAACTATATATTGTAAACAGTTGATCAAATAATATTTTTTTCTCAATATCACAGAAGCATTGAATTTGGCAGAAAATGAATTGCAATCAATTGTGAACATTAGTTAACGTAAGCACTGTCCATCGCATGAATTTTACGTAGAATCAGTATTTTCGATGAAAATGTACCTCCATTTTTTGTCCTCGCCACTTCGTCATCCGCGCGACTTTTATTTTGAACACTATTTTTATATTTCATTTTTTCCCGGGGGGGGGGGGGGGGGCGTCACGCGTGGGGATGAAGAGCGAAGGGTGGCTGCCCCGTAATACTATAAGCTACGTCACGGTAATTTATGATAGTTTGCTAAGCCTCTGATCGTACGCCAGCCCGAATCTCCAACGCAAACAAACCTCGGATTGTCGTTCCTCCCATTTCGTCGTTCACTTGTCAAGGTCGAAGGTCGTTGCTTTGTACAGTAGATATAACAAATATCGTGCCGACTGTAGGATCAGTTATATAACGAGGTTTCAATTTCCTTCTTATTTTTATTTTCTAGAATTCTATTCGGAGGAAAGATTTATTGAAATAGGAATATTAGTATAATTATGCATAGAAATTTATTTGCAAAAAATAGAAATGTACCTATTTGGCGATGGAAAATAATCCCGGAGAAGTTTTAGAAATATTTGTATTTTCTATTTGTAATGAAGTACAGTGAAATGCTATGGAAAAACAATCGCGTCGCAAACTTTTAATAAATGACTTGAGAACTGTACAAAAAATATAACAAATATAAATACCTATATTTTTTGATGAAAAATTAGTCCCAGCATTTACAACCGTTTGTGATAAAATTCAAGATGGAATCAATTTATCGAATTGTTATGATATCGAGAATTATAGTAAATATTACAGCTTAGTTTGAAACTTTTACAAGTATTTTTATTATTATAACAAGAATTCTCTTTATTGTAACAATAAACCGGTCCTATATCAATATTGATCACAAATCGTTGTAAATATTGAGATTTACTTTTTTAATAATAATATAATTTGGTCTCCTGCATCTATAAAATCGGTTCTTATTGAGAAATCATATTCAGATACGTATGATTTTATGAAAATTTCAAAACTATTTTTACAGGCAACTGTTTCTAGGTATAATTGCGGTTATAATTCAATGAATTCGTGATGCATATAAGGTCGTCAGAATAATTTTTCAGAGGAAAGTATGTGGTACGAATTAGAAGAGTTAAATATTCCCGAGAATATCCATCGAGCGCTATATAACAATTGCATTTACGCGGCACTTTGCAGTCGTAACCTACCTGACTCACTTGTCGATTCCCCCGCGCCTCTTTCAGAGCTTATCGATTCGCATCGGGCACACACCTCACGTCCCCAGCTTACCCCGCATATTTTAGCATCGACGCCCCAAAGAAATTTGTATACGTTCTGTCCCCCCTCTTCCACTCGCCCCGCAAAAACGCCCACCTGTATATCAATCGCCCCCGTAATGTGAAAACGAACGATACTTTCGGCTCGAGTACGTTTACTCGGAGTTTCGTTATCGCCGTTGCTGTGCATCTCACGATTGATTACGACGCCTAGATTTGTGATAGAATTTTCTATCTATTTTTTGTGTATAACCAAAGCAATGATTATAATTTGTGTAATGAAACGAAAGAACGAACTCGCTCAATTTTTATGGATGATACACTGAGCGAAAAGTGGGTAATAAAATCAATCATAATTACAAAGTTAAATTTTCCTAGTTACTAATGCCATATTTACTATTAAACAGACCATAAAATAATGCAGTCGGAATAACTTTTGTCGCATGGAAGGTTGATGCCGATAAATTGTACTGTATTTACAATAAAAGAAATACACATAAGGGTTTTTGGATATTCCTACTGTACTGAAGAACAATGTTTCCTTCGAAATTAGTAAATTATAATTTAAACTATCACGATTTAATGTTTTTTAAAGAAAAATTACTATACCGCAGTGTAAAAATATCCAAAAACCTTCATTTGTACCTCTTTTAGTGTAAATATAGTAAAATTTACTGGTATGAATACATTTTCCTATGAGTCTTTCCGTGTAACAATGAGGTTCTTGTTTATGATAATTATACACCGTGGCTGAAATAACCATAAAAGTAGATCAATAAGATTACTGCACGATAGTGTCTGCTATATAAAAAAAAAGGTTTGGAACATTTGGCTGGTGTTGGGGAAAAGTGGTATAAGTCCAAAATTGGCTAAAATGTGTTAAGTAGATTAATCACTTCTGAAAACGGGTATCTACGGTAGGAACAAATGATATAAGTCTTAATAAGTACTTAATAATTACTTATTTTGTTATTTGGACTAGACTTATATCACTTGTCCCTACCATAGATACCCGTTTTCAGAAGTGATTCATCTACTTAACATATTTAAGCCAATTTTGGACTTATACCTACCACTTTTCCCCAACACCAGCCATTTATTGACAATGTCACAGGTTGATCTGGTTGCAACGATTCTGATCTGTTGTTACCATAATCACACTGAGAAAAATGGATTGTTTTCGGTAGTATAATTCTCATAACCGTAAGTAGATATTGTGAGGCGAATATTGTGATTAGTACCCGTGCAGAAATTAATTGGGGTAACCCTGTTCCCTATAGGATTCTGATCAGGATTTCCATGTTAGGGGCGTCCTGATGAGATTCCAATCAGGTACTTGCAGGATTTTTATTAAGAATAAGCGAACAGCTCTCGAACTTTTGGCACCACCTGCAGGCAGAGAGGGTAGTAAGGTAGGATCCCTGTGAGAATCCTCTCAGGAGAAAATATAACCTATGTTCGAGTTAGTAAGCAGTTCGTGAACCAATGGCGCTACCAAGTAATAGGTTAACCAAATAGGATTCGTCTATTAGATGAACTATACGGACATAAACTACCTATACGGCGTCGAACCGAATGGCTTTGTATATCGAGAAAGAGTTAATTTATCACATTTTTACAAATATTTATAGGAGTTTTGATTCACAAGCATATTTAAAAGGATGATGGCCCAGTAAGTGACATGGTTCACAAAGCGTTAGGAGCAGCTATAAACAACGCGAAAGACTGGGATGGACAACGTACACTAAAATAATTTAATGAATTTACTTTCTTTAATCATGTAGCGATTTATTTCTATTTTACGTTTTTGACAATTTATTTCAATAAAGAAAATTAATTTTACATAAAAGCATTATAGGATTATTTTATTATTGCCCAGATTTCCAGCAGAGCCATTTTCGATATCGTTTATAATTTTTGAAGGGCCCTTATGGATATTTAATAAGGACCCTTGGAGAGTCCGATTAGATTCTTATAAGGATTCCCGCTTGGAATCTTAACAACTAAGCATAACATTTCCTCATTAGGCCTTATGAGGGTGTCCTGATGCGATTCCTACAATAGTAAATGAGGCTCTACTAGAATCCTATCAGGGCCCTAACCAAATTTCTGCACGGGTATATGCATATCAACTGATAGCACACCCATATTCTAATCGAGGTAAGAATAAAATATATGTATTGGTAGAACCTTGTGTCTTTAAATTTTGAGGGATACGAGGTTAGGACGTCGTGACAGCCTTGATGCAGCGATTCGTTCTGCAAAAATTAGAAAAATTATGCTTGTTGGTAGAAGAATTTATCGCAAGGCACTAACAATAAGAATAAGGCCTTTCGCCCACGAGGCTACTGAGAAGCGACGCGATTGGAACCCAAATCGCCAACGAGTCGCGTGCAAATTTCCGCCAATGCATTTAAATAGAAGTCCGCTCACGACGCAACTGCAAAGTGATTAGTTTGTGATGCGTTGGCAATTGGTTTCTAGCAACTCGTCCTGCTGGTCGCCAAGTGATTAGAGTTGCCGAGTTGCCGACGTTGTGCGTGGTAGATTCAGTAAAGCAATGTCACGGATACGAAACGAAACTGCAGACATTGGTCATTGCGTACCGACCGGTCGAAATCACGTCACTTTCGCGTTGCTTCGTGTGCGAAACCAAAGCGACTAGTTGCTAGTGATTCCAGTTACTTACCAGTTACAGTTTCTTTTGAGTAGCCTCGTGGGCGGAGGGCCTAATTGTACATCTATATTTAGAAGCGAGGATTTCTGAAATAAAAACTCATTTCCTACCAAAAGGGTATAGATCCTAGTGTTGGAGATCTAGAATTTAAGAATAATTCTATTAGTAGGGGAATGTCGGGTAATTGTGCGCATCGAGATTTCGATCATTTCTTCGATAAAAACAAACGTCATCGAGCCGTAATTCTTTATGACATAACTATAAATTATATCGATTTGAAGCACTACTAGTAACTGAAGTCGAAAAGAGTTAGGTCCACTATTTTGATGTAATTTTGGAGGTCTAGGAAATAAGGTGATAAGTCCGTAATTTTATTTTGTTTATCAAATTTAACACATTTTACGAAAGTACATTATGTCGCGTGTCTTTTGAACTATTGTTCACTTTTTCCAATAAAATATCTACGAATATCTGTCTTTCATGTCCAATTATTTAGATCGAAGCAGGTAATCGTACGTATGTATTCTTAAGTACGCAGAATTACTTGTTGCGTATATGTATGATTATTTTTGTTTTCGTATATTCTCGGATTATACTGTTAAAACAAACCTATCTAAAGAGGGCAAGCTGATAGAGCTGATAATTATCTATATCTGTGACTCTTGCTTGAGAAAGTAATTTTTCTAATTTTGTTACTAATTTTTGGTAAAATAAACATTTGCTGAATACATTTTCTCATTTCCGTATTAATATTCCATAAAACATTCATTTCATTTAATTATTTCCTGTGTTTTACGATCTGCGCACAATGTCACGCCACATGAGAGATTTTTCGCTTTTGCATTTTTCTCTTCTTTGCAAAATACAACATCAGTTAATAAAAAATTGTACAATATGAGAATGCACAATGATGAAGGAATATTTGGAGCTCCTGTTGCCATGCTTATATTGATTCCAACTCCAAAAATCACTTCACGGGAATGTATTTACCCTATTAAGTGCGCACAATTCGACCACTCTCTCCTATCCATTTTTCTCAATCCAGAATCTCGCTGCTTAGAACAACTATGGAATCGTAATTTGCGCCAAAATCAACTATGATTTCTAGTACAGTTACGGATCTTCCAGCTGGATTTTTCTCTGAATCCAGATCGAATTTGATCATTCGCGATGATGCCTCCATCCTTTTGCGATTTCCCTCAGTCTCCTTACGCGTCAGCGAGAATTCCCAGATTTTCCCGTTCCACGTTTATTCCCCCTCTCCGAGGTTCCGGGTAATCGGAAATCGCTTAGTTCGCGTTGGAGAGCGCGCGCGAATGAAAAGCGAGGGAAAAAGACGCGCGCACGCTCGCGAAGAGAGCCACCTGAACTTTCGAACTTCGCCGCGCTCGCGAGAGGACACTCAAAAAACAGGACCCCCCGGAAGGTTCGCGCGGAGAAGTCGATCACCGCGCGATCGAGCAAAACTAATTAGGAGGGAATAGCTACACAAAGAACTTTCCTTCGACGGTCGTCCGGTGGAAGAAGTGTTGGTATTTAAATGGAGTCGCCGTCTCTTCCGGCTGGGGGCAAGGAGGGGAGGGAGGGGGGAAAAGTTTCAAAGTGGGGAAAGAAAGGAATAAAACTCGGCTTTATTCTCCACCGTCGGACTCTCCGCGGGCTCGTTCCGGGGGAGTAGAGAGGCGTAGGTATACGTCGATTGAAAATAAAATTTAGGTCCCGTTCCGCTTCTCGTGACGCGGGGAATAAATTTCGAAAATTTCGCGCACGAGGTGCACGATCTCGGTAAATATTTATTATCTATTTACGAAGGGTTGCGCGAGAGGGTGCAGCGAAGAGAGGCGATCGTAACATATCTACGGCGTGGACGAAGAATCGATGAATGCGGAACGAATCCGCCCGTGTAGAAAGTCATCCAGACATTTCCTGAGCTTGATTAGGGCCTGATCAGGGGATATCACGGCATGCCTAGATTCAGTATTCTCTTTAGAACCTGATGTGATACTGATGATGCGCGCGCTAGATTGGGCGTTGTGTACCTCATCCTTAACAAGACCTGGCTAGAAAACTGGAGCACGGTTCATGATTTTCGCTCCAGTTTCTCCTGACTCGATCCAGGCTAGTCTCTGATCCCCCAAACTAATCGAAATGATAAACTGAACCAATAGATGGCGTTGATCCAAAATTGGCCTTGGAAAGCGTTCCGAGTAACGCGAAAGATTGTGATTGATTTCATGAGGAACGATAAAAAACACGTTAATTAAAAAAGGGGGTAGTTTTAATAGATATGCATATAATAAATTTCATTTGAAAGGTTATATTATTATAATAAATTATATAAGAAAGTTTTTGGACTCTTCATATTTTTTCGTCAATTCATTTTACATTGTTCATCAGTGATCGTCTATCCATACTCCGACACATGCGTTAGTTGGCGATCTTACTCGTACGATTCCTATATCGTCCCCTTAATACTACAACTAGGTAACTCAAATTTTCGGTATTTTCCGTTATCTACTTTGTACCCAATTTTGTACGCTCTTTTCGGTGCTACAACGAGATAAGTTCTGTCGTATATTTAAGGTTAGAAATCCAGTAGTACGGTATAGATACAGTCACTAAAGCGACTAATGTAATATGAAGAGCTATGGGGAAGAAAGATGAAAGTCCACTTAAGGTGGTTCTGAGCTATTTCAAATTTAAAGTTCAAAACCTTGTATTGATCTTATTCTCCACTGTATTCTCAAACCGTTATAAATTCGGACTGCCCGCGTTATTAGCCCTGAACGAAGTGCTGATATAAACTATGGGCACAAACCTACAAAATGCGCCATCTAACTAAATTTTGGTGAAAATGGACTCATCTTTTTTTCCCCTGCCTCTTCATGTGCATGCAATAAGTGCACAATTTGAATAGGTACCGAAAATTCGAGTTACCTAGTTGTAGTATTAAGGGGACCGATATGGCCCATCTGCGTATAGCCTTTAACCCTATATAATTAGAAGTTAATTATATATTTCACTGGTTTTTCGGAATAGAATTGGAAACTGAAAAAAGAAACAAGGACAGGTACTAATCGAGTAATCTAAGCAGGCTCTCGCTAAGTAACCTAAACAAGCCCTGGTTTATAAACCTAGGCAGGGGCTAGATAAAAAAACTGTAACAAACATCTTATAGTAAATAGGGGCCTGGTTAGTTCACTCTATCAATGCCATTTAATAAGATAGTCTAGTCATAGTAGGCGATTTTTTTTCGAGGAAATGCAAATTAATCTGGGTAGGATGAAACCTATACCAAATCGATAGAGAAAAATCACCTGAAAAACATATCAAAAGATCCCAACCAACTTTAGCCGGGAAATATTTTTAATTAATTAAAAAATAACATCAATTGCGGTCGAGGGTCATTTGAACGCTGATATTTCTCGATCAATGGGCTCAATTAAAAAAGTAGAACTACCTTTTTGTAGCAAATTTTCCCCGCTACAAAATGGTAGTTCTACTTTTTTACTGGAGCTTATATTGAACGAGAAATATCAGCGTTCAAAGGGCGCTCGACCGTAATTGTTATTTTTTAATTAATTAAAAATATTTCCCGGCTAAAGTTGTTTGGGATCTTTGATATGTTTTTCAGGGGATTTTTCTCTATCGATTTTGGTATAGGTTTCATCCTATCCAGATTAATTTGCCTTTCATATGCTATAATGACTAGACTAAGAAAGGAAGTCTGGCCAATTCCCGATCAGTTCCTAATTACGATTTCTACACGGGCATTGCCGAAGAAATTGATTTTCTTCTCTCGGAGATGACTTTTCCTCTTGACCAGTGAAACGATCTAATTACGAACTGCCGCTTGCGATTAGACGCACGGAGAGTTCTATCCGAACAAAGTGATGATGTGGGGCGAAAGGGGTGGGAGGAATAAATCGTCGCCGCCAACTGAATGCGATGAATTTTATTTCCCCTCTCCCGCGAGAGAGCGAAATCCACGGCTATCAGCTTTTGACTTTCGAGCCGCGCCTGAAAGAGTCGCACTCGTATACATAGAGCGCATTCAACCGGAGGAAACTCCTAAGAAAACTTTCGAGCCGCACGCGCACGAATGCGAACTCCTTCGCGCGCATTCGCTCGCTTTACTTTCTCCGCGGCTCTTCCCCCGATGCTCCGCGCCGTGTTACAGCCGCGATTACATGGAACGCTACTCCCTGCGGGCGGGGTTCGTTCTTCTTCCGTTCGTGGAAGCGAGAGAACGCGCGTGTCGCGCGGCAGGAGTTGCAATATCGCGGGCGTAATTAGATTTAAAAATATGCGAAAGTTAATTGTGGAATAATGCAGCGAGCCTCGAAGTATCGTCGAGAGCGAGGCGTGACGAAGTTTGCATCGCGGCGACGTTTTGAATATTAATTGAACCCGATGGACGCAGGTATGACAGGTATGTCATCACGCGCCGTGTGTAATATACGGGGTGTTCTCAAACCTCTGACCCAGGGGAAAACCCTACGTTCATTAAAAAATTACGGGCATGATGCAATTGATTTTATTGAAATCCGTTAAGAATTTACGGAGAAATTAATTATTAAAAAGTAGTTATTGTAATATTTTGAATTTATTCGGCATTGGTGACGTCATATCATATCATATCATACAAAAATAATAATAAGGCGCGAGTCGCAGCTCGTCACTACGCGTATCGTTATACTGGGCGCCGACATCCGTCACATAAAGTGATCTCCATAGCAATGCGACGATTTGAAGAAACAGGAAAGGTGGACCTCATCGTAGCCGAAGTTCAAGCTAAAAATGAAAAAGCAATTATTGACACTTTCTTATGCAGTGGAATGTAATATTAGAAGTGAATAATACTAAACGTAATTAATTTCAAACCTTACAGGCAGTGCTCAAAGTGCCCCCCAGAATTGTATATGCAGAGCTGAATGCGCTGTAGAAACAACGTGGTAACCCGGCTGAGCATTTCCTCTGTGATGTTCGCAAATCCCTGCTGCAATCGTTGCAGAAGGTCGTCACGATTTCTCACAGGCTCCTGTCCAACGTACATATGACTCTTCATGTGTCCCCAGAGGAAAAAAAATCCAAAGGATTCAAGTCCGGAGATCGTGGAGGCCATGGCACAGGGCATGGACAGGAGGAAAAGTAGCGTCGAGGTATTGCCGGAGACCAAGATAATAGTGGGCGAGCGCACCATCATGCTGATACCACGCAAATGGTAACAGTTCGTCCGGTATCTTCTCCGCTAAGGCTTCTGGCAACTCTTCTCGTGAAAAACGAAGATAATTGTGCCCATTGACATTTGCCGGAAGCTCAGCTGGACCAACGATTTGGCGGTCGATGATCCCACACCAATAATTGATGCTGAACCGATTCTGTCGATTCTTCACACGCGTGACATGGGGATTGTCATGAGACCAATAATGGTCATTGTGCGAGTTGACGATTCCCTCGTTGTTGAACTTAGATTCGTCCGAGAAGAGAATCTTGCACGCAAAGTCTAGATCTTCCTGAAGGAATTCCTGTATTTCCTGTGTGCAGTGACGGCATTAAGCTAGCCGTAACTGAGCATCCCCGGCATGCAGCTCTTGCACTGATACCTTATGGTAAGGATGAAGATTTTCATCCCTCCATATTCGGTGTACAGCCGAGTTGCTTAAATCGATCTGTGCTCCGGTTCGCCGAATGCTCATCTCCGGATCCTCTTTTACAATCCGAACTACTCGTAGCTCATTAGTAACTCCAGGAGCTCCTCCATCCGCACCAGGATGAGGTTCAACACTTCTCGTTTCTTCAAATCTTCGCACTGCCGCGAGTACCACTTTATGAGATAGATGTCGACGCTCAGGAAACGTTGCGCGTAATGACGAACTGCGACTCGCGCCTTATTATTACTTTGACAATATAAACGAACCATTTCGTGTATTCCGTTACCCGATACGGAGCCATGATTGTTAAACAAATGATAAATAAGCGTGAACTTCGCCGATAGCAATTGCGATTATCTTCATGATCCTTGATATTACGTTATCAATGCCGAATAAATTCAAAATAATTATTACTTTTTAATAATTAATTTTTCCGTAAATTCTTAATCTGTAAAAAAGGCGGCAAGTTCATTCAATGCCAAAAAATTGCTACGTAAAATACTCTAAAAAAGATTTGAAATCAATTAAGATCGCCATGTTCAAGATTTATATAAAAAAAAATAAAAGGCATCATTTCAAAGGAAAATTATTGTAAATCAAGTTACTAAAAAATTCGACTAAAAGAAATTTATAAAAAAATTTGCATAAAAAAGAACTTGCCACGTTTAAGAGAGAGAGAGAGAGAGAGAGAGAGAGAGAGAGGGGGGGGAGAGGGGGAGAGGGAGAGGGAGAGGGAGAGGGAGAGGGAGAGGGAGAGGGAGAGGGAGAGGGAGAGGGAGAGGGAGAGGGAGAGGAGAGGGAGAGGGAGAGGGAGAGGGAGAGGGAGAGGGAGAGGGAGAGGGAGAGGGAGAGAGAGGGAGAGGGAGAGGGAGAGGGAGAGGGAGAGGGAGAGGGAGAGGGAGAGAGAGAGAGAGAGAGAGAGAGAGAGAGAGAGAGAGAGAGAGAGAGAGAGAGAGAGAGAGAGAGAGAGAGAGAGAGAGAGAGGGAGAGGGAGAGGGAGAGGGAGAGGGAGAGGGAGAGGGAGAGGGAGAGGGAGAGGAGAGGGAGAGGGAGAGGGAGAGGGAGAGGGAGAGGGAGAGGGAGAGGGAGAGGGAGAGGGAGAGGGAGAGGGAGAGAGAGGGAGAGAGAGAGAGGGAGGGAGAGAGAGAGAGGGAGGGAGAGAGAGAGAGTGAGAGAGAGAGAGAGAGAGAGAGAGAGAGAGAGAGAGAGAGAGAGAGAGAGAGAGAGAGAGAGAGAGAGAGAGAGAGAGAGAGAGAGAGAGAGAGAGAGAGAGAGAGAGAGAGAGAGAGAGAGAGAGAGAGAGAGAGAGAGAGAGAGAGAGAGAGAGAGAGAGAGAGAGAGAGAGAGAGAGAGAGAGAGAGAGAGAGAGAGAGAGAGAGAGAGAGAGAGAGAGAGAGAGAGAGAGAGAGAGAGAGAGAGAGAGAGAGAGAGAGAGAGAGAGAGAGAGAGAGAGAGAGAGTTCATATTTTTTCCACTATATAGGTGGTGGTATCATATAAGAGAGTGTATGAATTTATTTAAAATCATAAGTGCATAAACATCGAATATAATTTTCTACCTGTCTGCATTTTTTATTTTGAAGAAAAAAGACGTGGCAAGTTCTTTTTTATGAAAATTTTGTTATACATTTTTTTAGTCAAATTTTTTAGTAACTTGATTTACAATAATTTTCCTTTCAAATGATGCTTTTTATTTTTTATATATAAACCTTGAACATGGCCATCTTAATTGATTTCAATTCTTTTTTGGAGTATTTTACGTATCAATTTTTGGGCATTGAATGAACATGCCGCCTTTTTTTACAGAGAATCTGTTTTTGTGGCAAGATTTCATTAATTTTTGGATAGTATAATACGAAAGAGGAAATATATAATTTTTAATAATTCTGTCATTATTATCTATACAATTAGTTAACTCATTAAGATAGTTTCTTAATTTCTACGTAGAGCAAGTTCGGTATACCATATGTCCCTTGGCAAATCCCGAATTTTGAATTTCCCTGACATTTGGCCGGAAGTGGTTGGGTCAGTGCTCTAGTCATTTATAGTTAGAGTTGGTTTCGGAAGAGTGCGCTGGGGTCTTACGAGCCGAGGGAAAAGTGTCAAACGTCTGGGGGGCCTTTCTCGAGTCACTCGCAAAGTTACGTATACGCATCTTAGCGAATAGACCAATTAGGACCAAGTATTCCGTTGTGGTGGGGGTCCTGATTGGTTTACTCGCTAAGATGCGTATATAGTCCGGGAGCCAGCAACGGTTTTCGTTACGTCATAGATAACAGGGCTACAATTTTTATGATGAACGTGAACGTAACGTGTGAACAAAGGAATGAAGGGTTAAACAGTAAAAATTTTATTTCTTCAAAATATAATAAATTATTTTTATATTAATTGTAATAAATTATGGATATTTGTTAATCTGCTCATTTGAAGGAATGACATAATACTCCATACTCTCTGGATCTATGCCCATAATGGTCAGGGAAAATGTATTATTTTCGACTGGAAATCTTGGAAAAGTAAGAGAAATTTTTTTTCATACTTCGCTGGATACCTTGATAGGTATTATATTACATGTATACATTTTAATGTTTACAGTAGGATCTTGATTATTTGAACTAATTGAGACCGGGCTTGCACATTAGAATAATTATTTCTAACAATATATAATATAACTCGGGTGAAAACCGTTTTTTTAGAAATGGCAAGAAACTTTTTATGATTAAACTTACAAGCAATTTTTTATTTCCAAAAGACTTTTCTTCGGAATGCGTTATTTTAGAAATATTACATGTACAAATGTCTAATTGAGTTCGGATAATCAGACACGGTACTGAAGCATTCAGATAATTGACGATTCGATTAATCGAGATTCGACTGTACATTCAGCTCAAGTGATCTACTTCTCCCCCTCCGGCCGCGATTTCCCCACTCTTCAGTCGAACGGTATATGCACCCCTTCTAGGTACTTGCTTTTATCGGGCACGATTTAATCGGAGAGTGGGTGAAGCGCAGCTGGAGAAGAAAAAGCAGATCAGAGTTGAGCTAAGTATACGTTGAAATATTTTGAGGATAGACAGATACATATGCAAGGTTCGCTGCGTTACCGATCACTATCGAAGTATAGAGTCGAGGGAAGGATAGTTCCAGAAAAAAATGTAAGGAATGTAATTCGATCGGTTATATTCACCCTTTATACCGTATAGATTAAAACTAAATTAAAACGGAATTAAAAAATCAGATTAAACTATGTAATACAAGACGTAGAGATGCGTAGTCGATGGGGAGGCGATTTATCAATTTATCAGTAAGCGAACGATCAAATTAAAGGAGGCACGCCTCGCAGCGCGGTGAGTTTTTGTAATTTCGAGTGGTCTCTTCATGATACGGTCGAGCGACTCCTACATCGGACGTTAGACGGAATGTAATAGAGGTCTTGGCCGGTGTCCAAACGGTCAAGCGAAGGATAGAAGGGCATCACGGGATATCACGGGGTATAACGCTCTTGCATATGTGCGCAGAGCCGCCATCGTAAGGTGTGGTATGTGTCTGCAAGTACGCCGGCCTACGCTTGCCGTTCTCCTTCTATTCCATGTACACACGTATGTTCCGTGCGATATCCCGTAGAGCTCACGTCGTCTCGACCGGGCGGCATACCGAGCAGCAAAACCCTCACCAGTTTGGCCTCGGCCGCCCGGCGGAACATGTCCGAGATTGGCCGATGGATGCGGATATGCTGTGTGCTTTCTTCTCGTTTTACGACGGCAAACGTGATGTTTTCTTGTTGTTTCTTGTTTTGGTATTTCATCGGAATATGTTCTTGGCTTTTTCGTCGAGATTTATGGTGTATTTAATTTATTTTCCCGCGTCGTATGGGTTTTAGGTATATTTCGATTTTCCTTGTTCTTTTCTTATTGTTTTTCGTATTGGACTTGCAATAGTTTAGATAAAATCAGAATAAATTTGTCTGTATTTTTAAATTATAAGCTACAATTTTAGATACCAAAAATATCTCACGGTTAATTGCAAAATCTATACCTTGAGAATGTGGCGACTTAATTTAGAATTAAAAATTGACGGATTTCATATTAATTTAGAGTTTGTTTTATGCATGGCCCCTTTATCTATAACTTGTATTTTTAGTCGTCTTGACATATGTTTGAATCTTTACAATAAGCAACAAAGAAAGTCTTTTTATGGAAAATCGTGACCGACGATGAAAAGTGAATTTATTTTTATAATCCGAAACACTGATATCATTGGGTTGACCCCGGCGAGCCGACGACATCAACGCCATAGCGCAATATTCACTGTAACAAAGTCATGTGTACTTAATATATGGTGGGATATTATAATATCCGTGAATTACCTAGAAGATGGCTGAAGGTCATTGAAAGTGAGGGGGATTATTTTGATGAATAAACGTATTTTACTTATTTCAAAAATAAATTTTGAATTATTGCACAAGTATCCTAAAACTTATTTCTACACCTAATATTATAATTATATAGAACTGAATGTACATTTCATAATGGAGTAGGGGAGACCAAGGTTGGGTGTGACAAGGGTAAACAGTTACAGCCTTATATTTTAATAAAAAATAAGTTTTAAAACAACGGTAGAAAGAGACAAATGCCCGCTGCAATACCGACTGTCACGCCATATACGTTAGTGATGCACTTGGCGCACTTATTTTTCAATGAGATGTAAGGCTTTAACTTTTTACTCGTGTCACATTCATCCCCGATATCTTCTATATTTATTTTTATATAACTTATTGGATAGAAGCTTTATATATCTATACTTTTATAAGGTTTAATACAATTTTTTTACAGTGTACATAAATACATATGGGGCATCCAACGCCACTTCGGCTACTCAAAAAATGAATACTTATATTCACAAAAACGTCTAATAATCAAGTTATACGAGTACAATAATTCCACCAAATTACGCACCAATCCTCCCGCAAATCGCGGCGTAATTACATCTTCTTATTTTTATTTTCGAAATTCAAGACTAAGCTCTATCGATGGTATCTTTTTTTGTCACAATCGATAAGTAAAAGGTAAGATATCGGGAAAGTTACATCATGGAATTCTCTGTCGTTTTAGAGATACAGCGATTTTAATGAAGAGAAAATCGACAATTTGTTGTAATTCTCAAACGACTAGGAGTTTCATGATGGAACTTTGGTACAAAATGTTTTTTTTACTTATCTAATATGACAAAATAAATTCCCCGCCGATAGGAATTTGGCCTCAATTTCAAAAATAAAATTAAAGTACGATTACTCCGTGATGTATGGAAGGATTGGTCTGAAATTTAGTAGAATTGTTGTATTCGTATAACTTGATTTTTAGACATGTTTTAGAGTATATTCATTTTTGAGTGGCTGAAGTCACGTGAAATGGCATATATACAAAATGAACCTTAGCATAAATCTCTGATGGTTGCATGGACGAAGGAATAATACCTTTACTTATCTACTTGCCCCTTCAATCATATAACCATTGCATCGGTACATAGACATATCCTAAGTTTCACGCGATACAATATCAAGATGTTGACCCCCACGAAGTTCTCTCATGTTAAAAGAAGAATCGTCGCAACCACAGATACCCCGCTGCATCCCCTGTACTTGTTAGTTTTATATTATATATCGTATTTATCAATACAGATTGGACCAGCAATGCTGTCCTAAAAGTAGATTGAAATAAAAACAGGGAGAAATCGTTAGATACGACTGGCACTTTTCAGAAAATTAGAGGAGGGATGTAAATTTTTGAGCGAGCATCGGTAGCAGCGATAAAAAATGTAATTCAGCCCCTTCAGGCCGTAAGTCTAAGAAATGAGGTTCGGCCTTATGGAGCTCTGATGGCAAATTACAAATGGATGAAAATTATTTGTATCGAAGTGGCTCCAGGAGTTTCGGAATTTTTGTCCATTTTTTTTCACAATACTGGTGGTCATCCCTGTTCAGAAGATATGGATAGAATTTTTTAATACTTTTTTTTTCGAAATCAGTGTAGTCGATTTATTTTAAAGACGAGCTTTCGGAATTCTCTTTCATTTCTTAGAGATAGTCGCCCCTGCTCAGAGGATATACTTACGAGTTAGTAATAGTTATCAGTGGTATCAGTGTGGTCGAAAATCCCCGAAGCGACTTCGATACGAGTAATATGAAATAATTTCCATCCACTTGGAATCTAACATTGAAGCTCCTTTTAAGGCCAGACCTTATTTCTCAAACTTACTACCTGAAAGAGCTGAATCACACTTTTTATCGCTGCTACACTCAAAGAAAAATCTGGTTGAATGAACCATAATTTAACCAGAAATCGTGGTCGATTTTGGCGCCAATCATAATTCCATAGTTATTTTGACCTATGAGGTTCTAGTTACAGTAACAAGAGATCAGGATTCCTGCAACCAGGCCAACTTGCAGCATGATCAATTGATGTCCCCAACCTCTTTTATATAGCTGATATTATCATGCAATAATATTGGTGATCTACTTTTGTGGTTAATTCTACCATAATGCGATGGCTATCATAAACTACAATCTCGTTATTATTATATACCTAACCATGCAACAAAAGTTATTTCGACTGCAATCATAAACTGTCTGCCCATAAATATGGTGCCAGCAACTAAAAAAAGTCGACCTTTTGCGATTATGGTCGATTTTACTACCCACCTTTCTCTCAGCGTACCGATGCCTAGTCAAACATTTACATCCCTCCTCTGATTCTCTAAGAAGTGCCAATTGTATCTAATGATCCCTTCCTATTTTTATTTCAATCCACTTTCAGGACGGTATTTCAGGTCCAGTTTATACAGAACACAAAAATATAACGGCGCTTAGTGTAACCCAAAAACCTCAGTACAAATACTCGCGAACCTCTGTCGCGCGATAGCAGTCCGGGCGGTGAGTAGCTTCGGTACTTCAGCGTCAGCCGTGTGTTTGCGGGCTCTGAAATGCAAACCTAATTTTGGCGCGGCGGAATCTATTCGCGACTGTGCAAACTATCCGGAGAGTCCGCGCGTGTCGTAGGTACTACTCTACGCCGTCATCCAATCCTCTTCCGCGCCGCGTCCACCGCTACCGCCGCGCGCACCTCCCGTACGTGGTTCTCGTTGAATCGAACCGAAATCGAACTCGCGAGCGGTGGGGTTGAGTTTATTTCATTTTCGCCGTCGCCGAAAGCTGACTTGGCGAACGGCCGATTCGCGAATTGGCTGCCGTCGAGAACCGTCGACCCCTCGCGCGTCCCTCTTGCGTTATCTCGCCTCTCGAGCCCGAGATTTCCGAGCGCTGGATATACGCGCGTCACTTTCGATCCGCCCCGTCAACCGGAACTAATTAAACTTGTCGTGCAGGGCGAGAAGAGGGGACGATACGGCCGTCTTTAATTTTACAGTCGACACAACGGAGAGAGGTGCGATGTCGGAATCCGAGTCGTTTCCCGGGATTCGCTCGGGCGAAGTCGTGCCGTCGAATATTAAAATCGCGGGGCGAAGGGGTTGGGGAGCGAAGCCGACGGGATTGCTCAACGACCGCCGTTTTCGGGGGCGGCGAACGCTTATCCGAATTTACGGGAGCGATGAATTCGGCACGGAGAGCCGCGACGAAGCGTTTCGAGGCTTTCCGTCGGGCGGGTTTCCCTCTCGACGACGCGCTCGAGTCGTGGATGAAATGTTCGTTTTTTTTGAGGTCACTCGCGGTGGGTTCCATTAATTTGAAAACGGGATAGGTCGAAGCTCCGAGCCGTTGCTGCGGAAACGTGGCCTCCATTTCGCCCCGAGGTATGATGACAAATGAAAATCCTAAGCTGGAGACGGTCCATTAATCGACGAATCGTTGCTCGCTGGGTTTTTCAATGTCACTGGTTTTTTTTAGTTCATCGCTGAATGCAATCTTTATTCACTTTGCCTCGAGGCGATTGATAATACGGACATTTATCGAGGATTTTACGCACTGACAGAAATGATTAGTGTTATTACTTGATCAGTAGGTGGTAACCAAATGTTTGGTTAATATGTGAACAACGAAATATTTTGTATTGTGAGGATAAATTTTTGATTTGCCATAACGAACATTTATTTGTCATAACCAAGTATTTTTCGTCACGATAAAAATATTTTGTTATTTACATATCAACCAGACGATTGATTAAAGTTACTAATCACTTTTCTCAGCGCACTGAGAAAAATAATGGGGTAGTTTGCTCTCCATCATATGGCGCGATAGTTATGTCTACACGGGAAACAAACTTGTGGTAATTTTCGGGACAAGGCCAATTCCTTGTTATGATAACTACAATTTCAGTAAATAGTAAAACTTGTAGAAATTGCAAGCGTTTGCTGTAATTTTTACTAAAATTGTAGTGATCGTAAAAATAAAATAGCCTTGTCCCCCGTGTTTTACCAGGAATGTTATAAATGTTACATTTTATTTTTTTCCGTGTACACACACGGAGAGAAATGCTGCTGTAATTTGGACATTGGAATTGCTGTAAATCTTTTTGCGCAACTTTTACAATCTTTTTGATTGAATTTACTAGAAAAATAGGTAATATTTACGACGTAAACTGTAAAAATTACATGAGAATTTCTGTAAAGCTACTGAAGTAATTATAACTAAAGCATTTGCAAGTTTCATACTCTTGTCGTGTAAAATTAACAGCAGTTCTCATGTAATGTTTGAGGATTTACTTCTACATCTGCTGGTGTAAATTACGTCTACGCCTTATATAACTTTTATAATCAAAGTGATACAAGAGAGCTTTACAGGACTTTTGTGTAAAAAGTGTAGGAGTTGGCATTAGTAGACGACCAGCAGAGAAAATAGGCAAGTCCTATCATTGGTGCTTCATTTTATCTGCGAGCCTACGTTTAAACTTGACTGCTATAACTTCTACATACAACTTCTGTAAAAGTCACGCAAAAATTCCACTCCAGTTTTCGTATGCCTTCCATTTGGCTGCTGTACATTTTACAAGCTAGAAATGCGAATATGACCCACTTCATATTTACGATTAGCATTATTTTATAATGCTAAATTTTTCAGAAAATCGCTGTTATTTAAGCATGATACTTATGTCATCCCTATAGTTCCACACTACTTCGGTTGAAATTACACCAATTTCTGTTCAGTTTACACCTAATTTTTCCCCGTGTATAATACAGCGAATTTCGAATGTGCAAAACAAATTTCTCTTTATGCACAGTGATATCATATTAACAAATTATGTTTTAAAATAATAACAAGTATGAATTTAAAGGTCGAAGAACATGTCGTGAAGATCGTTCGTATTTTATTGTTTCAGGTACACCTCGCCTTATTCACTACGGCCATAACCTCAATTCCGATCCTGATCGAAAGTAAGGCAAGCGCTTATAGCTGAATCTTTCGTCCACACTATCAAACGTAAGAATGTGTATTGCATGTATGCGAGTACCTCGACGTAGATTGCAGCGACCCCAAGCTATTAAAAATTAGAGTGAACTTCCTCATTAGGCTCAAACAACAAAACACATCTAGATAAACGCATTTAGTTATTCTAACCGAACTATTGGCAGGTTGAACCAAATATTCAGTTATTCTAATTAAAACCTGGTTAGTTTAACCAAGCACACAGATGGAGAGGATTCATATTTCACTAAACGGTTTGGTTAGCATCTGGAAGATTTTGGTTAAATCGACCAAGTTCTTTTTCTCAGTGAGGCAGTATATTATGTTAGCGATCCTTAAAAGATGTTGATCTTTCTCTAAAGGAATGTAAGTCATTTCGAGTCAACTTTAATACGGATTCGTAAAGTAATGATTCTAATTATTGCTTGTTAATATACCTATAAATGTCATTTGTAATTGTTTCAAATATTCGAATCTACTTTGAGCCTGCGAAAACATATTTCTCGAAAATATAGTTACACGCACGCGATATAGTCGACATTGCACCGTACAGCGTCCACTAAACCGAAAGGGAATTGAATTTGTGATACAATTTGCAGTATCGCGGTCATTCCATGGCTTTAAGCGACAGGCCAACGTCAATGCTTACCGATCGTTCACCAACGGCCGCAATCGCTAATCGCGTTACGAACTCGCCGGTGAATTCGGCCGACTGGACAGCGCAAGCGTTTCAAAATCGATTTCACTCATAATAATCGCGCGAATGCGTTCGCGTTTCGTGTACCGATTCGACGGGCATTAATTAGTTCAGGTAGCTATTCGAAATCACATTAGATTGCCGCAAATCGTACATCGCTGCGCCGGTTTAATTCTACGCGGTACTACCCGGTATATTTCTGGTTTCCAGTAGAAGAATCGCGTGGAAAGCGATGAAGAAAGGACGTGTTTTTTGTCTAAATTACACGCCTTGTAGAGCAACCACCACCGAGGAAAATTATTACAAAATATTTAACTAATCTTAGTGCAGAACTATATAAAGATCGACTGATTATTTTCCAATTTTTACAGTGAATTTTAACCACGCCTTACAGTATTTAAATACATTAATAAACTAGGAAGATACATTCACTAATACTAGAATATTTTCTAGAATATTAGAAAAATTCGATTGGAAACTTGATTAAGGATGGGTCGTTCAGTGTTAGGATTTTCTAAAATCCGTCATAGGAATTTTCTAAATAGAATTTTCGTATGACCTCGTTGTTGGTAAAATAGTGAAATTCACTGGCATATAGTAACGACTGAAGAGCATATCATTCCTGAATATTATTCCTATGCAAATCGGAGAGAAAAATGATTATTACGGTGACGGTCTAAAATAAAATATTTACTTGAAATTGAATTTACGGCATTGAAATACATTGAAATCGATAATACGTAACAAATCATACACCGTAATTACCTCGCATTCTCCGTAAGTACACAATATGTTTAGTATAACGAAAAGTGTCAGTGTCTGTCAAATCAATTTCAAATCTCGCCAGCCATGATAGCCATCAGTGACAAATGCCTTCGATTTTTACGAGTATAACTTACTAATTAATCATCAGTTATAATATTTTACTAAGGGCTCTCTGTCAATATTATTGCGGTTAGCAATATTCAAAGAAAGTTCGCGAAAAGTCCTCAATTAATTTCTAATGATTTTTTGTAGCGAAATAATTTGGAATTCATTCGACATAATCTTTTACAGGTTAGAAATAGATTTTCATAAAGTGTTATAACTAAACATTGATTAAATAATTAATAAAATTGGAAACGATAACTATCATGACTGAGGATAATATTTGAAATCGATTTTATAGGCACCAAAACTTTCAACTAGATTAGACATATTGTGTACTTATGAGGTAACTTCCGACCCGTGGTTCGCTGCACACTATTGATTCCAATATACAGGGTGTCCGTAAAGTATGGAAACGGTTGAATATCTCGAAAAGTACGCTTCAGAACGGGAAACGAAAAAATACGTATCCGATATTTTTTTTTAAACTATCAAATGATACCAAGATTGATCCCACACCCCAACCCCTGTGGGTGGGGCAGGGGGAAGCTTCAAAATCTTAAATAGGAACCCCCACTTTTGATTGCATATTCGCATTCTACATTAAAAACTACATAACTTTTATTTGAAACATTTTTTTCGATTCGTGGCAGATGGCGCTATAATCGACGAAATTCAATTTTTTCGGTTTTTGCAATTGAGAGTCGATTTATTCGATTCTGCAATACAATTGCGATAGAAATTTACATTTTTTATTCTTATACTTGATATTTTTGTTAAAAATTTAATTTAGTTTTGCAAATTTGAAGTGCAGATGCGTTCTGTACCTGGAATTCCCCCGGCGGAGGGTATATTCCGGGAATCGTAGCTATTCTTTCACTAGTAGTCCGTTTTAATGATATCCGCTAACCTGAGTACACGTAAACAGGTACCGCTAATTGCCGGGCCTTCCGGACGCTCGAACCTCGATGTATTCCGAAAGGGATTATCCTTGAGTAATTAGCTTATTTCCTCTAACGGAACTTAGTGCGTCACGGGGAATTCTAGGTACAGAACGCATCTGCACTTCAAATTTGCAAAACTAAATTAAATTTGTAACAAAAATATCAAGTATGAGAATAAATGGGGAATATGACGTCGTAGTTCGACATAAAGAAGTTTAATTTTTTCTATAATAAAATATTTATTATTATTATATTAGATTTATAACTTACTAGCAGCCCGTCCCGGCTTCGCACGGGTAGATTGTGGATTGATTTGGTCCGTCCACCATTGTTTAAATACATTTTTAATACAAAACTTTTAGTATTTTTCACGGGCTACGCAATGGTCATATTGGATTTGACCTTGACCATGACCTTCCAGGTTATATCAAGGTCAAATTAATTTTTTTTTTCACGTTCAAATGTGTTCTTGACCATTTTTTTCATGTTACCTTTATTGTCAGCGGAGGTCAAATTTAGGTCAAGTATAGTTCGACTTTTTGAACACCCTGTATAAGATTTACTAACTCAGAAACCTTCGCGGGCATGCGTCCAACCATTTCCCAACTTTTCATCGCAATCGGATGAACGGTTTAGGAAGGCATAATAATCATCCGTACCGGTACTTTTTGAACACCCTGTATAAGATCTGCTAACTCAAACCTTCGCGGATATACGTCCAACTGTTCCCCAAATTTTCGTCGCAATCGGATGAACGGTTTAGGAAGACATAATAATCATCCGTACCGGTACTTTTTGAACACCCTGTATAAGATTTACTAACTCAGAAACCTTCGCGGGCATGCGTCCAACCATTCCCCAACTTTTCATCGCAATCGGATGAACGGTTTAGGAAGGCATAATAATCATCAGTACCGGTACTTTTTGAACACCCTGTATAAGATTTACTAACTCAGAAACCTTCGCGGGCATGCGTCCAACCATTCCCCAAAGTTTCATCGCAATCGGATGAACGGTTTAGGAAAGCATTTGATATTACCTTAAAGGTCACGGTCAAGGTCAAATCCAATACGACCACTGGGTAGCCACGGGAAAATCCTTAAAGTTTTGTATTAAACATTTTTCTCTAAAATGTTTTCCCGTTGAGATAATCCAGCTTGCGCGAATAGTATGCGCAGTAGCGCCACACACACACTGACGTAGTCACATGTACACGGCTTACGTCTGACGCTCGATTTCCCAGGAAGGTCCCACCGTAGAGCCATAGCATAGATGTTTACACATCAAAAATGTAAATTTCTATCGCAATTGTATTGCAGAATCGAATAAATCGACTCTCAATTGCAAAAACCGAAAAAATTGAATTTGGTCGATTATAGCGCCATCTGCCATGAATCGAAAAAAATGTTTCAAATAAAAGTTATGTAGTTTTTAATGTAGAATGCGAATATGCAATCAAAAGTGGGGGTTCCTATTTAAGATTTTTAAGCTTCCCCCTGCCCCACCCACAGGGGTTGGGGTGTGGGATCAATCTTGGTATCATTTGATAGTTTTTAAAAAAATATCGGATACGTATTTTTTCGTTTCCCGTTCTGAAGCGTACTTTTCGAGATATTCAACCGTTTCCATACTTTACGGACACCCTGTATATGTACATATTTCATTGCGATACCTTTTCATCACATAGCCTTATTACCCAGGGCGTGGAAGATGCGGTAGCGGACCGTTTTTCTGACACCGTGTGAATATTTTGTTTCAGACCTTTCGCGCGAGTGCTGCATGTCACTCATAAACGTAGTGATCAATTTTCTCTCTGATTTGAATAACTATAAAAATAGTCAGAAATTATATACTTTTCAGCATTACTATGTCAATGAGTTTCACTATTTCACCGATGGCGAAATCATTCTTAAATGTCACGCGAGAAGTTTCTTCTACTGATTTTCAAAGCCCCTTGAACTGACAAAGCTTCTATAAAACCTTTTTGTACTTTATTTAGGTGATGCCAACTGCAACAATCTCAACAGATCTGCCTTTATTAGATCATCCGTCTCGGTAAACATTTGGGAATAAAAATAAGGCTTTGTGGTAGTTGCCTGTAAGAATCCTGGTATTATTTCAAGACATTTCATGCTCTTGCTAGATGTTCCATAGAACTGGAATATTACTCGAAAAGAGACAGAGCCGTGTAGAGCTCTATGTCGTCGTATTGGCACGTTCCAAGAGAGTCACTCTTATGTCGACCGATGTCGAGTCCTCATCGATAGTGCTCATCTTGCAGTTGGTGTGCGGCGTTGTGTAATCGCTGCGACTCTTGAGTCTCCCGATCTCCGGTCGTCGCATCCACTCCCGATTCCGCAACATCCCATTATGCAGTCGACAAACACGGCCAGCCGAACTCCGGTCACGATCGATCGGCGCGAGTGCAGACGATGCGACCGCCGAAATGATCCGACTCTTGGTGGAATCGTATTCCGGGAGATTCGGAAGATTGTATTTTTAGCGTTTGGCTATATTTTATCACCCGGCGTAAATACCATTACCACGGAACTGCTATTTAGATACAGCAATTCGAGTTACTAGGAAATGTCTCTCGTCCATTTCCCTCACCACTGCCTCCTCCTCTTAATCTTCAATTTCATTTTCATCTTCATCTTCATCTTCATCTTCTCCTTCTCCTTCATCATCTTCTTCATCATCTATTTTTTTTTCAATTGTGGCTTTATATGTATAGTTGATTCACAATATCAGCTCCGTGAGTTGCTAGCAACGTGAAGTGACGTGATCGTCAATTACGCATTTTCGGAAAACACTAATCAGTCATCTCTGTCCAATGTCGTAAATGAATTATTAAAAACCCCTGGCAAAACAAAAAATCACAACATTTCTATCTATTTATGTATATTTCCATTGGATTATATACATATTTTAGCAAACAATTACTTAACTGTAAAACATAGGAAAGATCATGTGTACACCGAGAGAGAGAATAAATGATATAATATATTCAATTAAATCTGCATTTAGAGGCGATGAGGAACGGAGAATTAGTTGATCCGATTAATAAATTTGGTTACAATGATTAAGTATACCTGTATATTTTGACTGCGTATTTCTTGATCGCACTCTATGCCGTTTTTGTTATTTTCAGTGTGTAGAATATAGAAAAATATATTTGAAACGTTTTTGAAATATTTTATTTCACGAAATTTCTTGTCCGAAAAATGTCGATTTCGTGAAATTCACCCATATGAAGAAATGATATCTCTTAACGTTCACTGTTATTCCTAAGGTTCCCCGATAGCGCAAAATCGCAGTACGTCATTAATAATTTCGCCAAGCTCTCTGGTTCCAACAGCGGTACCAATATCAAAGAGAAAATTCTGTCATATCATAACAATTTTAATAATTGTTCGATAAGCAGGAATGACATTATGCGAATAGCGTTACGAGTTCCCATAACGAGCATGTACGTTATGTAATGAGTATTTTTTGGATGGCAACGCTTTTGAAAGGAAATGTCACTTTCATCGCCGAGGGCCACGTTTCAAGCACGTGTTCGCGCGACTAGGGATTATATATTTTCCGATCTGTCATTTTTGGAGTCTGATGTCGTGAACAAACTATATGTACTTATCAATAGAACTCAAGCATTGTATCTGTACAGACATAAAAGAAATCTGTACCGTTGGATATTATTTTTAATTTTTTAATGACATACCTGTGCGACGCAATTAACAAATACATTTGTATATTATAAATCTAATGAGCCGGCATATGAAAATAACTTTAGAAACTGCAAAAGGAGACGTGTCCCATTTTATCTATTGTCGCAGTTTTTCAGTCCGCTTTATTCTACTTTCTATTTTATAATTCAACTTATTTAGGCTTCCTACTAATATCGAGATAATTGAAATCTCTAGTAAAAAGTTTTTCCCTTTTTCGTTTTTTTACACTTTGCTATAGTTAGAGGGGAGGACTGAGTCATTTACCTCGTGAGGACTAATGTATCAGGGCTGTAAAGGCCGCATCGGACTACTGCAGTTTAACGTTTGCGGTTGCCTGTTGTCAGTTCACCAATCGCACTAGCCGTCGACAACTATGGTTACAGTGAATTCCACTCTCACTCGTCGTTGGTCAACCGACTACCGGAAGTCATAACTGTCAACCCGTATTCCGATGCGAACTCAATGGGCTTTTATGAAGGTTTAATCGCAACGTACTTGCTTGTAATGCGATTCGCTACACCCCCTGAGATTTATACGAAATAAATCACACTAGCTCAGTGGCTGTAGCTCCGTTAATCTTCGAGCGTCCGCGTGGGCTGCCAATTGGCCGCCTTTTTCGAAAAACGCGCGGCATTTCTTTATCAGTGTGAATCGAACGATGAAACCCCGACGTAATCCTCATTTACTCGTTTTTTCGCCAAATGGGATTTTTGAGTTAAACATGGGGATTTCTCCTTGCTATATGTGCCATTTTGATTTTTCGTTTTATTAAAGCTTGTTTAAATGAAATACTAATGTTATCTCAACCAGTTACCCTTTGGTAACCAGTAAATATGAAGTTAGAATGACAGAAAACGAAAAAAAAAAAAATTGGGCGGCCAGATGGCCGCCTTGCGCGGGAGACTGTGTCACTATTTTTGGCGCGGGCGTTCGAAGGTTAACCCTCGTACGCTCTTTGGGTGATATTTCACCCATTTTCAATTTCGAACAGTTCTCTTTTGCCCAATTCACTAACTATAGAATCGATTTTCAATGTATATGGTACGTTCAAAGCCTAATATTACGGCAAAAAAATACAAAATTTGATGGCTTACATTAAAATACAGGAAATTAATTAACACGTTACTCTCTCTCTCTCTCTCTCTTGAAGGATCTGTGGCTGATGTTTCACCCATATGCGTTATTAATCTGGGTTGCCATCTGTTTGTTTACGTGCGCCTTTGCAATTGAAGCCGCTGATGCTATTGACGTAAACTCGCGATATATAATATAAAATCAAGAAACCAGTGGTAGGTACTCTTCTGTTCCTTCATTCTCGACGTAGCAGTTAAATTATTGTTGTTGAAGAGACTACGAAGCATCTGAACAGTGTTGTTTTAGAACGGAGACTAGACAGTGATTTCAACAAATTGGTATTAAACGAAACATTAATTGCATGTAGGTGTTCGCGTAGTAAGAAAAAAAATGAATACTCGACAGAAAAGGTAAATATAATAGTAATAAACAAATAAATTAATCTGCTGTTGACGATGTTGCTCGACCTTCATGTTCGTTAAAGTCCAAAAAAAGGAAAGTATCGAGTGGTGCTCGTTTTCAACTATGCGTTGATAAAGATCATAAGGCTTATTCGGCATGTGTGAAGGGCCAAGAGTGTTGTGTGGTGAGCATAAGGTAATCTAATATTACTTTATGCTCACCACACAAACACTCTTGGCACTTCACACATGCCGAATAAGCCTTATGATCTTTATCAACGCATAGTTGAAAACGAGCACCACTCGATATTTTCCTTTTTCTGGATTTTAACGAACCTGAAGGTCGAGCAACATCGTCAACAGCAGATTAATTTATTTGTTTATTACTATTATATTTACCCTTTCTGTCGAGTATTCATTTTTTGTCTTACTACGCGAACACCCACATGCAATTAATGTTTCGTTTAATAAAAATTTGATGAAATCACTGTTTAGTCTCCGTTCTAAAACAACACTGTTTAGATGCTTCGTAGTCTCTTCAATAACAATAATTTAACTGCTACCACTGGTGTCTTGATCTAATATTATATATCGCGACGTGATTTATATTACATATAAAACGTACAGAATTTTATAATATGTGGTAATGAAATAAACTAAAATTTCATGTAATGATAGTCATAGAGTGCGGTTTGGTGAAATAGCACTCATAAGGGGATTACATGTTATTATTTCTAAGGAGAGTCTAGAGGGTTAAATATAAATAATTAAAAAACTGTAATTCTGCTACGAGTGAAACGTTGTTTTTTATTATACCTACACTCTTAAAAATGTGCGCTTGCAGCACATTTAATTCTATTCGTTTCAAATAGAATTCCCCTTACCGCAAGAAGATTCCACATGTATGCAGCGAATGGAATCGATTTGCGGCACAAGTGCACATTTTTGAAAGTGTAGGATCGTGTTTTTATTTCTTTATTTTATTATAGTAAGTAAACCAATTCTGAAGAAGCGATTCAAACGACCTCACCACTCCCGCAATCGAGGTCAAGCATTCTTCCACCTATCCCTCCCCTCTCCTGGCACTATAAACGCACAGAGGGTGACCACCCTCTTTCCTTTCGTTTTTCGAAGGAAGATTGCATTTTTGACGTTACTTCGCGTTATCGCCCATCGTAACTATCCTTCCCCGAACCGCCATCTAGGTCCCCAGACTGCGTTGCTCGCAGATTTCTCATCTCTCCCTCCCCTTTCGATCCCCGCCTAGCGTGCGCCGTACTACAGCAGAGGTCAAGCATCCTTCCGCATCTTTCCCTTTCTCCCGTTTCGACTCGCTACCCCGCGGTAGCGGGGAAGTTCCTTTCGTTTTTCGGGAGGCGTTCGCGGTTATCTCGGACCCCCACACCACCCGCCTCTCAGCCAACGGTCCCTCCGAGAAAATTCCAAGGAACGAAGGAAGATATCCCGCTCGTCTCGCCGCTTCCGAAGCGGTTTCCTCCGCAACCCCCTCGGACGCTCGGGTACTTCCTTCCATCGAGAACCGGAATGCTTCTCGCGAGCACTTATTCACCGCGTGGTAACCGGAGGAAACCACGCGGAAGCTCCGGAGACGCCTCGATAATTCCCAAAATGGTCTTTGCACGATTAATCCCGGGACCGTAGGTGGGCGAAAGTGAGAAGGAGAAGATAGGAGGAGAACGAGTATAGCAAGGGTAGAGAATAAGGCAGAGAAATCACGTGGGTAAAGTTACATTTCGGCGGGATCTTCAATCAGCAAGAAAGTGTCTCTGAAACGAAATTGTTTTTAGAGGATCTTACATGCTGCCGAAATAGGACTTTTGGGAATCTGCAATATCTTCTTTTATTATTTGGTTACCGGATTTGCTGTTAATTTTTGGGGCTGGTATTTATTTCAATTTATTCTGGTGGACATTTTTCTCTGTCAAGACTATGTGAACAATTCTAGCGAAAGTCTACCATTTTTCTGCGAAAATGTTTCAATTTTAAGTCCTGGTAGAAAAGTAGCAGAGCTGGCAGATATTTGAGCAGAGCTGGTAGAGCCGGCAGGCAATTTAGCAGAGTTGGCAAAAAATTCAGTAAAGTCCGCAAAGTCGGCAGACATTTTTTAAAACCTCTACCAACTCTGTAGGCTGTGACGAATTTCTTTAGAGCTCTACCAAAATAGCTGCAAACTCTACCATCTCTGCCGAAACCTCTGTCAAAACTTTTACCAGTTCTGGCCAAGTTTCTGCCTGATCGATATAGCAGATTTTTTCAGAGTTTTTCACAGAGGGGTTTGGCAGAGACTAAGCAGAGAAATATTCCCATTAAGGTACCTTCTCTTCTTATTTTTTATCATCTTATGTACACCCTTATGCAAATTAATGGAATACAAATATTTTTATTTCATTCATTCCTAACTTACATGAAATGAAATCTCCCACTTATTGTTAGTATGACTATCTCTCACCTTAATTAATATTCCAGTTCTTTTTGGCATAGAGTTTACAAGTTTTTTTCCTAACTATTTTTCATGATGAAATTATATTTGAAAAAAAATGTTTTAATTTTATTAATTAATACATTGGTACTTAAACTTCAATGAAAGCTTTTATCGAAATTAACAAATCTCTCTAAATACTTATACCCTTATAAAATTTAAGAGAATCAAAACGTGGTTTCATGATGAAAAACTGAAAGATAATTGCAAGAAATCATCGACTCTACATCAGAAAGAATGGAAATGTTAATAATGGTGAAAGGGGATCATACTAATAATAAATAGTAAAGTTAATTTCATGTAAATTAGAACTGCATGGAACAGAAATATTTTGATTCCATTAATTTGTACAAGGTTGTAGGATAAAGTGATTGTATGAACATGAAAATGTACTGAATGATGTAAAAGAACCGAAGCAGAGGAAGAAAGGATTATTTGTAACAGAGTAATTTTTCTATGTAGTATCGACGATAATAGTGCCTACGTACTTATTTAGGAAGCAAAAATGAAATTAATGGTTCATGGGGAAGTGTTACGACGACATCATAAACCCCATTACCATCGCGCTGCAGCATAAACTAACGTATTTTACCCCGACCCATGCAAACGATGACACACCTGGTGCAGTGATAATCGAAGGTCGTTTAAGTCCTGGCTCCACGCGCGTGGGCGTATAAGACGGCGTGGGCGCGTTGGAGTCTGGGTGAACTTTAGCAAATGGGAAACTTCCCTCGATTCTCGTCGCTCCTCTCACCGTAGGTAATTACCTGCGGTACCGACTGTATCGCAGTATAGACCATGGCGCACGTATCGAGGTAGCTTACATAGCCGCGACGGGTTAAAGGGTGAATTTAACTGTCGCGTTTAAGGATGTATCACCTATATATTGAAATTCTAACAGAAATTTACGAAATTTGCACAGATAATGAACCTATATGATTAGAACAAGTTCACTTGTAAAATTTGAAGTCGATTATCTACACACTTCGCAATAAAAAGTTATGCACTAATGGAATTTTATTCAATTTACACCGACTCTCATGTAAAAATATTGAGTCGATGTACAGTCGGTTCTGTCGTTCGACGTTCGACGTTCCTCGTTTTTTCCAAAACTATTGAAGCTTTTTAGTTTCTTTTTTTTTTCGCGTAAAAGTACATTCGAAGGTCTACAGCGCACCTGTCTAGTACATCGTCCAATCCCCATCGTTATCCAGAATGGCTTGACATCTTTGGGGCATACTTTCACCAATCTTTGGGTATATACCTATTATGGGTAATGAACGCCCTATCTCCCTGATTTTTCGCGAGAGCTGCTTGAGGGTAAAAACACGTTTTCCTGTGCGTCGCACTTCAGGTTTTTCATAATGATCATATTGGTACATTATCTATGCAAATGTCATTTTTGTTAGGATATCGATATACAATGAATAAAATTTATAAGTTGTATATATGTATAAAATGAACATCCCTTAACCGCTCGATTTACAAACCTTTAAATTATTCCCCATCATCGAAGTATAATATTCGATAACGCGCAGCTATCAATAAATTCAGACACCGAGTGCCTCCAACTCGCAGCTTAAGGAACAAATTCCCGTGTCTGACTCGAATTTCACAAAAATGTGACTTGGCGGCTTTTGCATCTATACCCCTCATATGAATAGACAAGTTATTGTTTCACTCATGCGGGAGTCGTGTGATTAGCACGCCAATAGCAAAACACGTTGATTGCAAGCGCCGGGCGTGTCACGCGGGTCCTGCGTGAGTTATATAATCACTATAATTATGCATTACTATACTGAAATTTACAACAAAAATGTCAAATAGTATTGACACCATTAACCCATACCATTAAAATAGTTTTACGCGAAAAAAAAATTTCAGCACACAGGCGGTTAGCTCAGTGATCTTGATACGCAGCGAACGTGTTAACCGCGGAGTCACCCTAAGTTAAAACCAATTCCGAATTTCACGCTGCAATCCAAAGAAGAAAGGAAGAATAAGCTGTGATACCTCGGCTTTATTTCCATTCTTCCCTCCCTCCCCTCTACCCCCCGAAAGACGTTCGCGCCACACTTCGGGACTAGAGCTGCATTAAGCTGTCGAACAGCGGGAAGATGGGAAGCGTAAAATTGAGCTTAAAGCCGGTGAAAAATGAAGAGGGTTTGCGCAGTGGGTATAAAAGTGCGAGAGGGAGGGAGGGGGCCGGTCAGGCTCCTCTACTCCGCCACACTTCGGTCGAGTATATATGTACGTACCCGCGCCCCGGGCGTTTCTACCCCGACGACTTAATAATGCACTGACTCCGCGGGACCGTCATTTCACGGGGACCTTCACGCAGCCTGAGCAACCACTCCCGTCTCACCTATACACACGATCGACGAACCAGCCAAGGTCCTTGATGAACATCGTGTTTGCATTTAGCTGCGCGCAAAGGGGAGGATATGTCGCGTCAGGGAGTGGTTAGTACAAGATTAGAGAGAGAGAGAGAGAGAGAGAGAGAGAGAGAGAGAGATGGGAGGGGGCTTAGAGAGGGGTGACTTCATTAGGGCATTGGGGTTAAGGTACCACGGTCGCGACGCAATAATTTCGCGGAATCGTGCGCGGGCGAGGGAGAGACTCAGCGAAAGCGGCGGTACGGGGAAAACTGTTTCTAATCGTCGCGAATAAACTGCATTGTACCCGGGTACCTGTTGCGCGGTTAACTACGGGATGTACCGTGCGGCCGGGGCTCTGAGTTATCGCGCGAATGGATTTCCAGGAGGAAAATCGCGTCTTGCGCGCACCGCCGTGGCGGCACAGGAAGCGCTCCGAGGTATTTTGTTAGATGTTAATAGAGCGGGGAATATATTACGATTGAGAAGAAAGAACCGGGACTGCCCGTATAAGAGAGCCAATTATTACAATAGGGCCAATACTTAGCCAATCTATAGTTACCAATCATGGGGCCAAGAACTGGGCGCGTAGCGTCCGACTATCTCTGGTAGATTTACGGAAGCCCATTATTTTTTATAAAGTAATGGGAATTGATAACCCGCCGTACTTGAGCCAATAATCGTTAACCAATAAAAGGAGTACATCGTCCCACATCGTCCCACACGGCCCATTTTACCTCACTAAGAGAAAAAAGCACTAGCAACTGAGGATACTTCTTAACTGTCAATGTATATCACAGGTTAAAAATTGTGTTACTTAAAATCAACAAAACGGTTAATGGGGTATAAGAGTAGGATAATACCTCAGTTTTCCTTTTAAGTTTGAACGCGATTATCTTGGAACGCAGTAGAGTTACATGAAAAATTGTAAGTAGCTTTTTTATAGTAAATATATAGACGAACATTTTTTGTTTAAATTTCTTTTCGATATTTTCAATCGCTCTCAAGATAGTCGACTTTGAGTTTACGTTTCAAGTGGGGCGTTTATCTCTCTATTATCCTATACACTGAAAAAAAAAGAATAGAAATTATTCTGTTAGAAGGATAATCTGAGTACGAAAGGTAAAATAGATCAAAAATTATCCTATGAAGTATAAAAATTAATTTAAGGAAGGTTAAATTTTAAACCCTGGAAGGATAATTTTTGATCTAATTTAAAAATTCGACTCAAAGCGGACGTATTTTTATCCCACGGAAGGATAAAAATTATCCCACGGAAGGATAAAAATTATCCCACAGAAGGATAAAAATTATTCCACATTGGAGAAATATACCAGATGTCCCTGAATTAAAAATTCGACTCAAAGCGGACGTATTTTTATCCCACGATAGGATAAAAATTATCCTACGGAAGGATAAAAGTTACCCCACGGAAGGATAAAAATTATCCCATGTTGGAGAAATATACCAGAACCGGCCAGTTGCAGGTACATTGAAATTTACCTTCGGTCGGGCTTGGTTGGTTTCGGTCAGTCAATCTATATATTATATTTCGGAAAATCTATGCCGCTAATGGGCTCGCAGCTTTGCACCTTTCTCAGAAAGGTTAATTAACGGACGGATCGAAATAAGCCGTCTAGGTCTCTCCGTTTTCGAGTCTCTCCATTGCCAATTAGATGATTCGAAAAATTGGCGGAGTTTAGCATAGCATTTTTTAATGGAATGACTAGCGTTCGTAAACGATGCAACATTATATTAACCGTAACAGGCCCAAAAAGGGAGATGTTGCTCCTCGGCTAGGAAGGCGCATGACTAGTCAGTGCCTCCGGAATGACCGAGTACTTTGTACTTACCTATTTCGGGCATTTCCAGAAGTCCCGTTTGCCCTCGCTACCTGCGGTACGTCCCGGTCAGGAAGGCGCACGATGCGATAGTTCGATTCCAGACTTCTAGCGAGACAGTCGCTAACAATGCTATACCCGAAGGCATCACGGTTGATAAGTCCACAGTATTATTTTTAGTAGTTGAATAAATTTACGTATGTAAAAATTGTGCCTGATTAACTAGTAATAATTAAGTGTTTGATTAATTGATCATTTTTCTGTGAATCTATTTATGTATTACAATCAATATTGTATTCAACTTATTTTATAATATTAATTGTAATAGGTACATAAATAGATTCACAGAAATTATCAATTAATCAAACGCTTAATTATTACTAGTTAATCAGCCACAATCTTTACATACGTAAATTTATTTAACTACTAAAAACAATACTGTGGATTGGATATTAATAAATTTATTTTGTCATTTTTTAAAAGTAAATAAAGACTGGAAACCCCACTAAGCACTTTTTCTAAAGACCAGTCATTCTGCCTGGTTTTGGTACAAACAGGTATTTTTAAATGGCTGATTGCGACAAGGTTCTATCTTGCAAGCAAATCTTACAGCAAGCATAATTCTCGGTACGATTTCTACCTGGGTCAGTAAAAGGAGATAGTTTGATTTTTGTGTTTTTTTTTGTTACGCGAAACGATTGCGTAAATAATAATAATAATAACAGTAATAATAATAACAGTAATAATAATAATAATCATAATTTATACTCACTGGAAGGTTAAAAATTATCCTTTGGAAGGATAAATTTTATACTCCTGTAGAAGGATAATTTTTGGCCATTGAAAGGTTAAAATTTATCCTTCGGAAGAATAAATTTTCTACTTCTTTAGAAAGATAAATTTTGGCCATTGGAAGGTTAAAATTTATCCTTTGGAGAAGGATAAATTTTATACTCCTTTACGGCCGGTTTTACCAACCTGGTATAAACGCGGTATAGCGCTATACTGAGAATAACCAGCAATAAGCCTTAAGGCCAAAGCACATCTAGGCGAAGCGACGCGCCGCGAAGCGAGAAGCTACCTTTTATATTTCCATTGATTCTTACGAGGTAACGCACACTTGAGCGAAGCGAAGCGACGCGACGCGACGCGACGCGACGCGAAGCGAAGCGCCGCGACCAAGGATAAGCACACTTGTGCGACTGGAAGCGCAGCGAAGCGACGCGCCGCGAAGCGAAGCTACCTTTTATATTTCCATTGATTCTTACGAGGTAACGCACACTTGAGCGAAGCGAAGCGCGGCGAAGCGAAGCGCCGCGAGAAATGTTTATCGTAGACGGAATGTAATTCGTTAACGGATGTAAAGTTTCGTCGATCACTTCCGTTAACGATTCGAAAATCCTTTCCAAGATAGATCTCGTCAACGAAATGAATTTTCTCACACGAAATAGTATCTTATATCATAAGGCGGAAATTCGAGATTTTTTCAGACTGTGTTTAATTAGATCGTAATACGAGGCATGGTTTGGGGAGGAGGCTACGAGCTAAACACAGTCTTAAAAATCCAAGGATTTCCGCCGAATGATATATACTATTTTTCCTCGCGAATGCCCATTTCTCAAAACAAAACATGTACACGGCTCATTTCACGTTGCGTTCATCAGTTTGAAAAAGGCGAAAATGAATGAAAAAGGCGAAAAAGGCGAAAATGACTGACATTTCACGGCGCTTCCCTTCCCTCCCTTCTCTACCCGGGTATCCATATATGGATATTTTCAGGTATAGCTGTTTATACCTGGTAGAGAAGGGGATAAAATTCGCCACGCTTCGCCGCGCGTCGCTTCGCTTCGCCCAAGTGTGCGTTGCATAGCCGCGCTTCGCTTCGCGTCGCTTCGCTTCGCCTAGATGTGCTTTGACCTTTATGGTTATTCTCAGTATAGCGTTATACTGAGAATAACCAGCAATAAGCCTTATGGTTATTCTCAGTATAGCGCTATACCGCGTTTATACCTGTTGGTAAAACCGGCCCTTAGAAGGATAAATTTTGGCCATTGGAAGGTTAAAATTTATCCTTTGGAAGGATAAATTTTATGCTCTTTTAGGGCCGGTTTTACCAACACGGTATAAACGCGGTATAGCGCTATACTGAGAATAACCAGCAATAAGCCTTATGGGTATTCTTAGTATAGCGCTATACCGCGTTTATACCAGTTGGTAAAACCGGCCCTTAGAAGGATAATTTTTAGCCATTCCCGATTGGATAATTTTTACTCTATTTCCCTTTCGTACTCAGATTATCCTTCTAGGTATAATTTTTAATCTCAATTTAGGATTAAAATTTAGTCTTTTTTTTCAGTGTAGGGCAATGAGTACAGTTGTTAGCACTTTAAGGGCCGGTTTTAACAACAGGTATAAACGCGGTATAGCGCTATACTGAGAATACCCATAAGGCTTATTGCTGGTTATTCTCAGTATAGCGCTATACCGCGTTTATACAGTGTTGGTCAAACCGGCCCTAAGCAGATGAAATTATACAGTCATTAGCATATCTTTATCCCACTCTATGTAATACAGTTATCATCGAAGCGTACTAATCACTATCGCAGTGCCAATAATTGTATCCATTACCATATATATTAATTAATAGGATAAAGTCGGGAGAGATGGTGCACCTTTTTTAAAGTGGTACAAAAACTATATTTATAGGATAAGCAATACTTAATTGAAAATGTGGATAGGGCGATCGAGCAATGAAATATAGAAATTTGTAAAGGAACGACCAAAAGTGTTATCGAGTTTTGTGCAAAACTTGTCATATAAAATATACCAAAAACCAACTCACCCGCCCTAGTATGGGTGAGATGGCGCAGTAGAAAAAATTGGTGGGGGTGAGTGGTTCTCCAAGAATAGGCGTCAAAATTAAAAGTGCAACTACTTTTAATGCCAAATAACAAAAACAAAAATACAAACTTATCTTAAATAATCAGATTTAAAGAAAAATACCAAAGAATTGATTATTCCAACCACATAAACTTAAAACATCTTTAAAATGTAATAAATCTTGTTAATAACATGTAAAAGTTATTTCGCTTTTCTGCCACATCGCACACATATTTGGATAGTTGGTGCATCCCGAGCAGTCGGATTAGACGGCTTGCGTCAACTCACCCGACTTCATTGGATTAGATGTTGCAGTCATTGTCTTTCTTGTACAGAAAGCACGGAACGAAATTTGAGGTTAGGGACAATATTTACAAGTTTATGAAGTGAAATGACCAAACCAAATACATTCAAATCGGAATAATAACTTACTGGATGCCTAATTATTATTACACAAGAAAATAATCAGGGCCAATACAATATATAGTTGTATTTATTTTATCTTCTGATGAGAAAAACAGCCGTTCGGTAACACACACTTACTGCGCATGCGCACTATTCATCTGTGTCGCCAACTGAGTCAGTATTGCTACAGAGACAAAGAAATTATTTGACTGAGCCGTCTCACCCGCTGCGCCATCTCTCCCGACTTTACCCTAACAGCTACCATTAAATTACACATTAGCGAATTCACTTTAAGGCTTATTACCTATTCGATAATATCTTAACTGTTACTCAAATACATTAACTACTAATATACAGGGTGTAATTTCGAAGAGGGCCGAAACAAGAGGAGCCTAATCTGTCCAGAGTTAATGCACTGACCAATTGCATGACTTCTTACGATCCCTGTTCCCCGGAACCCTTTGCTTTCGACTCTGTCAATATGAGGGGATTGTAGGAAGTCATACCATTGGCCAATATATAAGCTCCGAACAAAATTAGGCTCCTCCTATTTCAGCCCTCTTGGCTATTACAACCCTGTATAGATCGTATATGTACTACTAATGTAATCAGCCATTATCTGCCATGGTATTGCTTTCTCAACGCTCGACATCATTTCAGTAAACTCTAGTATTTCGCTTGCACTTTCATTATTTACTTCTCGTTTGCAACGCGGCTGCCACTACTACCACCTGTTTACACCACTCGATTTGCAAAAAATCTGCGCGCGCGATATACACCTTCCAGGCGCTGCACCGTGGTTAGTACCTACACCGCACACTTCCAGTCGTCGCGCCGTCGTTAGGAAGTTCCTCCATCCGTACCGCATAATTGACCTCTCCCGCGATTAGCGAATCTCACTTGCAAATCGTTGCCACAAGTTTTCCCTCGGTTTCCACCCGAGAGACTCGACTGCAATCGCTTAACGATTCGGGCGCGATATGAACGTCGTTGCGCTGGTCGAGGCGATTTTTCCCGTTTTCTGCGGTGAAAAGTGACGCTGCTGCAGGTGAGAGCTTTAAAGCGCTCAACGCGGAGCTTCGCGCGCGCCCCCTCTCTTTCTTCGAAGGATTTCAAGAGAACTCGGCGCACCGAACGTTTCCCCCCTCACTCTGCCCCTACCTCCTCTCTTTTTCTCTTTTTTTCACCTCCATGATTTTCCAAAGAGCCGAGAAAGATTCCCGGGGTCGTTTGAGCGAGTAAACTTCATTTCCGAGACCCGCGCGATTCGCGTTTGTCCCGGTGACGCGAGGAAACCCGTTTCTGATAGACGCGCGATGTTCGATTGACGTAAAGTGCGTATCTTTCTCACACGCAGATATTATGCGTGAAAGAATGTCGAAATATGTAGGTATACGGAAAAAATTGAATAGTAGGGGAGGTTTGCTTAATTTGGACCATTTGAGGTATTTTTTAATAAATGTTGAAAGTGGAATATCTTAGAGAAATAACAATATGCGGAAATAATACTATTGTAAAAGTATATATTCGATCCAGTTAAGGAAGCTGGTTGCCTAGAATGAATCGCCGGGTTCCTACATTAGATTGTTAGTGAAATTGAGAAAAAGAAAGCTGCCGAAAGGGGGTTTGTATTGCTTTTCATAGATTAAAGTAAAAACATAAGAATATCATGACATGAAATAGTTATTTTCGTTATTAGGGCGTGAAGCGCTGTTTCTAACGAGTGTGAAGTTTGCCGCACGAGCGAAGCGAGTACGGCAATCACACTCGTTAGAACGGCGCGAAACAACCGAATAACGAATTCTATTTTTTGTCACTAAGTGTCAAATACGAGGTTGACGATTTCACGCACTGCGCAGGTTATTTCACGCACTGCGCAACTTTTCACGAATTGGTGTGTGAAAGATGATTTCACATGCGTCGAGGACGCCCATGAAACCGAGCATTTGACACTGAGTGACAAAAAAGTACTTTTCTAGAGAATTTAAGTAGTTGAGTAGCAATCATTTCAGCTATTGATAATATTTTATTCGAAAATACATTAAATAGTAAAACAATGAATAGAGATTTTAATTTTGTTTTGTTATTATACCATCGCTTGGTTGAGTCTGCGTTAACTCTAAGTTACTAAATGTGGTCCAATCTAGGAAACTACCGAATTACTGAACACACACTAAGAATAATAACCTAGTCAATTGAACCAAAATCCTGGGGACTATAACCAAACTGTTTGATGGTGAAATAATGAAACTAACCATTTTCTGGTTAGAATAACTATACATGTAGTTAGAATTGCTAAATATGTAGTTAGAATAACTAAATGTGTAGTTAGAATAACTAAATATTTGGTTAAACTTACTAGTATTTAACCAAACTAGTAAAATAACTAAACTCATTTAATCAGTTGCGTTTTGTCATTTTAACCGATTTTTGTTAGTGCGTGTAGCGAAAAATCGATTATAATAATCTTTAAAACAATCATGTCATTTCATAGCTATGTTAATGTACTTTTAAATATACAATAAAACATACGATTATGTACTTACACCAGAAGAAGTAACAAAACTTCGATCTATCGATGACACTGAGAACAGAAATATAGTTGTGACAACTATTTTGGACTCAACTGCTCCAGCTTTGTAATCAGCACCAATTTTGTTGTCCTGGTAATTAAAAATAGTTACAACTATAAGAGCTGGTGCTAATTACCATGCTTGAGCAGTTGAGTCCAAAATAGTTATCACAACATTTATTTCTTTTAGTGGAGTTTTTAAATTATGCAGTAGGGCCAAGGTGGGTAAAAATGAGACACTCAAATCTTTGGGGTAAAAAAGAGACACTCTGTTGACATCTATTATCGACTTTTAGATATACTTACCATCTTATAGCAAATAACATTTCATAGAAATTCAATACTTCAATGGAAGATGGTGCTCATAACTTTTTACAGTTGGACAATAATTTCTGCTCATTATAACCTCTAAAACTTTCTACAACCAGCGGGAAAAACATTGTATAATATCTATTGTTTTTACCAAACAAATAGACAGGTGTATAGTTTTTATGTGTTGGTAGAGTAATGTTCTTTGCTGTTTTGTGAAGGCAAACGTTAATAAAGTGGATTAATTCAGTACTGGGCTAAAAACCGGAAAGTATAAAAATGAGACACGTTTTGGGGTAAAGTTGAGACAGTGTTAATTTACAGGTGGCTGAGGGTAAAAATGGGACAATGTCTGTTGGGTAACAAAGTATTATTATTTTACCGAAAATGGTGAAATATACACCAAAGCCAAAGCGGTACACAAAAGAAGACTTGGAGGCTGCTTTACAGGAGATTATAGGAAAAAGAAAATTTCTATACGCAAAGCCCATAAAATTGTAACTGTGAAGTATTTGGGTGGAAAAAATGAGCAAAAAATATACAAATATATCTCAATTATTCAAAAAGTCACAAAAGAGAACGATTTTAAAGTTATGACATTAAAGTCTGCTGATGACACTAAAACAAGATTTAAAACCGTTGAGTCTGACGTAAACATTGTAAGTTGCAAGGATATTATTGAAAAATTGCCACTTCCACAATTAGTACTCAAAAGTACAAGAGTACATTATATCTTTTTAGAGAAGCCCGACGTACACGAGAGCTAACGTAGTAGATATATCTGAGTTTCTATTTTAAAATGTAGGATGTTACTTTTTAGTTTTTTATTGTTAGAATAATAAATTACGGATACCTATATTTTTGATAAAAAGCAACAAAAAATTTCATTGTCTGCTTCTTACCCCTTTCTGTCTCCACTTTACCCTTGTAGGATATCAAATTTGTCGTTAACAATGCTAAATAAAGCCTGTCTTATTTTTACCCAAGGGCGTCTCATATTTGGGCCCTGTTATGCAAAAAGCAACCAACCCACAATTAAAAAAAAACTGAGATAATGTCACATACTGATCTGAAAATGTCCATACTATATTTTAAAAGCTAATTACTTGTAATTTACATATTGTGGCTTGGTTGCTTTTTGCATAACATGACTCATTTGTCCGAAACGAAAAGTAAAAATGAGACACACTTTTTGTTAAACCATTTTTAAAAATGTTTATATTAGGTCAAAATTGTTAGTAGAATATGTATATTGCAAGGGGGATAAAATCTACTTAAAATGTCTAAAAAAAATGCTCGGGTGCTTCAGAAAATGAAAAGTTTTGAAATCTGTCTTAAATTTACCCACCTTGACCCTAGTGAAAATTGTTATTGCTTACAAGCTACAAGTAATAGCCGTCAGTAATAACGAAAAAGGTGCGCCAATCATCTCCAAGTCTAACTACACAATGCAATCAATCGAATAACGAAAAATATCCCTACTCTTCTAGATACAGGGGTAGTCAAACCTAGGCGCCGATCCAAATTCGGTAACTCTCTCCTGTAACGATTACTATGACAATATTGTGTTGAATAATTTGCGGAATAGTAATTATCACTAATCGAACGGTAACCATTACCATGCTGTACATTATTCAGCGTAATATTAACGAAGCTGTGAACAACTTACCATTCTGGCTAGTAATCGTTACCATTATTTAATTTTCTCCATATGCCTGTTATCGGTACTCGATCGTGGTATGTGTATACGAAACCGCTCAGGAGTATTAACCACGGCGAGCCCATCAACGGCGCCTCGTAAAACGATATACTTTCACCAAACAAACCCGTTCGTCTCCGCAACCCCTCTGCGCACCGCATGTTTCGCAGTCAAATGGGGGGGGGGGGGGGGTTCTCCATAAAATCCCATTACTGTAAAACATTGAT